>VTPC01090617.1:8383-42507 GCA_011009095.1 Ignelater luminosus
CCGTATAAGTTCAGATTGTTGTCAGGATCTTTTGCACGCCATCCTACAAAACCTGTAATGATAAAAAGATTAGCAAAATCCTACCAAAAACACATACAGCACATCTCGAAATTTTAGGAGGTAATTCTAAGCCAAAGACTTTTCATAAACATACATGTAGGTCCTCCGGAGTCCCGTTTTTGAGATGCAGGGTATGAAAAAATCCAGTTTTCAAAATATTTCTGAAACGACTTACTCTATCACATTCGAATTTGGCAAAATATCTCTACTCTTTTAGTATAATTTACGCCACGAGTTTGAGCAAAATCCATATACAGTGTGTTCGGTTTTACGGCGACTATATTTCTTTGTTAGTACGCAACTTAGATTTTTCTATGGTTACGGTATGGTTTTTATTAATGAATTGGAGAATCTAGATTATTGAGGTACTTTATGTATTTTTGTCATTTTTCTCTAAATCCGACTGTTTTTAACTAAAATTAGTTTTATTTTTCAAGTTTAGTTACCAACAAAAATTACCGAAGATAATTTATTCTATAAATGGACATAGAATCAAAATTTTAATATGCCAAGTTACGTATTAATTTATGCAAGCTTTTATAAACAAAAAGACCAAAATAATCTAAATTATTTTAAAAGAAACAACTTTTACAGGAAGTGAACTTCTGTTCGATTAATAATTCTCATTTATTTATAATTAATGATATTATGGTTAATTAAACGTGGATATTTATTTTGTGCATTTTTAAATTAAGCGGATGTTACCGACATTACTTGTCATGTTGACTGTGATCAGACTTTATAATGAAACAGTAATTTATTATTAGACTTCGAACATTTGCGTATTGACATTTTCAATTATCGAAGCATTAAAATATTTGATGAATTATACACACGTGGCTTTGTTATATTAACTTCGTATTGTATGTGGGTGTTGAAAACTGCGAAAATTCTAAAATAATAAAAGCTTTTCAACTTATCCATTTATATTCGTGAAGTTTGCTTATTGTTATGATCAACTTTAATGGTTGTTTTTACGTTGAGGTTTAATATACACGTTAATATTTAATTAAGGCAAATTATATTTATCAGCATATAACTCTACAGGATGTTTGTATCACTTCAAGCTAAATTTGTTATTGTCACAGAAACTTCCGTTTGAGTTCTTCGTATGAATCGATCTCACCTGTCGCAAGTGGTGGATTTCTAATTATGCATTCGCTGCTTCCTAATTAATATACAGCCGCAGATGTAATTGCACTCACAATTAGTCTGGTTTATTTAACATTAAGAGGAAAAATATTTTTGTGTCGTATATACCATAGCTACATATGAAAACAGTGAAATAATAATTATTTACAATTAAAACAAATTATGTAGGCAAATTTTTTTTAAAGCAGATGACATTTCTAAAGTTCTTGTAATAATAATAGGACCATTAAGGTTCTAAAGTCTGCATTCATAGCATGCGTTTCATGTCTAGAAAAAAAAAGGAGAAGGAAGATAACCTCAAAAATTATGCTATGTCAAAAGACAAAATAAAAACAAGGTATCTTTGTTTCAGAAGTAATTTCAAAATAAAGAAAAAGTTAGTGACTCATAACGGGTTGCGTCTCAAATTCTATCACCCTCTTTAGTACTGGCTGCAGTGAAGAGAAGAATGGAAAATGGAAATATCAGCCAGTAATAGCCAATCATAGTATGTTGTTAATACATACGCAATAGAGAATTTTGTTTTTGCACATGCATTAGAGCTTGCATATTAAGGTTTTTTGATTGTAAGGTTAATGAGAGAAAGACCAAGCAACAAAATTAAATTTTGTGCGTTTAGGTAAATCAAGAAAAGTTCATACAGAAATAATAAATAAAGCAAGCAACAACTTCAACAAGACTAGCGTCCTCTTATATAGGGCAAAATCTTTTGTTATTTGCATGTAATATTCACAAATTAATTGACATCTAAAGGGAATATACATACTGATACGTATAATATTCATTAATACAAACCTAGAGTACACGTGCAACCTAGGTATACATTTGCAGGTTTTATGACGGGTCCGCAAGACTTTCCTTGTTTTAATAAGCAATAATTAAAACCAAATTTGGTATTTTTGCTGATAATAAAAACGTGTTGGCATATTCAAAATTTTAGAATTCATCTTGTAAGAAATGCAATAATAATAAACATATCTTATCTACTCGCTAGAATTCCTAAAAATCAGCTAATACCTGGCAATCAAATTACAATTTGTTAAAGAAAAAACATCAATAGATCTCAAATTTATTTGGATATGGAGAAAACATGGAATTGAGAGCGTATTAAGAAGCAGTATAGGTTCCAAAAAAAGACTTGAGAGGTTAAATATTATGTTACTTTATAAATTTTCTTACTTAGCTTGTCATTCCCTGAAGAGTAATCTTATGTTATTCAGATATCAGTAACACAAACACAGTTGTTAATACAAACTGACAAGGTTTAGTCTTCTTTTAATATTTTGGAAATAATGCGAAATATGAACATGGAAGTTTTGGCAATGCAATTTACGTTACTTCTTCGCATAATGTCTACATTGTTCCTTTACGATTGCAAATGTCATTGTCCTGAGTTAGCAATTTAGTTAATCTTTTGCTGAAATTTGTTGTATTCTTCCACATTTTATTTATTATTTGTTTTTTATTTATTTATTGTTATTTATTATTGTTTATTAGCAACTAATTTTAACTTAATTTTTAAAAACCACAAGATTAGGCAACCATCATAACAACGATGGAATGCGTGTAACATTGACAAACATTCTAATACATATCCTGTTTCCCAACTATGATTTCACAGCCTACTGGACCCAGATATATTTATAAACACTTTGTAGATATCTGAATAAGAAGAAATCCCGGATTCAATCCTTGTTCCTTTTACCTCTTACTAAAATTTTCTGCAATTTTTTTAGTGAAATAAGAACAATAATCGCTACGAATTTAATTAAATGTGTGTTATCCTACTCCTATTTTCGTATTTCCACTTTTCCTAACATTTCCGTTTCCAACTGAATAGGAGTCTCCCAGCACCTAAAGCGATATCCCTAGACAGGGAATGAAACACATTGTTTAACTAAAAAGTAAGCTTTGCTATGCTAAGTAATCTAATTTAATTATCACAGCCTTTGCGTTTGATAACGATATTCACCACAAAAATAGAGAAATAATAAAGAGCCTTTTCCACAATGGCTACATTGAAAACGAAAGGTCTCAAAATAAGCCAATGCCTCAAAAAAGCAGTTTTTGTTCTTGACAGTGTCTGTATTATAGCAGATACCTTATACTGAATTAAATGAAGCTTTCATGCTCAGTATTTCGAGAAAAGAGCGTTATCTACCGCATCACTGTACTAAGAAAAATTAGATAACTAAGACTTTCTTTTGTTTGGTTTACAGGTCACTTTTGAGGTCGAATTCTGGCGAACTTTCAGACTATATATTTTCTAATTTGATCCTTATTCAAGATTTTTACTAACTAGAGGTGCTTTAATATCTGGTAGGAATTGTATCCGTAATATTCAGCATAGAGGTAAATATTGAAGATTGAAATTTTCAAAACTGGTTAGAATTCTACCTACGGAAGAAGAGCTTAAATCACGAGCTGGACTTAACTCGACTTTGGCAAAACCATAAAAGTCCGATTAACCCGAAAAGTTCAACTGGAAAATATAGATCTAAATTGCTTAACTATCACCGATGAAGTGAATCATTTGTTTTTGGTGCCGCAACATGTTTTTTTCAAATGGAACATTTGTTTGTTGCATCTTTGTTTTGAAGTTCTGTGAATTCTTATTAGAAGTATGGGCGTTTCTTTAGGATCTTAATCTTGTACTTTTTAGGGTAACAGCAGGGTTCGGACTCGTTTAATATTTCATATAAATGTTCATATTTTTAATGCTACTTCATAAAATTTACACATTTTGTTCATATCAGTGCATATTTTAGTTAAAAGTTAGTGCAAAAACAAACGAAGATTCGGTATATTCGACAGATCTTTTAATTTTAAAATCTAAGCGAGCTTTTTTTGCGTTTTATTGGTCGCACTCAGAAGACAAACATGTTGCAGACAGTGTTGTCATTTGTAGCGATTTGTCGCTACACATAGTGATTTTTCATGAAATATGCAACGTAGTGGCGATTTACAAAAACTGCGTTAAACGTAGCTACCACTTGTTGTGTAACGTAACTATATACATTATGGTAGCAATGCTGGGAGTGACATCTATCAAAATCTAGACGCGTCGTCGTTTATATTTTTGAAAGATATTGCGACGTTGGTGAGTTTTTAAATAAAAAACGAACTTTATGTGCAGTCGCGAGCAATAAATTTTGATCGGCAATATTGCCATTCTAATAAATATGACACAACGGTAAATTCTTTATAATAGAGTCCGATAACCAATTGCTCGCGACTGTACATCTCACTTGTTAATTTAAAAGACTATGAGTCCGTACATTGTGGCATGTAAGTACATGTATCAGTTCCTGTTATTGGTGGGATTGCGGGATAAATTTTGCAAAAGCAAGCATATTCTACATATGAATATGTATACCGTATTTGGTCACATGACTTTACCGTTAATGAAAAGTTTAAGTTTAACGTGAATTTGCTCAAACTCTCTTTTACTTTTAATTCAACACTAGAAGTTGCGGTAAGACGTCATCCTAACGTTAGCGGGCTGTTTAGCATAATGATGCGACAACTCTCTATTAGTGCTCATATCTTTTATATTATAAAAGTTCTTACATTCCAACTGTGTTTTGATTCTTCTTCCAATTAATATAAATAAAATGGGTAGCAACTCTTTCGAAAGTACATATCTAACATAATATAGATTCTTACTAAAGTTCATAATTTTGCAACTTATTGTTCAAATTTGCATATCTTTTGTGACATGAATGACTCTGAACCCTGTAACAGGTAATGTCGTAGTTTTACACCAAGAAAACCAGAACAGCGATTTTCATTTTTAAATGAAAATTGAAAGACAGTTTTCTTTCCGACCTTATATGCGCAGACAATAGTTCTAGTGCTAAATAGTTTTTAATTGATTATAAAATTCTTTATAAGTGCAATTTGGTGCGAGTTGCATGCCATGCTCAGCGCATCTTAAATGACCAGACTGAATTACACTTTAGATATAAATCTCAGCGACGTAATGAGATGTACGCACGTAGGTGAGACAAGCTTTTGTATATTTACTTAACTGTTAGACAGAGCCTAATAAATAATAAGTAAATTGTAAATGTGCTTGTCAATATTTCTCAATAAATGGGGTTTCGGTTTTTTTAAATTGGAAATCTGAACTGAGAGTCACCATTGAAGCATTTGTGAGGAAAAGGAGTATTCATTCCTTATTATACTGGTTCTTAATTTACTTTTCATGAAGATCAGGTATATTTCATACAATGTAAATAATCTTACTACATCCGCTATCATACAGACTGCAATCTCGTGTGCTTTCTACTAGACCGGAATCTCAAAGTTTCCAGCTGTGCAATACTGTACGCTCGAAACAAATGTGCCACTTCGACTAAAAAATCATTTTTTTCCTCATTACTTAACTTTTATATGACTTTGCACGTCTTGAAAAGTACAATCTCTGGCCAATTAAAAAAGTTACTCACCATGTGTAATTTTGCACCTATTTAGATATTCAGGCTTAGTATTAGTTAAGCTTGTCCTGATATGAAGCATCCCAATTCTTCTTGAAAGTTTAATTTTGTTGTTACTAAAAAGTTGTTCTAAATGTTTACAGAAGGGCCATTCAAATATGAATTGTTTGCTAGTTTGATTACAAGCTAAAAGTATTAATTTTTATTAAAAATGCCAGCTTGAACTTTAGCATTATTTAATAATTAATATTGCAGAAAAACAAATAGAGGTCTTTACTGAAGCCAGTCAGAGTGTTTGTCACTAAAAACATTTTTCATATGTGTTTTCAAGAACTTGCAAACAATGGAAATAAAAGTGTAATCTGTACGTTCACGTTCTGTATGCAGGATCCGTGCGTTTTCAGTTTCGGAAGTTCATTATTCTTTTCGTAGTTTTTGCAGCAGCGCTGTAAATCGCGCTCGAATTGCTCCGTATTCATTTGCTATGCCGTCTCTGAGGCCCTAGAGCGAGTGCTAATTAAAATAAGTGATGCACTTTTGCGGCTGAATGGAAACTGTATATGATTACATAAATTGCAGCCACGGCACATTGTACGCGACGAGGTCGCGATAAATTCTGTTTAACCGACAGTTGCCTGTATTTATACTTTACTTTTTGCACTTAATTTTGAGCTTAATGTTATTAAAGAAGCGCGCGAATAGGTGCTGTCGACAAAAGTGATATATTTATGACTAGGTGCAGTACTAGCTTATCTAGAGGTCGCGCCATATATTCAAATTACGTTTCCTGGTCTCTTCGAATAAGAGAAATTCTTTCAAAAAATCGAGATACCCGGACAGCAACAAAAATCATTAAAATTGACCTAATTTTACTCGATTTGTTTAAGCGTGGAATATTTCCAACTAAAAATTTCCAGGTTTCGATTTTTTATCAGCAAGGTGACACATTTGCTATTCATCGTTCACGCGAATGAGTTGGAAAACGAGACGCCAAACTTCAAAAACGAATCTCACCCGAACTTGTTACAGGAATGGGACCAGAAGGCTTACATTTCCGCTCCAATTCGTCCGTATCAGACAGCTTTGCGCTCTTCTTTTTTCTAGCCATCCTTCTGTACTCTTCTTCTGATATGCCTAAATTGGCAGCAACCTCCACACAAATCTGCAATTTATTTTAAAGCGAACATGAGAAATTTTTATTCTAAGAAAGGTTTTATCTAAAAAATGTATTTATTTAGTTAAAGTGGCGGCAGGATATAATGAGGATAAGAATCTTTAGCTTCCCTTTTAGCTATGCACAGACAAAATCTAACCACATAAATTGGATATAAAGCACAAAGTGCATTTTGCAGTCAGGAGGAAAGCGCACAATGAGAAGCTTAGTTATGTCGCCAATTTCCTTGAGCTTTGTGCACTCCGTAGCAAATACACAGAGATGAATTTATATCTATTAAAATTTATTTACGTCGCTATAATTTATCTCCTACCGTGCTATTAATTTATAACGTTATTAATGTTACCTTAACATAGAAATGCCTCATTGAATGTAAAATTGTTTGTAATCATGCGATCGGATTTTCCTTTCTTGAAAGCTCTTTTTAAAGTCTTATTTGGAATTGTGTATAATTTTTATTTTTTTGTTTCCTAGAAATCAATGTGAAACACAACCCGCCTTACACTACTTTTACAGAACGCTACGTATTGATATTATGAAATCGCTTGATAAGAAAAAAAACAAAAAATGAAATTAAAAACACGAAAGTAAGCTCAGCGCTTCACAGAGGCTGCAATAACAGCAAAATAATAGATCAATGCATTTAAATTTTCATTCTATAAAGATAAGGAACATGAAGAATTCTTTTCAGTAAATCTGAAAATCTTAAAAAAAAGTTGGAAGCCTGCACGAAACAGTAGAAGTGAAGAAAACATGAAAAACTACTTAAACCAAAATTATAATCTTCATTTATGATTGTTTCGGCATAAAAACAAAAAAATGCAAATCAACTTAATACTTCTCTTTGTCCATTTCAATTGTCTGAGTATCAAGTGTAGCAGCGGCTAACATAATACTGAATGGCTGAGGAAACTGATGGATGTTACTGTACCAAAACTAAAATAAACACAATATAGAAGCAACTTCTCAGACACATAAGCCTTTACTTATTTTAAGTAAATGTGTAAAGGCTTTTCACCTGTGTGAATCATACTTACAGTTAGAAATTATGTGAACACCTAACCTTGAAAGTTGTCTAAACAAAGAGATCAGAAAATAACCTAATAACTTGTTACACCTCCACAATTTTTAAGAGAGACCTATATTTCTCATAACATAACCATTCTTGGTGGTTGTTGATCTAAGCTTCTCATATTGTCTTAACCGATTGCACAAAAACGGCAATTTTTTAAATCGTAGGATTAAAAACACTTTATGCTACGATGTTGTTATTTTCTTGCTGATCAAGTTTCTAGGATCGTTTGGTCGTGGTTAATTTCTGTTTCAAAGCAGTAAACGTCTTAGAAGCTCTCTGCTTACCTCCAACCATAGTGAAGATTGGTTATTAGATTTTGATAATATCTGCTGCATGATAGAGGTGATGGTGGTGACATCCAAGACCATTGCTGAAGCCACGTTGGTGATGAAGCTTTGAAAGGTAGTCACTGTTAGTGGACGCTAAAAGCTATCTACATGTTGAATTGTGTTAAAGATTTAGTTTATATGGTAGTTGATGAGGAATGAACAATTGGCAGCGCGTAGCTAGCTGGTTGTTAGTGAATCTTTGACAAAATTGTTGATAGTGTTAACGACGGACGTCGTAATGATAAATGTTGATGATTAGTGACGATCTTGATATAGAAGGATAAGCGGTACTGGTGAATGATGACGATGGTGATGGTAGTAGTGGAGAAGAAGGACACACAAGAAGAAACACAAACACTTGCCTTCTTTCCTCATAAAGGAAAGGAGAGGTCTAGGGATTAATTTCCGAGTCGACTGGTCTTACTAAGGTTTTACACCTCAGGCGCCATAACATAGCACTGCTCCGCTGTAATCAGGTCTCCAAATAGCTTCGTGTTTGCGTCTACCACATTTCAACTCAGAGCGAGCAACTCTTCCGTCGAACACGTATAGTCGTACCCCAAAAACCAAATTTAAAACGGTTTTTAGTGTTCAAGGTTTCCTTCGGGAATCAAAACGCAACACTGATTTGCTTGCTTGGTAGTGACGCTGGCGGAGCCATAATAATTCTTTTCAGAGGCACAATCCTGCACGAGTCCCATGACTTTATTAGTTCTCATTGTAATAAAAACGTTCCAATTGCGAGGCCATCAGCCTTCTGATGGCTCTGCCTTGATTGAATTTCCAATGGGTCACTTATTATAGAACCCTCATCGGACTGTTTTGTTTTGAAGAAGGATGCTGCCTTTCAACGTGCATATATTCTGACTTGAGTCAAAGATGGCATGAGAATAACTAGTCTAGAGGATATTTTACTGTTTCTAGTCTAACCAGAACGGAAAGTCTTTTACAGAGTAAATCATTGTCATCTGAGCTTTTAGTTTCTTCTTTTAGAAGAAAAGAGTGTGATGACAGATTCAGAAAAAAGTCTAGTGGTGAGAAAATTGATTCTGCAGCAATAAACTTCGAGATACTAGTGGTCTGTCTTCTTTATCGTTTTTTATAAAGTCGGCAACAAATGAGTGAGATGAAGAAGAAACTGTACGTAAGTACCAAGAAAGAAGAAGGAATTAACTTAGAGTGTCAACTACATCATACAAAGGTAGAATAAACAGGTATAAAAACATAATCCTTTGTTTTGGTGGCCTCTAATGGCGATGAAGTCGGCAAGAATTAAAAGCAGGTTTGCCACAATTTTATGGTCTCTCGAACGCTGATTGTGAGGAGGGAAAACAATC
Organism: Ignelater luminosus; assembly: GCA_011009095.1. NCBI lineage: Eukaryota > Metazoa > Arthropoda > Insecta > Coleoptera > Elateridae > Ignelater > Ignelater luminosus. The sequence continues at coordinate 17,950 of VTPC01090617.1, forward strand.
AGAAAACTTCTGAAGATTTCAACAGATTAATTGTTTTTTATCCTAGCCTTAACTTCACTTCTCCTAAAACTACCGTTCTTGGCTGAAGAGAATCTTCAAATACATTAAAGTAGCCCAGTAGAATAAAATGACAGACATTCTACTAGAAGATGGATTCTGCAAAACTGATCCCGAATCGTAGAAGACAACATTGCCACTGTATCTATCAACATGCTTTTGAAGTTCTGCACCATATACTTGGTAACTTCTAGAGGTCTGGATCCATAGTCATTTGCATTTGTCATTAATTTCGTCCATACATGTTTTAACAAGATTTTCAATTTGATGAGATACCTGTTTGAAATGTTTTTCATCTTAGGTAATGCTATTTTGTCTAATGATCTATTTTTTGTAATTTCAATTTTTCAATAGCTTACTTCTTCTAATACCTCTTTGTTTAACTTCGACCCATATCTGTGATTCCAAAAACATCTGGATACTGATGATTACTGATCATCGTGTTTTAGACTAAGATCTTGATCCAAAACAGTTCCGCAACGGGCGAGAATTTATTGAAGATAATCCAAGAAGTGGAAGACCTTCAGACGCCACCAATCTTAATGTTTAGTACAGACAACTATTAGATATACATCAACCAAGCGTTTTGACGATTCTGCACGATCAACTAGACATAAATCAGATTTCAGTAAGGTGGGTTTCAAGATTGTTGATGAAAATTATCTGAACTCTTTGGAAGCCAACTTCTTCTCTAAAACAGTGACTGGTGATAGATAGAAAGAAAAAGGGCCACGTTTATTGAACACAAGCTGAAAGACATTACATCAACTAAAGTCACTTACGGTAACACATTAAGAAATCTGTGTAACGCTTGTGGCCATAACGCTAAAGTCTCCCATCTCTATAGAAGCTTTGAATTAAGTAGCATAGACAGCATGTACAGGTTTCAACTGTTTTGTAAATAAAAGTCGTCTTCACACTTTAACAAACATAACTGCTCCGGGCTTCCGGTTAGATCAGTGGCTTAGTGCCCTCGATGAAGGTACCCTATCGTTTTATGTGGATTTCAACGATTGGGGCCGAGAACTTGTCTTTCAGCACTAAATCCAGAAATTGTCCCATGTCCTAAAATATTAATGTAAGCAAATACAACAACCTATGCAATGAACTTCTAATACTTTATTTACCTTTTGTATTGGTAAGTCAGTGTATGAAGGGTTATTATTACTTATTACTTACATTTCTCCTACCCTTGAAATATCATAATACATGAGACGTAAAGATCGATTAAATTAGAAAAAAGTTGCTTAATGTACCTAACTAACTTAAGTAAAAATGATTTTAAATAACTTACCTTGCCAAAATTTTTCACAAAACCCCATTTTGTATCCCAAACTTTGCTGGTATCTTCTTCCATAGAAACTTGCTCTTTTCTAAAATTAAAAACTAATATGTTGCAAGTGGTACTTTTAATTAATCTAATGTAGCTACTAACAAGACGCCATCCATGGTCACTAAACTTTTCATATTCGCATTAGTGGTAGCACCAGCCATAATAATTAAATTAGCAAAAAATATCTTACATGAAAATAATACCTAACTCTAAAACGCAATCAAATAATCAAACAAAATTTCTATTAACAAGAAATTCTGTTTGATCGATATCCATCTGTTGTCAAGGTTTTTACTTAACGATTTCATTCCACACTAAAAGATAAATCTTGGTATAAAAACTAGAACGTAATTTAGCAGTACTACCCCGCAAAGAGCAAAAGAAAAAATATTACATTTCAGCACAGAAACAAAAAGATCCGTGCAATTTTTCAGTGTAAGCTTTGATACTTTTAGATCTCGAAATCCAAACCGCAATCCCTCTAACCTTAAAAGATTTGCAGCTAAACTCACGCTGAAGTGCAATTTATGGGCGTACTGCAAAGGCAATTAATAAAAAAATATATCGACGTTTCTTGTTGTTGAGTTTCTGATAAGGATATGTAATCCTAGTGTGACCGCGAGAATCCTTGCACATGCAGGCGAAACACATCGTGATTAACTACTAATTAGTGTTGGAAACATCGCACGATTGTTACGAGCTAGCTACCCGATGAAAGAGAGATTTGATTAAATCTTTTTCTCATTTTAAATAATTGTGACGTAAACTTTATTAAGTCTTTTTTGTATTATTCATTAAAAAATTTTGCATTTGTTATTACGCAATTAAGTCTTTTCAGAGAAACAGAACAATCACGGTATAAAAATAAAACGTATGGAATTCGATAGATATTTGCCCTTTATTCACCCTGTAAGGTTAGAAAAAAATTATAATTCGTACTAATTCGAGGGGCGACAAATTGATGTTGGCACACGGTTCACTAGATTTCACGGCGCGACCTGGTTTCTTTGTGTGAATTCATCGCTTGTCATTTAATGAGAAAATATCGTCTGCTTTACAAGTTTTTTAATTTAAATATTACTTTAATATGGATTATCTTCTAAGAAAGTTTTAGATGAGTTTTTTGGACTTTTGCAAAGAAACACTCGAAAGAAAACTAAAAAGTAGCAGAAACAATAAATTACACAATTAAGAATTTTGAAATTTCCTTATGCCATCTAGATCTTTCTTTTATCAAGTTTTGACGTTTTTGAAGACTTTTCCTATATTTCAAGGTTGCAGTAATGAAATTTGCCGCGTTACGGTACAAACATCAAAAAATGAAAATCAATATGAAAATTGGTTTTATTTGTTTCGGTTGACTGAATACCAGCTGTACCAGCAGCTAACACAGTGAAAGAAAGGTCGTGTGTTGCCGCTACCACCAAATTCAGAAATAATTTAAGAAGCAAACTTTTCAAATCCTCTCGATTCCAACGTAATCGTAAGCATAAATAAAATTTACCGTTTGAATACTAAGTTGTGGAATAATTATTGTTGTATAAAAAAATAACTATTAAGCTAAATAATGATACGAGAATAAATAATTAAATGTTTAGGCCCCTTTTGGCATCAAGGTAAGCTCTAAATGTTCATGATTTAGTTTGATCTAAACACTTAAATGAATAATTTCAGGTCAATGCATTGCAACAAAACGTGTTTAAAAAACTGCCCCCATGTATTTTGGTGATGCCGAACAATCCAGAATGATATTGTGCTTGGAAGGCACCAAATACAGTTTGCACAGCAAATAATATTAGATACGAGTAGAAGAAGTTTTGAGATTATTTGCTTCAAAGAGTTTGGACATTGATCTATATATCTCGCAAAAGAAGTTGCCTAACTTTAAGTCGAAACTCACATTAAGACTCGCTGTAAGAGTGACCAATAGTTTGGCAAGTTCCGCAAAATATCTTCCTATGTTCAACACTTGAACTTGCATGGTTGGCCAAACCCGTAAAAATAATGAACAAATAGATGGCGCTTTTAAATGAAAGAGGAAATGGAGCAATAACTTGAATGTGAACAAAAACTTACATGTAAAGAAAATAAATCTGTGCAGATCTTCAAGTTGTTTTGGCAGTTGTTTATAGCGTTTTTATTGACGTTTGCACGCGAATGCTTGTGTCCACAAGAAGATAGTACGCTACCATTATCAATGAAAAAATCCTGATTAGTTGACATGTCAACTTCTCAACCAATCATGAACGTTTTCATTGATAGTACGATAGCGTGCTCGTGAGCACGAACAATGTTTTCTCTAATAACATGATATTTCAGTTTTGACACTAGATGTCGTCCAGCATGTGACGATCTTCGGGAGCAGGCAGCACCTTAAAAAGCTCTTTCTTGGTTGACACAGCACGTAATCATAGTTACTTGATACAACCATTACTATATGAGGGCAATTTGAAAAATCCTCGCTTGGCATATAGATGGAAATCGCTTGGCTTAATACTGCCACAGCAGTGACATTGACAGTTTTGTAAAAATCTAATTTAATCTAGCAAGTAATTTGTTGAATAATTAACTCATTTAATTATTTTTAATAATTGTTGAAATGAAAACTAGTGCAATGATAAAGTTTTTCGTGAATAAAGCTTTAATGTCGACAGTGATCTTCAATAAAATGAAAACCGAAGGTTGTATTTTTGGGTGGTTGTGTATAGGTCTAAAAGAAGCCGTAATAGACGTGCTACTGTCAGCAAAGATCGATCGTTCAGAAGGTTTACGATGCCAGTACTACGATTTGCTGACACGATATTCACGATATTGTTTTGGAAAATGGGAAGTCCAATTTGCCGAGGCTGTAGGTACTTAGTTTGGCTCCTTCTGACTTTCATCCATTTTCAAATCTTAAAAAGTTCTTGGTGACAGGAAATTTTCATCAAATGATAAGCCGCGGGTTGTGATGAACGGCTATGTTAAACACTTTGGAAAATCAAACTTTCGATTTTGATATACGAAGGAGGGTCAGACTCAAGTCCTTATTATACACTATTCATATTTAGCTCTCTCAAAAAGGTTAATAACAGGGAGCGAAGCTTGTCTTAAGGCCACTTTAGGTGGCTCGTTAGATGCCATAGCCTTACTCTTAATCGTAATTAACTTTTTAAGAAGATTAATGGAAGACGGAGACCGATTTGTTTTCAAACAAGAGTATCCGGATCAGTGGACGCCGAAGGCGGTCACCCGTTCTAATAGGGTGACATGATCAGGTTGCATGTAGCACAGGGGAATTCCTGGATAATTAGACTTTTAGATTTTAAAATGGAAATTAGAACATTTTTAAAACAACCTGCCAAACCGGAAACGACGTCGATTTACTTACTTTTCTGTTACTTCGCTTCTATATCGTACTAGGGTACTATAGGTCTAAAATCAATAATAACAGAATTAGAACAAAACAAAAACAAATTTGTTTCGGACAACTTGTCTAGTTGGTTGTTCTAAACATGTTCTAATTCTCATTCCCAAATAATCACGTGTAAACTTAAATAGGACACTCTTAAACGTGAAGATGTTTTGCTCGTTCGCGGAATTTGCGCCGCAAGATCGTGCGCTTAAGGTCAGCAGAGTAGGTGCGTTCACTATTTTCCAGAAAGTGACACGGCAATAATTGTCGTGGTTTTAACTGCAGAAACTTACGAGATTTGCTTTTCGTCCAATACTGTGACGCGAAAGCGCTGCGTGCTTCTCTTTCTTTCTTTATTGCCTCCTCACTCTCTCTCTCTCTCTCTCTCTCTCTCTCTCCAATGCTACGATCTTCCACGTAGCCGTTTATTAGTAATATTATAATAGAGACTGGTGCTGAACGACACATTCTATAAATATGGGATAAATATTGAAGACTATTTACAGGAGACGGTTATCTTCGAAACGGATGATCGTAGTGAATTCGAATCTTTATTGTTCTGTAGTGATAAGGAGTGAGTTCAAATGATCCGGGCATCACTGATTGTCATTTGTCAACCGAATTAAGAAAGTTCGGTTACTAAAATTGATTTAGACGTAGAGTTTTACGCTGATTACGAATATGAAAATTGCATTTTGATATCTCAAATCGTTCTCGAGGAAATTGACTTTGAAAGATGACGCAATAGTAAATTTCAAACTTGAGGTAGATAGATTTTACACGTACAAAGACATCAAAATAGAAAATGAGAAATTTATTATTATTAGCAAGTATTCATTTCGAATTTTAACGTTTTGATCTACTGTAACTGCCCTACCCTACTCGCTTCCCAAGGCTACCGACTGAGGTAGGGCGGTTTAAATATTACTTTCTGTGGGTTTGATATGTTACACTTTAGTTTATTGTAACGTGCTGTTTTTAGTATGATGACATAACTGAAGAATCAGAAGAAGAAAGATATGGATTATTTATAGTTATCAGAGTAAGCTAAATTTCAGTTTGAAGTAAAATAATATCATTCCTTTAATGTTTCTTAAATTAAATAATTAAATTTTAAGAGAAAGTTTGAATTAGGAGAAGTTAATGTTCTTATCTTTATTGATACAGTGCTATTTACGGCATTTAGTGTAAACAGTACGAAAATAAAACGAATCTTCTTTATTCCAGAAATTGAATTTAAATCATTTAAAGTTGGATTATTCTAATCACCACCTAAATCCCAAAGGGATTCCGTTCAAATGTAAGTTTATGTTAGATTTTCGGAGAGTTTCACCGCTGGAAATGAAAATACTGCACTTCACACAGTTTGCGCTTTTCAGGATATCTATTCGCTGCAATGCTCGGTTTTAAAATGCGATTACCGGTTCTCGTATATTGCAACTCGTGATAACTAAAAGTTTCAGTGAGATTCAAACTTTATATACGTCTATACTCTTGTTTCAACCGGAGGGGATTATTTATTTGTACAAATTTGTCGACTCTCTTAACTTTTGCACTTTGAAGTGAATTTGTTGCCTCAGGTAGGTAAGTCAGTTTGCAACGAAAAGTTTCCGTTTTTAACAAGCATCCGCTGCACTTTAAATTAAATTGTGTTGTGTTGTTGGGTGTAAATAGGAAAAACTTATATTGTATCTGCTTTTATATTACAATTTTAATTTCAATATCTCGCAACAAATCTCGATTATGGCCATGAAAATGATATTTCATAATCGTAACAATACGAAAGCAGACAATAAACCATTTATAGTATAACACATGAGTCATTTAAAATTGTTTGCCAAAGCCAAACTACCAAAATATGGCGGAATATTTCACGAATAATGTCGTTCTTTATAATAAAGAAATATAAACTGCCCTGGCAAAAATCGGACGGAATATTAAAGGAAGGAAGTAAGAAAATGGCTTTGGTGGGTAATGTTTCGTAGTTATTACAGAATGGAATTTCGCGTTACCCCACTCTAGTATAAAATATTTAACAATAATTTATCCCGTTTAAATAATTCTGATATAACAGAAACAAAAAATAGTACAGAAGTAACAAAATTGGCTACATTTTATGTTAAGTCGTAAAATTAAAGTTCCAAGTGCAGCAAAACTGCAGTAAACGGAAACAAAGTGAGGGTCGTTAGGGAATGATTTACACGTCGTTTCAAATTCTGGTTACCAGCAACAGCGGCTGTTGGTTCTAATTCAGATTTTAGACATTGTAGCAGTGCTTAATTCCTAAAATTCAAACCCCGTACGAAGCAGGTCGTGCAAAAGTCGCAATTGTTGTACGACGAGGCATGAAAATAAAATGAACTATAAACTTTTGCTAGAAATTAACTCAATAACTGCAACCCCTGTGTAAGAAACACGTTGTATTTTCATATAAATGGCCATGTTCTTGCAGCTTTCGCAATTTTACTAACACCTAGACAAGAAAAGTAATCCCAAACTTAAAGTTTAACGCAGAATTTTCTAAACTGTCTTTTACATTTGACGACCCATTCTTGAAAATTTAACTTCAAAACTCGTAACTGTAGAAAATCTTAATTCTTATTTCGCAGATAAAAAAGGAATTTTGTGCAAATTGCTGTACCTTTATGTATTTTAATGTACATCATATTTATAAATAAATGATAGAATTAAGTTTAGATAAGATAATGTTATGAATGATATTTTTTGTTTTTCAGAAAAGTGTGATGTCTGATGTTCAATTTGTTCAATAAACAAACGTGCAGATAACAAGAGTCAAGCCAAAGTCGCACACGTGGCTATAATTATTTTTATTGTCCATAAATTGGATGATAAGCTTCCTGAATAAGAGACAGTTTTCCTTTACAATCTGATCCTATCTTGTCGATATTCAGATCAAGCCAAATGGTCTCACTGTGAACATCTGCAAGATGGAGTTGCTGAGTAAATCATTTTTGCATGTCTTTATTATGGTAGCCTTACTAAAAGACTTCCCGACTCCGTTATGGGGATTTATTGTAGCAAAAAGGGTATCCGAATCAGCCTCTTACTATTGGTTTCAGTTCCCAAATCTTCTTCATACTATATGTTAGTTAGCTGTGACTCAAGACTTGATGATGCAAAAAAAACAATAACTTTGTGCAAGTCAAGTTAGATGCCATTGTGAATTTTGCACAAGATGATCTTGCTTCTCAGGAGCTAAATCTAGAAGAGTAAATCTTTATAATAAATTTGGTCAGCGTGCCGAGGGGTCCGTAGCATTTGGGTCTTAGTATCTCGTACATTTTGCCTATGGCATACCTGGAAATTCCTTATGCACAAAAGTTGGCCTTACAGCTTACATACTACTTCTCAAAGACTTGTAGAACCATGGAATCATAATATCATAACTCACAATGTAGTCAATGGAGTGTGCTTCAAAAAACATTGTTTCCAGGAAAAATATTTCTTCCTCCTCCAAGAACTTCCATCTTCCAGATTTAATTTAAGTTCTGAAGTTATCTTGTTGTTTGTCATCTCTCAAGATGATTTCTCCTTTGAGAACATGCATTGGTGGAGCTACTCCTAGTTAGAACTGCCTATATTTGGTTATTACATTATTCCTGATTTCTTAACATGAACTTCAAAGTTTTCTGTTAACATAAAGACCAAAAAACCATTCAATAATGACATACAATTATTTCATTGACTCCATCGGCTATTTCTTCCACTTCTGCTTGACCTTGACTTCAAGAGTTTTTGTTCAACAATTGCCCACTATTTATCTCTTGACATAGGCTCATAATTGGGAGGGTTGAGCTTCTTCAGGACAAAATCCAAGTGGTTGTTATTCATGCTGTATAATAAGCTGAGACTAGATCCGGCCAAAAAAGAACAAAATTTTATAGAATTCAGACACCCCTCTTTTCCAATCCCACTCCTGCACTTGATGAAGTGTTTCTAAACTCTTAGAACAAGAATCTGCTAAAAGTCGGCCTTGTTGATCAAAATCCCCGAACAAGTCTGTATACAGCTTTCTTGCCCGAATCTTTATTCATTGTTTTTGCTCAGCATCCCGCAGCGGAGTCAACTTGGTTTTATAGATTAAAAATTCCCAGTCAATGGAACCGTTCAGCTTCTTGCTCTAGTCTCGGACGGCGATGCTGGGGTTTAGAATAAACTGTGCCTTAATCTTTCCAATTATTGGCTTAGTCAGTTTACTCTGAATTTGATTTTGAAGCTTCTTTTGAACATGCACATAACGTCCATGACTGTTAAAATAACATTATCAGCTCTTTGTTGATTGCTTGGTACAGCATACCCGGAGTTTCTAATGTTTATGCACTATTATCAGGATTCACATTTTGGTTATTCTTTCCATTGTTTCAGAAAGTTCATTTTGATAGATAAATAAGTAACAAGTGTCAACTAGATCGCGGGTACGCATTTTTGTGTTGCAAGCAACTTTAAATGTACGAATTTTCTGTGTATACAAACTTTATCTGAGCAGGTCCTGCTAGTTGGTCACCGATAAAACTCAAGTTGCGTGTCCACTAAAAAAATAGGAAAGTTGCTGCAAAGTCAGGAAAAAACACATTGTACACTAACACTTCTCTTGGAAGCTAGAAATTTCTATTTATCGCGCGTGCTTACCAAAATGGTTAGGTTCTATTGTTTGCAGAACTGGACACGTAATCAACAGAATTAATTATTTTTTGGCTTTACAAGCAACTGTTGTAAACAGAGTCATTTCAAACTTTAAAGCTCAGGTTACCAGACTGATAACAAGCACCAACTTGAAGGAGTAATCTCTGCATACTATCGATTCTGATTGTCTTCCCACCGCGTGAACTCCAGAACATTTCACAGATATTTATTTGTCTAGTCTTGGCTTCAGATGTAGTTGAAGAGGGGATAGAAAACTCTTACTATAAAAAAGCGCGTCTCATTCTAGATGTAAGCAACTTTTCAGTTAGGTACTTGAAACCTGTTAGTTTCTTGCTTTTGTTTTCGAAACAGGAGACTGTAGATAGGAAGTACTTAGTTGTTGATCTTGTTATGGACACTGGCTCTCTCTTTTTCAACGGTTAACTGCATAGCATTCTAAAATTAGAAAACTGACTAAATAAATGTTTCTGTAATGCAGGAACCAAAGTCGGACTGTCTTGGGGAACTAGAAATCTACTTGGGAACTAAGTAAGGCTGAGATTTAAAATATCAACAAAAATTTAAATTCAGTTTAGAGGAAATGTGAAAATTTGAAAATTGAATATTACTATTTGTTACCATATGTGAGTAATAATACGTCACTTACCAGAAACACATGCGTGCGCAACCGTTAGCAGAGAGAGCTTGTTGTTAGCAACTGCAGATTAAATGAAGATTCAGGTTTTATTGAGCTCATGAGAAGGTTTCTAGTCTGGAGCAACCAAACATGGCGAACCTGATGTCTCTCTTTCAACTTGAACACTGCAGTGTTTGAAGCGAGCATGGGGCGTCAACTAGAATTCATGTAGAAGTAACAGAGTAACAAATGGTGGAAAGTATTTTTGAGTTTAATGCTGTACAAACATGTACTTCTTGTAAATATGGGGGAGGGGGAGTTTATTAATGCAAAGGATCCCATACAATCTTTGTGGTCTTCATTGCTTGAAATTAACTAAAACTGTAGTGTAGCTTTTGACTTGCTGATCAAAAGTCTATGGACACGAAACTAGAAAATGGCTAGTTTTTTTGTTGTAGCCGTTTGAGATTGTTTTGTTTTTTTTACCGGATATCTTATGTCTCAGAAGAGTTGTCATATCAAGATTAGAGTTGGGTTGTTGGTAGAAACAAGGGAGGGGTTGCCAAACTGTCTTGGTACCACCGATCGCCTTTTGTGTTTCTTGACAGATATCCTGTACAGAGATAAGACTGTGGTTGATGGTCAATCCGACTGCTTGAGAGTTTAGGAGCTCGGGACCAAACCAGTCTGAGAACAAGCAGAGCCAAAATCTAAAATACTAACTTTTAGCCGGGTATAAAGATATAAGTAATTCATGCGCCTTCTGAGAACAAAAACGCAATATTCATAGAAAAACTACACTTTTGAGCAAGTTATGTCGTCAATAAAGGCCAAAATGTCCACAGACTCAAGGGCCAAATTGGACTAGTTCGACCCTCGGGGCAACTTTTGAATTTGCATTGAATGATTGTTGCAAGAACCAAACAGTGATAACTAAGAAATCAATATATTATCCGGAGAAGCTTACAAAAACCATGACTGACTATAGATCCATTTTTAACTCGCCAATTCAATAATTCAATGACGTAGTTCATTAATTCAACATCAGTAACGATAACAGATGCAGCAATTAGCCGGAAAAATACAGAATTCCGTCTGATAAGGTGAGATAAGCAGTTGGGAATCATTACTGTTCGATCACGTTTCAAACTTAAATTAACTGATTAGGCCTTTTTTTAAAGAATCCATTAATGTCAAATCACGGGATTTAATCTGTTTACAGTCTCGCAGTGATATCTTTCCAGTCAAAGTCTAGAAAACCATACCAGGGACGATGTTTTGACTGATAATTCTCTGAACGATAGCAGTATGACTACCGACTTGAGGAATTTGTAAATCCAGAGGACGGTATTAGGAAATAAAGTTTCTCTAAGCAAAATCTATTTATGATTCTACTAACCTCCTTAACATCCCCGTCCTTGTTGCTGTACTAGCCAGATCTTGAAGGCGCTCCTTGCTTTAGAATTTTTCAGTTATCCAGCGGGATCACCCTGATACCTTTAACTTTGTAGGTACTTCAAACCATGTATGAGTAATTAATATACACGTACTGTACTTGTGTTAACAAAGGTTAATCAAACAAACTAAGTTGGCGTGGTCCTTTTTGGCAATTATGACACGAAATAACAAATTAATAAGAGCCGCTATAGATTCAATTCATACTACGTTTCTATTCTAGTTACAGAAAAATTCAAAAAGAGAAATTCGAAGATAAGTAAGTTCCTCAACTTTGTCGTCTTACTTTTGTCGATCCCTGTATAAGCTCAGTTTCCGTCTATGGTTCTGACTTTTATTTGGTATTTCAGATAGTTATTGCAGAATTTTTACTAACAAGATCATAAAAAAATTCTAATCCGTTTGTTTATTAACAATAACGATGACGCTAAAACAGAAGATTTTTTGATGAGTAATAACTCTGGAAAGTGAACGCACCCCTTAAAACGTAAAGCGTAAATCGAAGTTGTAAAAACATTAGAATTAGCGGAACGGCAAGCATTTCAATTGTTTACGCATTTCTGTAGTTACTACCTACTATCTAGTTTGTCTTGCTTGATGCTAATTAAGTATATGCTTTTAATTCCAGCCTTTTGTAATTATATAGTATAATACCGGAGGCCGCCTACGAACGTAATAATCAGGGAAACAGGATTAATTCTAGAAAATCTAAAGAAATTACGCGGGTACCTTTTTTAAATTACGATGTAAATAATGTTTATGAGAACGCAAGCTAGAAGCTACCAGAGTTTATTATTTCATAAAACTGGTTATAAAAGCGTTTCCATTACCCCCTTTTAGTAATCAGCCAAACTTTAATAGACAAGCTGGTCCTAAGGATGTTTTCGCCTCCCTGACCGAACAATTTCCTGTGGCGCCCTGAAATCCGTTAACGGTCGCATGCAACATTGTTTGTTTTATTTTAATGCTCCAATAAATTTCTTCGCCCTATACAACGCATGGTACGGTAGGTTTTTATATTCGTAATTTTATTACTTCTGCAAATACATGCAGTGTGAGACTTTTACATTCGAATAAACTCTCTTAACTCAATTTTATGGTAGCGTAGGTAATTTTTATGCTGATGAAAATAGACGCTGTCACAGCCAACAACGATACCATTTTATAGATTTTGATTGACAACAAACGAAATTTTATGGGACATAAGAAATACTTTAATTTTACGATCGTAAAAGGGGCTGTTTTCATTTTCTCGTAACGATTATTAGTTTCAAGAAAAATGGTTTAGAGTGGGATATTAAATTTGGGATTTATTTTAGGTTATAATAGAAAATTTCCATTTATAAAAGGGAATTATAAAATTTTATTATCTTCATCTCTATACTTTATTAGTTAATTTTAAATTATAAAAACTTATAAAGTAGTTGTTAAGAAAACTTAAAGATAAATAGTTTTCAGTAGGTAGTTTAGTAGATTCATACGAAATTTAGGTTATTTCAGAACTCTATAGATATACGAGTCCTCAAAACTATGCAAGTATTACGCATATTTTGATTGTTCGTAAACAAAGGAAATCTCAACGAAAAGTCAAATCGATTTTGATATCTTGGACTTTGATTGCTTAGTCTAAATGAGCAAATAAGACAAATAATATCACGAGCGTTGTTCTTGAATGAGGGACCAGAGGCAGTCTTACGAAATTTTATTTTTATTTGATCAGTGACTTTCAAAGAAATACCTGTTCGTGTACAAGGAGATCAAGTAACTATATTTAGTCAAGAATACTTCAATATCACGGCAACCAAGTAGGCGGCTCTGTTTGGTAAATATTAATCATTAATCAATCATTGATCACTCAACCAGATTTATATTTTGATTTGTCAATTCTGTTTCTCAGTTTCCAAATTTGTAGCATTGCAACAAATCATGATGTTGGTGGTGGCGGTGACAGCTCGATGTTGTGATTCGTGATACGACTACACCTCGTTATTGGTGGTTTCCGATTTTTGCGATTCGCTGATCAGAGTTTCACTGTTCGTGGAGTTTCCTTGTCATCTTAGCGCAAGAGTTACATGGTGGATGCCTGAAATGATTCTAATGGAATGTCAAATTAGCATTTGCTCAATTTATCTTTTTTGAGCAATAGCTTGTTTACATAATCAACACTCCAGCATATTTGCGTCTCTCTTATTCTTTAAATAAATATCTTTTAAAAGACGAGGCTGTGCGCGTATAATTCTTATTATTGTTCGTAAGGAAACCTATTATTATTGTTTTGCGATCCATAAAAATTCTGCAAAAATAGTTTGAACCCTCCCGTCTCCATCACAGAGCTAGTCTCCAGGCGGTATAATTTGTATGTGAGTTAACAAGACTCATATCTCTGTTTTTGACCGTAACAATATTTTAGTTTAATCTCTTAAGTTATAGAAAATTCAGGTCTAGGGTATTCTAAAAATAACTTGCAAGCATGATTTTCATGTATTGTTATTTATAAAGTACGCATTATATTTTTTAGTAACTTATAGAAATAACAACTTTCTATGGTATCTAAATTATAAGACCTAATAAAAATATCTCTGCTGTTTATCCTTTTTATTTATGCAAAACACCGAACGTTAAAACAAATAAATACCAAAAGTATTTAAATTTGCTCCTTTGAAAGAATAAAACCACTTTACAATTATTGTTTGGTGTTTCGTTCGGTATAAACAGATTTCAAACGTTTTCACAGGTAGGCGGTTAAGTATTTCAAATTCAAATTGTTTCAAAGTAAATGTAAATTCTATGTAAATTATCTTGAAATGAGATAACGTGTAAGCTTAATTTGGTGTTATATATAGTATTAAACTAAGTTTACTCCGAGGTGAGATATTTAGATTTGCTTTAAGTTAATATTTATAAAGAAAACAAGTCTTGGGGAATTGAATGCAGGAACTATTATCCGGTGCAAGATGAAATTTCGAAACTTCGCAAAGCAGCGCTTGTTTTAGACGAGCAAAAAATGGCAATTTAAAGTTTGATTAATGAATGCCAGACTACAGTTATGCAGTTTCACTAGCGGCCCTGTACTTTCATGCACACAGACAGTATTAAACCTTCCGCATTAAACGACAGTCATACTTGCTTTAATTTATATACTAGTAGTGCTCTGTGGATGCAATCAAAATTGATACTCGATGCTTTATTATTGAACTGTAACACGAAATTGGAGATTTAAAACCAATTGGAGTTTTACATTTGTCGCTATATTACAAATCTCTTGTTTAATTTCCGCGTTATTATTAGACACGCCAATTTGAAATTCATTGTCCAAATAGATCTCTTTAAATCTACCTAAATAATCATCTAGAAAAAGTATTTAAACAAAGACAATCTACATTGGCATGCTGTTTTTGTTTTCAAGAAGAGCATCTAATTTGATTGGAGGTGTGACTTAAGGTGATTGGGATGGACCAATTCTTCTGTACTTGAATGACATACAATATAATTTCTCGAGTACTGAACTCTGTTGAAATGTAGTATACTGATTATACCATAGATAAGAAACACCTCGAATCTCTTCAAAGCAGAACAGGCTAGAATTTGAAAATAAAACCTGATTTCCACGGTATATACATCAACTGAAGCTGCGAAAGTTACATATAATACTTTTCTCCATATAAATATTTAGCAACAAGTCAGTTCTTACCATTGCTCTGTTAACTTACCACGAAAAGTTAGAGGTGATGGATCACAAATCTCGACATATTTTCGAGCCAAAACCGTACGTGAGACTTAGAAAAACACCTATTTCTCTCTTTTGACTTCTTAATCTTTATCTGTGTTTGCTTAACGCTTAGGGCAAAAATACCTCTCACATCACCAGCATTGAATGCTTTTTTACAGATTAAAAGTGAACTATTGATTCTCCACTGAAGATGAATCATTGATTATGGGTACAGCCTTTTCCTGAAGTTACTTTTTAAGCGTCGTCGTTTAACTCATTTTTATTCTATTCGTGCCTATCACTATACGGTCTTTAACTATTACTTACGATGGAAACTATAAAAGTTATCTTACCTAATTATGAAACAAAAGACATTAGATCTTTTTATAATTCTTAGTTCTCAAGATAATTTCATCAACTTCGGTGACTGTCTTTTTAAAATCTTTGAATAAAAAGAGCAAAATAAAGCCAGAAATTAAACTCAAGGAAGACGGGTTGGATTTTGGTTGTTTTGAAATGTCTCGCGTTACAGTGGAAAAGAATTTTTTCTAGTCAGTCGTTTTGCTTAACTTTTATAAGTGTTAGCCTAGGTAGTCGCAGCTACTGTAGTGTCCTTTAATTGAGTTGAAGACTGGATGCGAACCTTTTTCGTTGGATGGAGAGTTCTTATGGACTCTAATCATGTCTGTAGATCCCAGTAAATATCTTATCACCAGTTATTATACAGGCCAACAGATGTTTTGGTGCCGGAGTATTTGAAGTTGATTTCATATGAATTTGATGCTCTGAATTTAAATATGGCATTAGTTTTGCATAGGAGCTCAATTTTCTAAGATATAACATTTTAGCGAATACAACTTTAAGTTTATGGTGTCTTACTATTTTGTTTCTATATTATATATAGAAATGAGGTGGTACATCTAAAGACAACTATATATATTTATACAAAGTATATGCATATATACAAATTATATACAAAGATAGAGGAAAAAGTCATTGATGAAACCAAGTAGTCACTGAACACTTTAGAAGCTTCTTTTCCGTGACATTTTTGAATGTATTTTGGAACAGTCCCTTTTTAAACTCCAGCAGTAATCTGCCATCATGTGCGTATCTCATCTTCCTTGGTAGCGGTCCTCCATATCCTGGTAAAATCTTTCACCTTGTTCCTCACTGGTGTCTCCTAAATGGCTGTGGCTGTGTAAATAGTGCACCTTAATGCTCATGTTACACCCAAAGAATTTGAAACTGTTAAGCATCTCGTTTACAAGTTTAACATAGTTTTCAGCTTTGCATTTGCCCAGAAAATTTCCGACAACTGCAACAAATGAAGCCCAGGCTGTTCGCCCAGTCCCATTTATTGAATTTACGAAGGCAGGATCTTTAATGAGTTGTCTTATTTGTGAGCTGTCAAATATTCCTGCTTTAATTTTTTTCGTACTCATCTGAGACATTTTGTTCCCTATACAGGGTGTTACAAATTCTAGTAGTTGTATGGGGATCTCAAGAACCGTAAGAGATACGAATTTGTTTAAATTATTGCAAAGTTGCGCATTTATGTGCCTAATAACATGCCGTTTAAAAAGTTTAAAAATTTTGAATACTTCCGGAGATATCCGGAAAAAATCGAAATAATAATTTTTCGTTTTTAATTTCTTATGCCTTTGTTTTCAAATTTATTTAAAAACTAATAGCACATTATTAGAGCACTTCTTTATGTTCTTTAAAACTGTGTAATCATTTTTTAAATACGACGTTTCGTATTTCAGATATCATCATCAGGTCAATTTTTTTTAATACGGACCTGGATTTCTTTTTACGTTTTTGTCGAAAACTGGTTTTCAAATGTATAATCCCATACTATTTTTTAAAAAAATTGCGTTTTGTAGTAAAGAAAATGATGCTTCTTTTATCGTCCAAGTTTTTGCTGGTACGGTCCTGTATATATATTAATCAGGGTTCGTATGCTAAGACCCCATACAACTACTCGAATTTGTAACACCCTGTATATGCAAACCATGGTCCGTTCTTATCAAGAGCCTTTACAAACCGCTTCATAAGGCCCAGCTTCATATGTAGTAGAGGAAAGATGATTTTCTCTCGTCCAACTAAGGGGTCGTTAATGACATTCTTTCCTCAACGTCCATGTTTTTTCTCTTAGGCCACTCTTTTCTAACCCAGTGGCGTGTTTTCTTTCTGCTATCCCAGAGGCACAAGAAGCAAGGATATTTGGTGCGGCCACTTTGCTGTCCAAGGAAAAAGTTTACCATTTTTAAGTCTACACAAATCACCCATTGATGTTCATGATACTTTATCTTCTCCAAAACCAAAGCTATGATGAAATATTCTTCTTTCATTTTTGTCAAGTAAGGCAATTGGTACTGAACCATATTTGTTCCCATTGTGCAGAAGGACACGTTTCAAACTTCGCTTTGAGCTGTCAATGAATAGACGCCAATCATCTGAAAAATTGTCAGGAAGAGCCATTTTTCCAGACGTCCTCTAATTTCGTGACAAAATACACAAACTAACCTCAACTCTAGTTCAAGCGTTGAAGGCCACTTCAGTTACGTTACCGGACAGACAATGCCATCTAATGGATTTTCCTTGAACTAACTGTACGACAGACTGACAATAGGGCAAATATACAGGAAACAATCCTTGTATATGTGAATTACAACTGCACAAAATGGAGTTAGAATTGCACATTTTGTGTAGAACTGCACGTTAAAAAAAGCACTGATCTAAAAAAGTATAGCAGATAGAGAAAAACTGATATCATATTTATATTCAGCGCCCCAAATATAGCTAAAATCAGTTCTAAAATCCTAGACACCAAAAACAATTTTTTTTTGTAGGCCTGTGTTATCTTAGAGAGAATGTTAGTTTTCAGATGGTTTTCAATATTTGCTGTCCAAACAGTTTTTATTCTTGGAACGCATCTTACTGAAATCTATTAATACCAGTTTATCGTACAAAATCGTCAAAACGCTTGGTCTAGAATATTCATTGCTCTAGCACACTTTCAAATGACGATCTTCGATAACCATGGTTTTCACTTGTTTGTAGACATCAGGAGTAGTAACATGAGAGGTTTTTCCACTTCATCTTCAATGAATTCTCAATGTTGATGTTGTTTGGGCCAAAATCTACTTTAAGATACACAGCATTCATCCATCTATGAATCTTTTTGTAACTATTGCTTTATGATGTTTCTTAAATTGGAAAGTTGATAAAATGACTGTTGGAACAAATTATTTAGGTAATTGCAATGGGGGAAAAAACGGTAATGAGCAGTACGCTGCTTTTAGTTTTTTACCATTGGTGCTGGGACCTTACCTCTTATCAATTTAAACTTTTACTATCCTAAAAAAATGTAAGAATAGATAAAAAATGCATCGTATTCTTCAAACCTTCTTTTCTACCATAAAATAAAATTCTAAAGTTCTTTAGGAAAAATTAAACATGCCGCAGGCATTTCGTGACGTAACTCTTGCTGATTGGTTACTGTCTCACAGTGACAACGGAATTAGTCTAGTAACCATGGGCAACTTGCACCTCTTGCCTGTCGGTTTCGGTTCTTATCTTAATGCCGTGTCTTAAACCGGATGTTTGGTAGGTCCATTCTGTCACCTATCTTTTCATTTTCTTAATCTTTATCAAGGCTCTTGACATCCACTGTGTGGATGAGTCGAGTAGTGAAATTAAAAACCGTAGGATGCAGTATTTTCTTCTAGTTCTTAAATAATAACTGAGTCTTGTAGTACCTTCAGATATACAACGATTATTATTTCAACCTCTCCTTACATCCCTTCCAGAACATTTGATGAGTCATCATGGTTGATGACTTTGCTTCAACCTTCAATTCAAATGATCTTTCTCTATGAAATTAACTGCCTTCTATTTATAGATTTATGTCAACGATGTCGTTTTTCATTTTTGGCACCTTGCAACCAAACTATTTTTAAGATCTTAATTACCTATAATAAACTATTCAAATTATAATGAACTTAATCTTGCATGTTACTCCAGCGGTGGCGACAATAATGATTTTAATTCTAGTTTTTTCTAATTCTTTTTTTAATAAGATTTTTTGTGTAGTGTTACGTTTGGTCTAAGAATTCATAGAGCTTTATCAATACGGTAAGGTAATTCAGCTTGCCAATTAAATCAATAACAAAGCTCTGGAAGAAATAAAAGTTCGTATATTGAGGTAAAGACGATTGCATATAATGTAAACACGAGTCGTCACGGTGCCAGATTGAGCCGAAAAGCAATCGAGTCAGACACTTCTCTGCTAGTTTTCGAAACGATCAATTTTTCTTCCTATGTCAAAAATTGTTGGACGATGGTTACAAAATCGAAAACGGGAATTTTAGTCTAAAGTGACTTGTAAACCTCTTGATTCAGGAATAAGATCAGAGGTAAGTCGAGCGAAATGGTTAAAATTTAGCAGGTAAGAAAACTTTTTCACCTGCACACTACCAAACTATCAACCGAATAATTGTGACGCTTTCTAGGGCGGCGGTGTCTATAATTGGTGCTCGGGCGTCAGATTCTAAGGAGTTTAGTTTCCCCGGTACCAGCGATTTTTCCACAGATTCGGTCCAGATGAATCCAGTGGCGGACGGTGCTGCAGGCGTCTCTCGGAGACGGTGAAACTGCTAAAGCCTGACATGAGGCAAAGTGTAAGCTACAGAAATAAAAATCTTTACGCAAGTTAGATTATGGTTTAACAAAGCAAGCAAAGGTTTGGATATTAGGAACAATAGCCAAGACGTGCTAACGGATTGGCGACGGAGTGGATACCTGAAGTTTAAGGTAGGATGTGATTTGTTTGTTGATCTTCTTTCTTGGTCTGAATATAGATTCTATACGGACTTTCAACGGATTATTTACAGCCCATAATGAGTTTGGGTAATATAGGAGCAGCGATAAAGGCGAGGGTGCACGTTGACTTGGAGAGCACGATGCGGTTTAAAGAATTATTTGAAAGTAAATATTTATAAGTAAACCAATTAAACAATAAAAAACCTAAAGGTAACTCGTTACAACGTAAAGTGTACGTAAAAAGCTCGTGGTGTTGGCAATAAGAAACATCAGCGATGTGGGTTTTAGAAAACCCATGCAATCTGAGTCGTTTTGGTATTCCTGAGATTCTGATGGAGTCTGCAGAATTTAAATCGTGCATATATCAAATTGATAATCTTCTCTGGAAAATTAATTTATGATACGATTCCTAACGATGGATTACCAGAATCTTCAAGCAGTCATTAACTATCTAAATAATTCTACAATTATATTTCTAAGAAAGAAGGTAAGGTGAGCAAATCAAGAAGGTCTACTAAACTGTTTAAGTTACTACTAGATCAAGACATGAAGAACAATTTATTGTTACACATTATCTTGCATTTTTTTTAACAAAACTAATGATTGAACAAAATTGAAAAAAATCAGCT
Organism: Ignelater luminosus; assembly: GCA_011009095.1. NCBI lineage: Eukaryota > Metazoa > Arthropoda > Insecta > Coleoptera > Elateridae > Ignelater > Ignelater luminosus. The sequence continues at coordinate 38,638 of VTPC01090617.1, forward strand.
CTTACTTTAGATGTTATAGTCTTTAAGATAAGTAAGCATTAATTATTTTGTTTTCATTTATTTAATTACATTATGTACATGCAATATTTTCTCGTTAATGACCATTTCTTTTTAGCTTAATTACAAAAATTAGAGTTAGCAGGTTTGAAAGCAAATCTTTTTGTTAAGACTTCTTCATATCAGACGTAGATAATTGACCTTGAGACTTCATTCGCAACACTCTAATCACAGAAAGAATCTGATAAAGGTGAACACTACGAAAATAAATGCAATATAATGTTGGAGTCTAGACTTAAGATATATTGCATTCTTAGGTATATTTCATTACTCGGTACATTCTTTATATTGTTGTGCGACATAATACCAAATATTACTTCTACAAATTGTTCAGATGACTTATACGTAACAGATTAAATTCCTCTCTCTGATAGCATTTAACAAATTCCTTAATTGGGAAATATTTCTAGACCTTTTCTTTTATTAATTTTTTTCCATTTTCGGAACTTTCAGTTCGAATTCTAAATATAAAAAGAGGCCTTCTATTGAAAAAAGCCGTAAAAGAACGTTTGATAAAATTGCTACGCTCTTTTCAACGAAGAATAATTTTATAGCCTTCAATAATACAAAACGCTCGGTTCATTGAAAAACCCCCCATCTCTTTACGACGAAAACGGTTTTTGTAGTTTATGTTTCCTGGCAATATTCTCGCGGATTCACGTTATTTATTGTGGAAAATAAGTAGAAATATTAACTGCTACCGTATTGCACAGGAACTCTGTTTCGCTATTTCCTGGAAAAGCTCGGAAGTGCTAGGTTTCTTCTCTTTTATATTGAATGTTACCGGATAAATGTTAGAGCTTACGATATTTGATGTTTGCGATAAATAAAAATTGACGGTAGTGTTGAAAATCATATCTAGAACAAAACAGAAACTTATTGTGAAAACAAAATGTACTAATAATCATGAAAGACACTACTTGCTTAGCCATTTCCAACAGAATCTAAATTTAGGAGTTAACTAAAAGAAAATGGGAATAGAAAAATAATTCTAAGTGGGTACGAACTGAATTTATTCTGAGAATCTAAATAGTGACATTAAAATTAATGGGAGGTTAAAAAACTAGTTGGTTGAAAGAGTTTATTCAAATGATTTTGATTAGATTTAATGTCGTATCTAAACTTGTATTTTGCCCATCTTCGTCGCCAATAGTAATTCAACTTTTTTTTATTTAAAGAAAGTGGTTTAAGTTTCTTCAGTCCTGCTCTTAGATTTTTACCAATTTCTCAATATTTCCGCTGCTAGGTTCAAAAACCATGCAGCCAAAACGGACTCTTACGATCTAGCTAGATTTAGCCCTGGAAACAGACATAGAATATACCTGCTGCTTTTAAGCCAGAGCCCAGATTCTATCTACAAAAATAAATCCAAAGTCCACAAAGCCCAAATAGAATATACGAGTAACTCAAATGTCCATAATTGGATTTACATCGAAGGGCGCCAACCATTGTCAGTGCCAGGTCAAGATTTACCTGACAATAGCAGAATTTTTAAATTCTATATATCTGTGTACACCTGGGCTTACCACACTTAACTTCCATGTACTTACACAATTGAAAAGCGCTCTGGGGATGTTTACTAACTTGAAGGTGGCTGAAGTAATCGTCTCGCTCATCTTTTCACTTAATTTGTTTATTTGTAACAATCCATAGATCTACCAATCAAGCTATTCGTAAAACAAACATTACTATTTTTTTTAGTAAAACAGGAATCTTCAAAAATCTACCAGATTCTACAAGAAATATAAATTCTCAAAACTGATGAACTACTTTGAAATTGTAAAAACGCCTTTGGAAATGAAAGACTGAAATGCATCATATAGAATTCACGTATGTAGGTAGAATGCGGGTTTACTATAAACAGTTGAGATAACCGATAAAGCATTTACTGGCCTGAGCGGCGTGTCTCAGAAATCGATCTTTTTCCATAGGTCAAAACCTGGGTATTACCTTCATTCAACACTTTTTACTAAATTGTGGAGCTGCACAAGTGTCTACCTCTATTCTGTTTGTAGTACTTGGAGGCATTTCAGGTTACCACCTACGGGCTCTTATTCGCATATTCAAAACGTTTTTTTTCTCAATTTTATTGATTATCAACATCTTTGTTTCTGCATTAGAGCCGCAATACCAAAAAGTCCTTCCTCTACTATCACTCCATAATACTCAAGATTCTGCTGCGTTTTTCCGTCTCAGGTCCATCGTAGAAGAAATTTCCATCAATCTTGGTTCTTCTTCTCTTTGCTACCACTACCATTTTTATATCAGCTCATCCGATTGCTGTTTCTCTCGCTTATAACTGTCTTTTATTTTTCACGATTAATCACTAACTAAGAGTGAAGAGAAGAGCAACTTTTAAACAGTCTGCCAACGCATTAACTTTTACTTGCTTTGCTTGCTTTGCTAGACATGCCGAAGCAATAATATCACATGAGGTATTTAGGGCGTAGCTATGAAGAAATTCCAAAAATAGAAAGAAACAGGCATATTCAAATAGAAATCTGCCGTAGTATGTAAATAGTTAATAAGAAAAACATTAATTTTCAGAATCTTTTCTTGTGTGCCTTTTCGACTTGTTTTGTGTATCCCCTCTGCCACGCTACTTCCTGTTCTGTTGTCATGTTAGTTTTACATTTTTTGGAAAACCTTATCTGGTTATAGGATTGAGAATTGTCGTTTATCTGAATACCTGTGGTGGCACATGGTCAGGATTCGCTTTCCATCTAGTCACCTGCAGTGGTCTATGGTTTTGCCTTCCACCAGGCGAGAGTTAGGTTGAGAACACGTTCGTCTTTATTGATGCTTATTTGAATTTAGGGGTTTCCATTTAATTGCCTTGCTGATGTCAAACATAAAAAGACCTGAACAATACTTTGTTTATCACCAAGCCAACTGCAATGGTTCATGGTCGGACTCCACCCTTCACTGAATCACCAGTTCTCGGTGGTAAACATAAAGAAATCAAATTTTAAAATCACAAAATCTTAGTTTCTTACATCAAAGAGTTTGTTGATCTTCATGATAAGGTATTTCTAGATAATATTAAATTCAGTTCAGGAGTGATCTTGGAAGAAACCCCATTTAGAAAGATAAATTCTACTGTTTAGTAAAAATTGGTCGAAATCTCACTGTTGAACCCCACGATATTTAGAGAAGATTTATTGCCATGTCTGTTATCGGAGTCCTAGAGAAACCCCACTAATAAGGCAGTCAATTTAAAGTTTGTTTACAAAGCTGACTTATATGCATTTGGCGACCCTGCTGATAACCAGCGTAATTTAATTAAGCATATGCTTAGAGCTATCGTATTTGCCTTTTGCTTGCAGTCTACCTCTTCCATCTTGGTTTAGCGTAGAAAGTTAGTTTTGCACTGACCAACCTTGGTGTAGCGTTTAGCTAGAGTACATTAGTAGGTTGCTGCAAAAAAAATCTTGGTTTGTAAAAAGTCAAATTTTTGGGAATTATATACTGTAGCTTTTTATTTGCAGGAGATAAAATCTACCACAGTTATCAGGGTAACCTTAACTGGATTTGGGATGGAATAAAACTCCACGTCTGCATTTGTAAAACTCTAAAGGCGCTAAAAACAGGGTAAAATAAATAAACGTCTAATGAATCCAGCCTGATATAGAGAAAACCAATCAGTAACTAATAATGTTGCAGCCAAGAACGTTTTCTTTTTTTTTTTAGAAAATTAAGCAGTGGCAGTAAATTATAGTTAACGAGATGCAAAACATAAACTAAACTTCCTAAGTTCTCAAGTTATCTAAATAATTGGCTACAAACATATGTCGAGTAAATACTAACGGTTCA
>VTPC01090617.1:42907-73773 GCA_011009095.1 Ignelater luminosus
CTAAATAATTGGCTACAAACATATGTCGAGTAAATACTAACGGTTCAACTATTTTATGTCACAAGATTCAAGTTATTTAGCTTATACGGTAGCAATTATACACGTTAAATGCTAGATTTAGGATAAAAAATTAGTTTCTCAGGGAAATGTATTTTGTTTACCAACCAAAATAGATCATTGAGTAATTTTTAATTTCCAGCAGGATTCGTGCCTTAGGGGTTCAAAATTTCTTGTTTCTGCAATTTAAAGCGTAGACCAAATTTGTAACTTTTAAAACTCAAGGGAAACTTTAAAATGAGCAAGATTGGTGTAACAAAGAACAAATATCTTTAATTCAGAGTACGAGGTTCGAGTTTTGAATTTAGCCATTTTGCTGTTGTTGTTTAGCCTATAGCTAATTTCAGAAAAGATTCACAGAAATATGGAAACACGCTGCCCCCGCAGAAACGGTAAGAAATAGACAAATGAAACTTGGAGAGCATAAAGTAGGTATTTTTTGCCGTGTTTTGCAAAGGAAATTAAAAACAAATTTTCAATTGTTCTTTCGTACGGCCGCCATATTGAATTTCTTAAAATGGGACACCCTGTATATGACCCCACATGTTGATAGGGATTTTCAAGACAAATTGAATGGTATAAGGGCTGCTATACTTATCTTGAAAGGTTTTGGACAAATTTTTCGAATTTCACAATGGCACAATGCTGACACCACCGGAAGTACCCGTTGTAGAAATTTTTCCAGCTAGTTTAAAGAAAGCCAATGCTAACCAGTAATACACATATGGATAATGGCTAGGTTTTGATAGAAATGTTAGTAAATGTAGTACAAAAGCAAAAATACAAAATGCAGTTTCTGAAACAAATTAAATAAATCTAGCAAATAAATGAGTGACGCATTTTTTATCTTCATGATTAAAATTTGAAATGGAATTGGTGTCATAAATTACTCCAATTATCTCAGAATACCATGCAAAATAAATTCAAATTTTGCAATTTTATTCAAGCAATTATTTGTTATGTTACGCGCAGGATTGCGAATTTACTTGTACACTAAATCATTGATAAGAATTTTGCATTGAGCACATAATGTGAATTGCAGTAAAATATAATGAAGATAATAGTAGAGCGCCATAGCACAATATTTTAAATACGCTACGAATTGCGACAGATGTTTACAAATGGCTTTTGCGACAAACAGAAAAAGAAAGGTGTACATAGTATACACACATCCACGAAGCGCTTTTATTCATATTTCTCATGCAATCTAAATTTAGCTATAAATTATAAAAGTTTTATTTAAAAAACAAGAAAATCCAGGCGAGACCTGCAGTTTTCGCAACGTCCTTTCCTAGACATTTGCATAATATATGCTGATATATGTTTTATGTCTGATCCTTTGCTAGAAAGCTCAACCTCCTTGCTATTTATTTGTGACAATTTATGTGCATGTAACAATGTACTTCTGTTGGAATTTTAAACTGTTCCCAAACGTCGCAACTGGGTTAATCCGGGGCGGTACAAGCCGTTCTCAACCATTGTATCCTGTTTTGTCCTCGCGCGTTACTGGACAGGATTTATATCCTCCTGGTCGACTCCCAAGGGAACACCCGTCTCTTATCAACCGCACACGTCTTATTTTTTTGCGTGTTCCGAATTAAATATAAGTCTAGCTATAAAACTACCTCGAGACGGATTCCAATATCATTCGAGAAAACTCAATCATGTCATCGTATGTAATTCTAAAAATGAAAATTCAATTTTTTTGTTGCTGTGAAAAGTCGTTGAGAATTATTTTTATGAGAAATGTGACAGAAATCTCAGGCTTTGAAAAAATAAACTTAACGTCAGATTCACTACTATTCTCTTTTTATTTCTTCCTGATAAGCATAAATTAGGTACGTAATATTTTGCACGTATTACACTGAACTTGGTTGGAATAAAAAACAAAGAACTTTATACAAAAGGAACCATTCGAACAATTGCTAAAAAAATTTTAATAAAAGAAAAGTAAAATAAACAAAATAAAAAAGCATCAGATAAAGCAAAAATCCAAAACCCTAACCTAGTAATTATCATTCTAAAACTAAAAAACAAAGGCGCTACAGATGTGCCACAGGCAGTGAGACTTTTAAAAAAAGATGATACATTTTTTACTAAAGAATAATCAGTAGTCACTGCTAACTAACTTGATTCTCTAAAATTGTAATAAAATGCTTTGAATCCTAACCTCAGAAAACTACTGAATCAAATTACCTCTACTAATAAATGATATATCAATTTATGAATTGTAACGGGAAAATGCCTAAAAGTATACACAAGTCCCGTATAAGCCAGATATCACGCTGTATATAGGGTCCACCCAAAATACCACCCTGTAGATAAACACTTCAAAATCGTGTCCGGAGACTAAATTGTATTCTCTTTTACTTACCAAGAAACCTTTGTTGGTTCCGCAACTTAAAATAAAATAAACTTAATAAATCTCCAGCCTCTCTCTCGTTTCTCAAAACTATAATCAAAGCTTTATTCACAAAATGAAATATTATGCGGGTTGCTAGAAGCCAAGGTCCATCAACACGGCATTTAAATAAGCTTATAAAACAAAAACAAACTCCTAGAAATAAAAACACAAAAGTTAAACTACATGAATTTATTATTATGATTTGAAATCGAGTAAAATAAACATTCATAAAAAGATTCAAAATGATATGGTGGATTGAAGAAATTATTACTTTACAAACATCAAATAAAAGAATGACAATTACTGCATAAAAATTAGGTCTGAAGGACCCGTCAAATAAATGCGTTTAGAAATCATTAAGGCATGGTTTCATCCTCAATAAATTTTTAAACACTTAACTTCTACAAACACAAAACTTTAATTTTCTCAATAACGAAGAGAATACCAGATCTCTCCATGGACACTGAAGATGGGATATTAACTCCATCAGCCAGGGAGTACGACGAAGATAGCGGAGTCAAAGAACACCAGGTACAAAACGGAGATTTTCGTAATGACTAAACCAAAACTCAAGAAGAAAGTGGGACTAAATAATTTCCAAATAACTGGCTCGACACGGTTACTTCTTTACGCGATCCTTCTAATGAAGACAGGGACGATGAGCTTGTCGTTCATCTCCACATACTAGTAAAAATACAGGTAACACCTTTCAGCATATGAATTTTTACGTTCATCCCCACAATGATGCGTCAATATTTTAATCCTCAAAGAGGCCTCCCTCGAGTATTAACTCAAAATGCAAATTAATGCCCATAAACCATAAACCAAATAGAAAACTAAAGCGAATTCACAGCCACTAAAATGTCGAAATTAACCGTGAGCCACACTTAAAGATCGAAACAAAACGCGAGAAGCACCGGGTCCGCTTGGACCCGGGGGGTCGCGGTGAATACCCGCGTTCCACGGTGTCCAAATTTCGACGCTTCGAGAAAATCACAAAATACCAACGTAATCCCTATTCTCTCCCCGTCTCCTGTCACGCAGCTTGCGCTTACCGGAGTGGGGTTGGGAAGCCAGATGCACGACCAAATAGGTCAAAATGCTAGTATCCTTACGAGACAATGAAAAATTCCACTCCTTAGATTTTCAGCCTGAACCTGACTTAACAAAGACCGTGTGACTCCAGCATTCGCGAGTAAGATTCCAGGAACCTTTTATTTACGTCTGGATCTTGATATTGAAAAAATAACAAAAGGCACGTCCGCTGGAGCCCAGAAGTCGAGACCACAAAGTTATCAATTCTTTAAAATAAAATTTTAACAAACATCCGTTCATAGAATGAAATAACTTAAATATTACGCATCAGAAAAACAAATATCTGAACGAAATTGAAAGACAGGGGCGGATTTAGTGCGAATTTTAAAATAACATTACAGAATTCATAAATTATAAAATGTTTAAAGAAAGAAAAAGAATTTTTAAGGTAAAAGCTCTAGATAAGATGTTACTGCAGGAAACCAATATAAAAAAATGCAACGCAAAAAATAAATAAGGGAATGAAAAAAGAAACAAAGAAAGCCTTAAAAGAATACACAATTGCCTTTCTAATTTTTTACCAAAGTAGGAAGCGGGCGTCTATAAATTAGTAAAACAAGAAAAAATAAGTACGCATACCTGTTATCAAAATTCCATAAGTAACGGAGATAAAATTAACTGAGAATCGAAATGGTAAGATGCTCAAGATCGAAGTTTTGTATGTAAAGCTGTGAAAATCTTATATTGCTCATTCGGTTCTCTTTCTAACCTTCTGAACGTATACATGGCGAAGGCATCGCTGATACAATTGTCATTAGCTGCTTGCGACCAACATCATTTCTCTACAAGTGGGAGTAGTTGCTTCGTAATGAGTATCTGGACATGCCTTTTAAGCCTTACTATGTGTATACGAACATTGTTTGCAGTGTTAGATGAGTTAGGTTTATGGCAAAACTTGAGTTTCTATTTGCATTAAATATCTTTAACCATCGAGTCACTCTGCCAACTATACGGTAATCGTTTAATGAAATTTATCATTATAACCATGCATGTTTACATTTTTCCATTTTGATGGAATTTGTGAACCTGAATTTCTTCAGTTTAGCGCAGTGCTTCCAAATATTATACTTTTCCTATAGTATGATCGACCTGAATACAAAGTGTTCTTTTGAATTAATATGCCAGTTATTGAAGGACTAGGATTGTTTTGTTCTCATTTAGATCTCGTAAGAAAGTACAAAGTACAACGCTCGAGTTTGAGCTACCACAGGTGGCATGTCTGCACGTTGAAACCCTACTAGAGTTCATATTAGATTTCTTAAGCAAATTAAAAGAGGACAGAGCCCAATCCAGCCCTGTTAAGAAAGTTAATAGAAGACAGAGACCGACCATGTTACCTTTGTGTTCTATTGAGAAAAACAAAGTTCAAATTTGAGCTGCCTTGGATGATCCATTAGTTTGATAAAGCTTGATAGAAGATTACAAGATAATGGAACCCTCTTAAGAAGGTTAATTGTTGGCGGAGACGCAACCTGGTCTACCTGAGATAGCTGGGAAGTCCATTGGAGGGTGGAATGCGTGTTGGCATTCAGCTCTCTCAAGAAAGTAAAAAGTGGGCAAACACCGACCTCTGTTTGTCTTTAGCTCTGTCAAAAAGGTTAAAGACTGGTGAAACTGACCCATGTTTGTAGTTGGCTCTCTCAAGAAAGGAAAATAAATGAAGAAGTCTCATCTTGGGCCGCCTTAAGTATCCCGTTGGAGAACGGTGGCTAACTCGCGCTAGTATCTCTCTGAAAAAGATTAAATAAAGGCGAAACCCGACCGTATTTGTATTAGCTGTCTTAAGAAGATTAAAAGAGGACGGAGCCCGATCCGTGTGAGTATTTAGTTAACAAGGCTAATGGAAGATTATACCCGATCCGTTTTGGTATGTAGAACTCTAAAAAAAGGCTAAACAATGGCGAAGCCCGACCGACGTTTCTATATAGCTCCCTTAAGAAGGTTAATGGCTGGCAAAGCCTCAGCTTAGACCGAGTTAAGTAGCTTATTGGCGGGACAAATCCGGCTTGTGTTTGTATTTACCTCTCTCTTAAAAAGGTTAAAGGTTCGTATTTAGCTCTTGTTAGAAAGGTTAATAAAGAATAAAGCTCGACCTATATTGGTTTTTACTTCTTTATGTTTAACTCTCTTAAGAAAGTTAATGGATGACGATGTCCCACGTTAGGGCATCTTAGGTAGCCCGTTGGCGGGAGGAGCCCAGAATTTATCTCTTCTTTTAAGAAGGTTAAAGGGAGGTAGATCTCGATTCGTATACGTATTTAGTTCTGCTAAGAAGATTAATAAAACCAAATCTATGTTTAAATTTAGTTCTTTGAATTTAATTATCTTAAGAAGGTTAATGCACGACGATGTCTCATGTTAAGGCGTCTTAGATAACCCGTTGACCGGACTCGTGCTCAAATTGATCTCTCTCAAGTTAATGAATGGCAAAATCCTACCCGGGCCACCTTGAATAGCCGGTCGAAGGCAGGAGTTCTCATTTGTATTTATCTTCAGAAATTTAAAGGAGTTTGAAGCCGGATCAGTGTTTGTACTTTGTTCTGTTAAGAAGGTTAATGAAAGGTGAAACTCGATCCGTGTTTCTATTTAGTTTTCTGAAGAAGCCGACTTGAGCTCGTATTTCCTTCAAAAAGTTTAAAGGAAAGTGGAACTGGACCGTGTCAATATTTAGCCCTACTAAAAGGTAGATGGAGGATGGAGCCCGACCTATCTTCGTATTTAGTTTCTTGAGCTCGATCTGTGTTTGTATTTAATTTTCCTAAGAAGGTAAATTGATCACGAAACCCCATTTTGAGCCTCCCTAAGCAGTCTGTTGGCTCATGCTCGTTTGTGTCTCTCCCAAAAAAGTTAAAAGAGGGTCGAGCCCAATTCTCTGTTGAAAAGGTTAATGGGGTATGGAGGCTGATTCATGTTTGTATCTAGTACTCTGAAGAAGGCTAAAGAAGGGCAAAGTTTGACCGGTTTTTTCGTGTAGCTTTTTTACAGATGTCAATTGCTAATACAGCCCTACCTTAAGTTTTCTAAGTAGGCCGTTGGCAAGCGTGGCTCGGCTCGTGCTAGCATTTATGTTAACAATTAAATGAGGGAAAATCTGAGCCCGTGTTTGTACTTAGCGTCTTGAAGAAAGCGGAAAACGGTCCACGTACGTATTTAGGTTTGTTAAGATTGTTAATGGAGAGCCTAGTTGATCTGTGTTTGCATTTAGTTTTAACAAAGGTCCAAAATTCAAAGGAAGACAAAACCTGACTGTATTTGTATTTACTCTCTTTGGAAGGATAGATGACAAAGTTTTACGTTGGGCTATGTTAGATAAACCGAAATCCAGACACAGGTTCAAGGTCCAAAAGTCCCAAGGAAGACAAGACTCTATTTATGTTTGTATCTACTCTCTTCGGAAGGTTAATGAATAACGAAATCTCACATTGGCAGGTAAATCCCGACTCGTGTTCGTATTTATTCTTCTCTTAAGAAGATTAAAGCAGTGCGAAATTAAATCAATGTTCGTTTAGCTGTCTTAAGAAGAATAACGGAAGGCAAAGCTCTACACTGGGGCCAATGAAGGCTGGAGCTCGGTCTGTGTTCATACTTATTTCTTTTGAGAGACTAGGAGAGAAAAAGTTTAATTCCTACCACGGCAGCTGTTCTGTTGTCTCGTTTTTAGACAAATGAAATCTCGATCAGTTTCTACTTATGTACTCTTCAAGAGGTTTAAAAAGATTACATGGGCGGTCTGTGAACTAACTTCAGAGTAGATCCAAGTTTGTTAATTGGTTAGTTTCTGCGTGATCTGAAAGTTTAAACTGACCAAGAAATCCAGGCCTACCCTAAAGTCAGGTCACCAATAACTGCTCTGCTGGAAAGCATTGGAACACTTTAGCGTAAAGGTGCCTTTACATTATAGTGAACAACGTCTTTCGTTTGTTGTATGCATATCTAATAAGCATTAGCATTCGTTAATGATCCTTCCATTTGTTGCAATCATCTCGGATTCAGATGACGATTTAGTAACAAATTGTGAGAGTTTCATTGTTATCAGTGAACTATTGAGAAAAAAGTGAAGAAAGAGAGATCTGCTAAGAAACAGGAATGTATCTAGAAGTGGAGCTTTATTATCCGACTTGAGAAGCAATAATTTAAGTTAATTTCAAAGTTTTTGTGAAAAGTCCGAAACAAATTTTTGATTTTTGCTTAACTTGGTTGGACCTGCCATTTCAAGGAAGAAACAATATCCAAAAAGGAAATGTCAACAAAAGAGAAATAATATGCAGAACCGCTTTCGAACGTTAAGTCAATGAAGCGACGTCCACAGGGCGCACAGATATGGGGGGCAAAAACATTAGTAAAGAGGGATGTAAGCTGCATATCTCAAAAAGAATGCAATAAATAGTCCCGCTCATGTGGAATTCTTAAATGAGAGATATAAGTAGTATTTTAATGTGTTTGGTTACCTGTTGTCATTCCATCATGCTGGCTCGGTAGATCCAGTGATCATCAACCCACACAACTGCTGATTAGGTATGCAGTTAGCGTCTGGTCTCAGTACAGTGTCCTACCAGTGATTGATTATGTTCAATAATTCTTCTTTTTGATCTTTTCGATATTCATCATCTCCTTGTCTAAGCAAAATTGCAGCAAAAATTCTTCAGTTTATGTCAGATGATATCAACAGTTCAGTTTAATTAACTTCGATTTGTAATTCAGGTGAGTACTAAAATCTTTGTATATTTCACGACTTCCTAAATGAGTTGCACTACATACCTGTTTAAGATAGTGTCTACGAGTATTCAGGAATGTTTTCAAGGTTATGTTTGAACAGGCAAGGCCATATTCTCATATGTTAGATTTTGTAACCTGCATGTGCAGGTCTCTGCGTGTACGCTGTACATGAAGCTGCTCAAACTTTACTAGTTGCTCGGCCTTTCCGGTTCGATGTGACTTTTATGAACCGCTTAGGCTAATTGAGTAAGTCTTTCTTACTAAGAGTTACATTTACTTTCAGTTTTCTAGACTGAAAGATTTTTAATACTGCTTGGTGTACGGTTCAAAGGCAAACTAATTCGTTCTTGTTGTAGAACCTTGAAAATGCAAACAATTAATCCACGAAATATTGGCTAGTAGAAATAAAGTGAAATAAACTAATCTCTGTGTGTAAGAATGGTTTCAATATTTGAATGGATTGTATTAAAGTAAAGAAGATGGCAGCACTCGTAAATAAAAGCTACTGAATTTCGTTGTTCATCTGTTGACAGTTACTCACCAAAGTTTCAGCCATTTTGGACGCGCAGTTTTTATGTAACAGTCGTTTGAGTGAGTTGATGTGAGTTTTTTTGTGAAAATGGACAAAATCGAGTATCGAGCTGTCATTAAATATTTGTTTTTGAAAGGCAATACGCCTTCGCAAATAAAAGATGACTTGGATTCTGTGTATGGGAACTCTGCACCATCATTTACCACAGTGAAATTTTGGGCTGCTGAATTTAAACGTGGCCGTAAGAGCTTGGGAGACGATGAACGTTCGGGACGTCCAAAAACTGCAACTACCGACGAAAACATCGCCAAAGTTCACCAAATGGTGCTAGACGACCGCCGAATTAAAGTGAGAGAGATAGCAAAGGCTATGAACATGTCAAAAGAACGTGTTTGTCACATATTAAATCAACATTTAGGCATAAGAAAGCTGTCCGCGCGTTGGGTGCCGCGTTTGCTCACGTTAGACCAAAAACGTGTTCGAATGAATATTTCCAACGCTCTTTTGGCGCAGTTTAGGCGAAATAAATCCGAGTTTTGGCGCCGATTAATTACTGTAGACGATACTTGGATACACCATTATACGCCCAAAACAAAAATACAGTCCAAACAGTGGACTGCAAAGGAAGAACCGGCTCCAAAAAAAGCAAAAACTGTTTTTTCGGCTGGGAAAGTGATGGCGACTGTTTTTTGGGATAGTCATGGAGTTATTTTAATCGATTATCTTCAAAAAGGAAAAACCATTACAGGAGCATACTATGCATCATTACTTGACAAGCTGAAGGCAGAACTTGCGAAAAAACGGCCACATTTGCAGAAAAAGAAAATCCTGTTTCACCAAGACAACGCACCGTCTCACACCTCAGCGGTTGCCATGGCGAAAATCCACGAATTACGGTTTGAACTGCTTGACCATCCGCCTTACTCACCAGATCTAGCCCCAAGCGACTTCTTTTTGTTCCCTCATCTAAAAATTGCGCTCGGAGGACAAAGATTTTCGTCAAATGAAGAGGCAATCACCTTCGTGAACAATTATTTTGCAGAGAAAAATGCCGAGTACCATTTGGACGGGTTACAGAGATGGGAGCATCTCTGGGAGAAGTGTGTAGAATTACAAGGAGACTATGCTGAAAAATAAAAAAAAATTTCAGAAAAAATGTCTTGTATCTTTGTTAGGTCGGAAACTTTTCAGACCACCCTCGTATACCGCAGGTACTTGATAATCATAAAATTTAACATGTCTACATATATCGTAGGTAATTTTGAATATTATAAAAGATAAGTAGAACTAACTAAATATATCTTAGTCACACTCTAAAAATTGATTTATCTACAAGGAGTTTTCTTTCATTAGATTTTAGAAACGACAAACAAAAAAAAACAGAAAAGTTTTCAATATTAACACAAACATTAAATAAAATAAATGAAGGTACCAACAATAAGCCCGGCAACAAAACAAAGCAAATTCACAAATTAAATAGTCGAGTCCTGGAGAAAAACTGTATAAATGTATTTTCGTATTAAATTCAACTCCGTTGTTATTGTTATTACGATACTTCGTTCAAAACAAAGCTCTGTTATTCTTTCGGAAAAAAATGTTTACATCGAAAGTTTGTCCCTATAATAGAAAACAAAGAGAATCTAAACAAAACCTCCATCCCCATCGCAAATTTAAGGACTTATCGAAATATTAAAAGTACACACAGACCATTAAAAGATGCCATGGCACGTACGGCCTCCACACGTACCCGCCTGTGCTTTCACACATTCGAGATTCGACCTTCCATTGTTCCCGTTAGTTTAAGCTTTTAAACAGAAACTGTGCGTGGAATTTCAAGGATTAACCCAGTTGGATGCTTCGTAAAGTTTATACGTAATAGGAGCGTAAGGAGTTTCTGGTGCGGTATCTTCGATTTTACACGCACTAAAGGACGTCTTTAAGAGGAACATTACAAAGCTTAACTTTAACGATTTTACGTTTGTTATTACCCCTATGGATTACGATCATCTTACAACGATGTAATCACGAGTTTATTGCGTTTATAATGAATACCAGATGGAAAACGCAGTCGTACAGGTTGCATTTTAAATATTAGTCCAATTTCAAAAGCGACTTTCACGCTCCGTTTTACGAGTCACAGTCGCTAGTAATTTACTTTTTAACGACCATAAACTTGGTTGTATTACATTTTTACTGAAATATTGAGGAGAAAGAGATATTTTTAGTAGGTTTAACTTAAAAATCGTAAAAGACGATACCGGATTGTAAAACGTCCCAAATACCCTATAAATTTGAACAAATTGATTTGATTAGTTCGTTGAATGACGAGTTTGTTCTTTAAGTGATTTTTTTTCGTCTCTAAAAGCGCATATGGTACTGAATGCATAAAGTTCTCCCCAGACGATTTAAAACTGCAGGGATATGAATGCTGATTACGACGGCCGTATTTTTATTTGGTGGCATTTGCTGGTGGCGCTCTGCCACCACATCGAGCTTAATTCCAGACGCTTTGCTGTAATTTCCTGTCTGCACTGCTTATCTGCATACAGGAGGGAATAGTGAATATGCCTAGACTGGTATAGGTATATATGTTAAATCCTATTCCGTTTTAGATATGTGGAATTTTGAGAAACGCCTCAAACCAGCGATTTTTATGAGTTCAGATAGTGCAAGAAAATTTAGTTAAATTTAGAATTGTATCTAATAGTTTTGATTTCGTGAAACATTCTTAAAAGTAGATTTTTTTTAACAAAGAAAAGGCTTTTTTGTGTATCCAAGCGTAAATTTCTTTTTCAAGTCTTTGCTTAACTTTCCGTAGTAATTTTTAAATTATCAGTATAAGGTGAGCCCAATTCGGTATAAATTCAAAGCGTTTCGGAAATCAGAATTGCTACAAAAGACTGAATTCACGATAATGATCTGCTATTTCAAGATGAGTTTATTGGTACAAACTGCAGGCTTTTGTTATAAATAACAGTTGATGTTTTAAAACTTTATTGAGTAACTGTATCTTGGTTATTGGAGAGAATAAAAAAATTCTTAAGTTTTTATGCTGTGATGTTTAGAATAAAATGGATAAGACCAGTTTTTATTGCTTTTAATTGCTTCCAAGTATAGCAATAACCATCTTGTTATTTAAAATGACAATCGAAGTGTGCTTTCACAGTCCTGAATCCGTCTTTTTTAAGTTTTCAGGACGCTTTTGATTACAGTACAAAGTAATTTTAAAATTCTAGCAATACAGTTGGTCGTACAATTTCCTGTTGTTCACATAAAAATCTTGTTCTCAGTGGACGTAAGCATCTAATACACAGGTACAAATAAAAGGGTTTTCCAATAAGAGGTGTTATTTTGAATAGCCCGCTATTTCGGTAGATGTCACTTTTGAAGCTATCATTTTTTGACATTTGACAAGTAGAAACTACGCCATTAATAAATATGGAACGATACACGCTTCAACAACGCATTGAAATTATTAAAATTCACTATAAAAATGGTGAAAATTTGGCAGAGACGGTTCGTAAAACTCGAACATTTTTGGGTCACCGTGAAGCACCTTGTCGGACCGCAATACAGAAATTGGTGAAAAAATTCGAGCTCTTGGGACAAGTTAGTGATGTGAAGAATAAAACCCGTGCACGTCGCTCAAGAACAGCCGAGAATATTACTGTTGTAGCCGAAAGTGTTAAAGAAAACCCATGTTTGTCCATTCCTCGTCGTTCTTTGGAATTAGCCATTCCACAAACGTCATTACACCGTATTTTGCATAAAGATTTGGGTCTTAAGGCTTATAAAGTCCAGTTAACACAAGAACTCAAGCCGGCCGATCATCAACAACGTCGTGTCTTTGCTGATTGGGTCGTTGAAATGCATGAAAATGATCCAGAATTCCATCAAAAAATCATTTTGAGTGATGAGGCCCATTTCCACCTCGGTGGCTTCGTCAACAAGCAAAATTGTCGGATCTGGGGCTCAGAAAATCCAAGAGTTATTGTTGAAAAGTCTCTCTATCCTCAACGTGTGACTGTTTGGTGCGGTTTATGGTCCGGCGGAGTCATTGGACCTTACTTTTTCGAAAATGAGGCTGGAGCAACAGTTACGGTGACTGGATTGCGCTATCGAGAGATGATTAACGATTTTTTATGGCCGGAATTGGATGGTATTGATCTGGACAACGTTTACTTTCAACAAGACGGCGCTACGTGCCACACAAGCAACGAAACCATTGATCTTTTACGGAAAAAGTTTCCGGACCGTGTTATCTCTCGAAGAGGTGATCACAATTGGCCACCGAGATCTTGTGATTTAACACCTTGCGACTTCTTTCTTTGGGGCCACGTGAAAGAGAAGGTCTACGCCAACAGCCCAGCGTCGATTCAAGACCTCAAAGATGGAATTCGTGAGGCTATCGAGGACATAGGGCAGCCACTTTGCGATTTGGTTATGGAAAATTTCATGAAAAGGATATTGTCCTGTAAGCGTGGTCGTGGTGGTCATTTGCCTGATGTTATTTTCCACTATTAACGGCATACCTTCCTCTTTATAATGAAATAAACATCCGATCATTTATATTAAAAAATGGCACTTTTCTTTGAATATCAAAATAACACCTCTTATTGGAAAACCCATTGAAATGTTAGCATTAAGTTAAGACCAATCAATTAGATTGCTTAGCATTTTTGAGACTGAGAGGAGCAAAAGTGAACTACTGAGCTCACAAAACTCACGGGTTTCATTTTTAGCAGTAAAATGGGTTGTTTTGTTTAATTTCTGCGCCTTCAAATTTTGTATGTTAATGCAATTGACACTATTGTGCTATTTTCGGTATGGGATTAAAAAAGTTTCTTTCTTTGAACAGTGCCAACGTGCGTTCTATATTGTGAGTAGCATAAAAAAACAGTAAAATAATGTTTTTTAAGAAAACTGAAAGATAACGAGTAGTTAACTTCACATATAAAAAATGTTTGGCAATAAACTGGAGCATTTATTGAAAATTTCAACACATCAAGTTGGTAGTAAAAGGTGAATAACCTACATATTAACTGTAGATAGGACTGCGATGTAGAAGTTTGATACAGTCTGTGATTGGTCTGTATCGTGTCTTGGTGGAGCGCGAGCACAATGTTGTTTGGATACGAAGTGGCAGGAGAACTGGTTGTGTTATGTTGGTTTGTGGAAAAGTACTGCCTTTACCATAGAAAAATCTCAGTGGGCGAAGATCCCTAACTACATCGCTTGATAATCTTGCGAATCAGAGTGAGTAAAGTCTCTATCTATATACGAGAAGGGCCCGCCAACTTACCAATGGGATGAGGTTGTCGGCACATCTCATGAGAACAGATATAGATTTAAATATGTAGTCTTCCTTCTTCTCCCCTGAAGCGAATTACACTGAATTTGATATGTAAGCACTTAGGCAAACCACCCATCTAACTAGATAATCGGCACTGTTGCAAACTGTTTGGATAGGTGAAGACGTAGAATGCAGTTCAATCAATGGGTCGGTCGGCCATCATGCCGTTGTTAGTTACCATGAACTGGAGGCTCTTCAGGCCTGATGCTTTACGGCTGTCCAAAATTCCCCGACCGGCCGTCTCTGCACTTAAATCCCCTACATTGCGAAATGCAGGTGTTGTGATTCTGTTTACTCTCAGATTTCTAACTTTAATTCCATTATTCATTCTCAGACAACAGCCAATAACGTTTACTCCCAGTGTCTCCCGTGTACTCCATCCAGGTATTTCGCTGTTAATCACATTCTCACCGTCATCATTCAACCATCGTCGAGTAGCTTCAGTACAACTCCCCACGAGTTGCATCCGTTGTTGTTCTACCAATACTAGCATTAATATCAAAAAGACCTTTCAAGTACCAAAGCCACTATTTTTCTCGAAAAGTGGAAAATGGCACTGACTGCATTGTATAGTGGCCGTGCTGAATTCGATTTAATTTAGAAGATGAGTTGCAGGTCGTCTATGTGTAATATTGTAAAAGCATTTGTTTACTCCCTCCCAAGCTACCATAGCTGATTTGAAAACTAATGTAATATCGCCTGGACAAACTACATTAACCTTAACAACCTAAACAAACAACAAAAGGTAACTCTACAAAATGCAAACGTTTACCTTTTCTGAATGACAATCTAACCTCTAATTTTAAATAAAAACATAATAGTACTGTCAACATAATCTCAATGAAAAGTTTTATTGTTTAGAAGGTTTAGTTATCAACACAAAAAAAATTTAACAGGAATTATAAAAATGAGATAAGCGGTAAACATATGTGTCTCGAACTAAACCAATCAATCATACTGTACTTGCCAGGGCTCAGCTTGCACGTTACGTTAAACTACCGAAAGTACATAGAAACTGTTGTTGGTGCTATGAGTAGCAACTACTTGCCGAACCAGCAGAATTCTTATTAAAAAACCTAATTCAAAGCAACTTTTTTTTTCTGCACCAATAAAATACTGCGAAAAGCTCCAAGCCCTAGTGATAAATTGACGCAGTTAAAATTCATGATCAAATGGACGTTTTTGAACAGTACCCCGCAAGGGAGCCAATTTGACTTTATAGGTTTGAAGTGTCAACTACTTCTTGACATTCTCAATCAGTGAATAGAAGCAGTTTGGCTTTTTGGTCAAGTCTCGGACGTAGATGCCTTTTGGGAAACCCGGACTTTCTATATGTTTGTCACGACGTTGTTGTTAGGTTATGATTTACACTTCGGTGACCCTTTCTATTGTTTTGTAGTCTCTCTTGACATGTGCCAACTAGATTGCTTAGCGTTGTGCGGGAACGCACTTCGGCGCTGTAAGCAGAACTGATTGCACGAGTCTTTTTATGTACTGACTGAAAGTGCTTTGATTACCAAGCTTCAAGCAATGAGCTAAAGTGCTTTGAATTATCAAGCGCAGTTATTTTACATGTAAAGCATCAATTACCAAACGTTCAAAATCAATACCTTAAGTATTCAAATGCGAAGCACAATTTATGGAGTGCTTAAAGTCTGTATCACTACTAAAAAAACTGAGAAGTGCTTCAACTTTTCATGTTTACTAAGCAAACTTTATTCAATCTTTCCAAATGTCTAAAAACCACAGCAATATATAAATATAAAATATAGATCAATCCAATAACTGGAATGTATGATATTTCTGGTTTATTGAGCTAAAGTTTTTATGCATTTTGTGGTGCACCATTTTGTATGATTGTTAACTGTATTACGTAGAGGAACTTAATACTATTTTATTGCCAACTTGTTTTTTTTTAATTTAATTAGGAATTAACCTAATGAGATCTAGCAACTACAAAGTTTTAATACAACTGACTTGTTTTAAAGTTTCATCTGGAGTATCATCTGGTGTATCATATGGTTTTGAATGATTAATAATGTGTAGTAGACGGATCATTGTCGTGTAGTAAAAACGTAAATGTTTTCATAAAGACATTAAAAAATGCCGCAATAAATAATTGTTTGTTTATGAAATAGCGAGGTGGTGGTAGAAAAAACTGCATAATTTATTAAGTCTAGTCTATCTAGGTGTCATTAAACGTAGAGTAATAACGTTACCTTGTGTAAAATCGTGCACTAGACCGTAGGTAAGCTATTACGTGTAAGTGAATATAAATTTTGGCAGTAAATTTGTACAGATATTGCCTCATAACACGTGCATATTCGTCTGAAAAGACATTTAAGGGCTTTTCAAGACATAAAATCTTATGCATACAAATCGTAAAGTAAAAATCGTAAAACGATGCTATTTAAATAATCTGTTTTAACGACCGCTTGACAAGAACCTGGAATGTAGGAAGTTGACATCATAAACGCTTGAGCTTTTCCTTTTTGCGGTCGCACCCAAGAATACTACAAGAAAGTTAAATATGGGAATGAGAGGAAAAAAGAAAAAATTCAAAATACCACCATAAAGGAAATGCGGTTGTTATTTACGATTAAAAACGACGTTCGAGAAATAAAAAGGATACAAAACTCGTTGAAGCTTAACAGAAAGCTTTATACCGGCTTTGGGAATGTGCATCGTGATCGATGGCCGCCCCAAGTGTGCACTTTCTATTAGAACCCGCTTGCCAATAATCTAATCATGCAAGGAGTACACACAGGATTTAACTTGAGCTTTTCTATTTTCTCTCATCGGTGCGCTTGGAGAATCAAAGCGTGAGCGGACCCAGACGCGCATATTTCTTTTTCTTTCTTTTTGTTGTTGTTAATGTATCCGCTACGTCTGGCCGTATTACCCTTCTGCTAATATTTCAAGTGTTAAATTGTTGTATAAACTGTTGCACGCGAATTTTGTAAAAATAAAGCCAAAACCTGTCCCGGAGAGAAACTTTGCCTCACTTATACAAGCGCGTTGTGTTCAAGGCACCGAGGATCATAATTTAGAAGCACCAGCTGCAGTTTTCCCACATTTCCAAGGATGTAACACGTAGGCTTAGTGTGAGATGTCCTGGTGTAGACGAGACGCTCTTAAGGGGCGCTCAGGTTCTATGACCCGGAAATGCTAGCTATGTAAGCAACTAACAAAAGTATTATCGAACACCCACTCTGAAGAAAAAGCGCGTCGTATAAAATAATACATAATATGAATAGCAAATTTATTTTTGAAATTAACTTTTATTTTCTATTGGTTTGAACTTGAAAATTCTGTCGCTCATATCTTACGGTTTTGACAGTTTTGGATTTTTCT
The DNA here is from genome assembly GCA_011009095.1 of Ignelater luminosus. Classification (NCBI taxonomy): domain Eukaryota; kingdom Metazoa; phylum Arthropoda; class Insecta; order Coleoptera; family Elateridae; genus Ignelater; species Ignelater luminosus. Next base: position 60,419 of record VTPC01090617.1, read on the forward strand.
GGTATCAGTTTAAAATTCAATGTAATTCTACTTTAAATTTCGTTTTTCGATTACATATTGGAAATATTCAATTTCCTGTAAGGACTTTTCTAATTTTAATTATTCTAGTCTCAATTTATTTTTATTTACAGAAAGTAATTTTACAGCTAATTAGTAATATTTGATACACAGAAAATTTCTTTAAAAGTCTACCATCATAAATTTATTACATTTATTGATTTTGGATTAGTCTTTTAACATATCTTTTTATAGAAGCAGTAATGAGTAATGGATTCCTAAGAGGTTATGTAATTTTATTTTATTTATGTAATGAGAGCTTCCATTCATAAGTTAAGTGTTTTGAATTTTTCGGTTGTTCTACATGTAACTTACACAAATATGCCCAAAGGCTTATTAAATAAAAACAATTTCCGTGTGAATGTTGCAAAAAGTATATCTAGACAGCTGTTTCAATCTTGTTTAGTCTCAAATAGTATCACATTATTGGACTGAGAATAACCAATGAATTTCTTTTTATTTCTTTTTACTTTGATTCAATTGCCCTAGGTCTGTGTTAACAAAACCTTCATTGTTTATTGATATCCATTAAACCAGGGGTCCGTTTCACACTATGATAATGTTAAATTAACAGTTGCAGTATTATTAAAATAATTGTTTTGTAACTTTTATTTCCTGGTTTGTTACAAATAATCTGCAGATATCGACCAGACTAGCTCTAGTCGGTAGCTTTGGGCATGAGTTAGAAGGAAGCAATAAAAGAACACATGAACGACAAAGTTGTAGTGGATGTTGGTTTATCGTAAAACAATTTTTTTAATATACAGCTACTCAAGAAAAAAAAGTAATACTTCAAATAAAAATACAACAACTTAAGTCTCCATAGATAAGTACTGTCTATAAAACACAGTGAGATATAAACAACATGTACAGTCTAAGGTTTTCATTACTCTGCATGCTGTAGAGCAATTTAAAGTCTTCTTATCTCATAATGAACACGGCTCAGTTGTTTTCACTCACGAATGTTATTGAAACCAGTATTGTAGATATTGCAGTAGATGATACTATAGGTCACAGATGGCGTTTTCAGACAGAGAACTTCAAGAAACAAACAGAGGAACTACCGACAACCTACAAACTCTTCACTTGCAAACTCTTGATTTTCTACCGTCCAGATTTCATACTATTTCTGAAATAATATTACACTAATTCTTATTGTGACAACAATTCCTTTTTTCGACGTTTCTAGTTTTGCTCTAGATCAAATGCAAGTTTTTTTTAGTCAAAATCCAATTCATACTTTCACCTCTTGTGAGACTTCTTGAATACCAAATTTGGAAACAGTTAGAGTTAGATATTTAAAGGGCATCTAATACGATCATGGGTCTTCAAATCAAAGGTTGATTTACGAATCCATGTATATAAAAATTTTTAGCTTTTCTTTGACTGTATTATTATTGTTGCAGCACTAATAACAGACTGTTTATCCAAAACTAGCTATGAGATTCTAAACCAGTGTTACTTCAATCAAGATGGCCACTCAAAATAACTTAGATCTTGTGACATCTGCAAACAACGTTCACAGGAAACCATGTCAAACCGGGCAGAATCAAGCTAAAAGAAGAATTTTTTCCTTAGACTGTCAAGAAAAACAAAAAAAAACAAATTCCAAATACAATTTTACACAACTTAGTACAAAATATTTCCATCCAGGTAGAGAAAGTGGTGGCCGGCATTTCTACTGACAAAAACTCTGCCCCCTGCGAAAACACTATCATCAGAAGAATCGTCGACAGACTGACAGATGGTAATAATATCCTTTTCCAAACTGGTTGACGATGTTCCCTTCCAACCTAGCGTACCTTTGACAAGGTCTACCTTTAAGACCTTTTTTTTTAAACTCATCAACGCCTAATTAATACACAGCTACTTCTCACACTGGCATCCTAAAGTTCATGTTAAACAAACCCTCTCAAGAGCACTCAAGAGATCAAGTTTTCTTCTTTTATACTGCCAAGGCATCTCCCAGCCATGACACTCAAATACTTGCATGGTACCCACTTTCTGGGTGTCGTCTCGATTATGTCTATCGATTCCAGCATCTTCTCCCAGGAACTTTGCTGGTTGGAAAGTTGAATCTAATCTAATCAAAACTGTTTTTTGACATAAAAACCTTACAAGAACTCCAAAACTCAAACGACTTAAACCTGACAACATGCGCCTAGATCTTTCGAGCTCTCGCCTCGACCTCTTTCCATCGGTCAAATACCTAGGAATCACCTTTTCATCTACCCTAAATTGATGAGAAGGGTTGCGGTGCTGTATGAACATAGTCAGCACGGTGGTTTGCTTTTTCAAACTCATGGTGGTAGGAAAGCTAGATCCAAAATGAAATATCCTTCTTCTCCTGACATTGAGAATATTTTTTATTCTACCCTCATATCTTATCGCTAATCTAGTTAATTACCACCTATTTCTATCATCAGTTCAGAAAAGTCCAAACAATTCACCCCGTCTATCAAAACTGTTCCGTCATTTTCAATTACCAAAATAAATTCACCATCTTTGGTTCTGGATCTGCATGATGATATTAATGCTGTGAATGCTGCCAAGGCTGTCGTTAGATGTATATGTGGAAATCATGTCATTTGCTGTTTCCTTCTTCTGTTTTTTTTGTTTACCGCCCTTGTTCCTCGTCGCCTTCGCCGTCAACTGGCAAGAATGGGCATACTTCGGCAAAGCTCATCTGTGGCAGTCCTTGTACTCCCTTCTCTTGCCTTTGCTTAATTCGGTCCTATTTAATCACATCAGAATTTTGGAAGGAAGAAGGTAGAAGGCACATTCCGAATGGAATCTGCACAGTCCAAACAAAAATAGAAAAAAAAGGAAAAAGGAATGTAAAGTGGATAAAATCCGTAGAGTTCAAATAAAAGAAAAAGAAGATTTAATTCTTTTGAAATTAAAACAGAATTTGAGAAGAAAGAAGGAAGCCATGAAGCAAAATCTGCAAAATTCATACAAAAATAGAAACTAATCAAAAATTAAAAAGAAAAGGATTGCACCTGATTTTAGGAAGGTCAAAAGTTCGAATGAAATCTATATCATTTGGGCAAGAGAAAGATAAGGTAGACCAGATCCTTTTGGTTGGAAATCTTAAAGCAGTTGTTTGCAATTTTACAAAATATAAGAATCTTTTAGACATGAGGCGCTATAAAATGCTTTGTTTAGTTTTGATATGCTAACTACCAATCATGGTGATATAAAAATCTAAATTGTCGTGTTATCTGAGAGCAAGCGGTTTGTCTATGAGAATGTCCTCCAGTTCTACTAACAAAGTAGACATTCGGAGAAGACCTAGAGGTATACGAGGTGTGTGGGAAAAGTAATGAGACTGGCAACACTGCGGGAGATCTGGCAACATTATGTCTACCGGCCTGTGCTAAACCGGTTTGTTTATCGCTTCCACTTCCTCAGTCCGAGTTACAACTCCGTACAGCTAACACATTATTTTTGACAGCGCCATCAGTGAAGTTGTGTTTTTGTTGTGTGTTACAGAAATGGAGCATCGGAATTTAGAGCAACGTTGTGCAATAAAGTTTTGTGTTAAACTTGGTGAATCCGCGAGTGTGACTTTTGAAAAGTTGAAACAGGTCTATGGGGAACAGTGCTTATCAAGAGCACAAGTTTTCCGCTGGCACAAATCATTTTTGGACGGCCAAGAACACGTTGAAGATGAACCTCGCTCAGGGAGACCTTCAACTTCAAAAACTGACGAAAACGTTGAGCGTGTGAGGGCTCTTGTGAGATCAGACCGTCGTTTAACAATAAGGATGATGAGTGAACAGTTAAATTTAAACACTTTCACCGTGCATCAAATTTTGACAGACATCATGACAATGCTCCGTGTCACACAGCAATTTCCATCAGTGAATTTTTGACCTCAAAACGCATTACTGCTGTTCCTCACCCCTTCTATTCACCTGATTTGAGTCCTTGTGACTTTTTCCTTTTTCCAAAATTGAAACATGTCCTAAAAGGACGTCATTTTGGAACTCTGGAGAACATTCAAAAGACTGTGACCGACCAGTTAAAAGCCATGCCAGTTGAAGACTTCCAGCGCTGCTACCAAGGGTGGGAACAACGACTCCGCCGGTGTATAGCTGCCCAAGGGAACTACTTTGAAGGGGATAACATTGTTGTTTGAAAAAAATTAAAACAGTATGAAATCAGTCTCATTACTTTTCTCACATACCTCGTATATTGAGTGTGCCTAAAAAGTTCTCATAAAGTTGCTTAGTAAGACTTCCAGAAGCATTAATATGCATGCCTTGCCTTCTCTCAGAAGTGAAGGTGATCGAATTAGAACATTATTTAATACGTGGTTTATCCTTCCTGGCATAATTGATTTGAGTCTTGCTTGGATAGCTTTGATCTTCCAATACTACATTGCTAATTTATGTTCATGTATAGAAAGCTTTGAACTCAGCGGTTGAGTATGGACGGTCCATGTAGGACAGCGTTGATAAATTGTGTTATGGTGATGAATCGGTCTGTAAAAAGAGAGGTCATCTTATGGTAATCTTCCAGCACAAGAAAGAACTGCACAGAAAAATTTTCCTAATAAAAAAGATTGTATTGTAAAAAATTTAAAAAGTAGAATATTAATTTTTTAAAAAAGTTGGTAGAACATCGGCACGGAAAGCCGACGATTACAAGTTCAAATCCTGTTCGGAGCCCAATATTTGCTATTTCTATGTGTATTACCTTCTTAGAAAATTGAATACTAAGAATTATTTTATTTTAAATAAATGAATGAATCAGAAATCGAAGTTTGATCTACAATGAAATGCCTAATTGTCTTTTTTCTTTCATGTGTACAATTTAAACGGAAGCTAACCTCCGATTTAAGTTTTTTCCACGTTTCCTCAAACGTTTTTCATCTACAGTGTAGACGTATCGACGAGAATTTTACTTCCAAATTGTAACTAATTATCATATAAGAACTTTTAAAACAAAAATACGAGCATGATTTATTTGGTAGTAAAAATTTGTTATTCCCGTTTCGTATATCAGATATATTTTTTTATTGAACGACCTATAAAAATTATAATATGAAAGTATGTGATGTGTGGTGGTGGATTATAAATAATAGCCTGTACGGGAAAATTAAATATTCAGAAGGTAGCAGTTGTCGTTTTCCCACTCTGCCAAACACGAACTGCAGCGAGAATAAATTAAAACTGGCTAAAACTAAATTCCGCATATAGAGAGATACAGTCGTCACTGGATAATTGTTATTTTGCAGTAATAGCGAGTTAATTCAGATTGTAACTTTCTTAATTGAGTGGAATTTAACTACCGCTTGATGAAAATGCAATCGTATTCAACAAAAACACAAAAGGGGTTAACTATTTCATTACGTTGATTTTCATGAAGTTCTAGAGTATTATATTAAACGTTTTCATAGTCATTTGCATGGAATTATTTAAATTAAAACAAGGGTTCAAGCTTTATTTCTTGTTTAAGTGTTGCGCAGTATTCTTTCTTCGTAGTTTAACAAAGCAGACAATGTGGAAAACTTTACTCCGGGTTGTTCATCTGCATATAAAGTGCAAACTAAATGTGTTACGGTATATTCACCAGCATAAAACTACTGCATTCACTGAAAAGCAATCCCAAATATGAATTTTTATTACTTTGTATCTTATTTGAAGTTTTGTAATTTTAATAGCTTCTTTGCATTAAGTATCAAAGGTGGTAGTTAAGTTTCTAATCCACTACTTAGGTACATAATCGTCGGCTATGATATCAAATTAACCATCAGCAGATTGCACCGCTATAAACACAGTAATATTCCAGTTTTAGACATGATTTAAGTGGAGTGCTCGGTGTAAATAATTTATCCTCAGGAGATGTTTACAACTTTAGCGCGATGCACCTTGTCTTGTGTATTAACCTTCACAGAAAGGAGGCGAACTTAAACTTAACGAAGTTTAATCAGCAACTCAATTAAATTTTATATTAGTTAGTAGTCGATTTTCTATTTTTGTCATTTCTGCGATTCAAACAGTTTATTTAAGTTCAAGTAATTATAAAGTTATTATAATTTTGATGATCTTTACTTTTGTTGTTTTGTTTTATAATTAGTTTTCTCTTGATATTACATTCCGACTAATACTGTTTGTTTTTACAAGTCTTACAAGGCGTACGCTGTTTTAATCATTAGTAGTTTGGTGTCTAATTCTTAGTTTTGGAGAAAACTAAATGAAAATTATATTTATTTTGGTCAACAAGAGATATTTTAACTATAAACTGTTTTAATTGTATCAAGTGTGGTCATAATAAAAGTTAGTGTGTTTTGCAAAATTATACTTAATTATACTTGTTACAATGTAAAAGAATAATCCAAGAAAGTTATCAACAAGATTTGGAGGTTAATTAAAGATAATTTAGCAAAAATGAATAGCTTTCGACATACTGGAAGTTTGAGTTTAGAATCTCTTAATTCTTAATAAAGTAAAGCAGTATATGATGTTGACATTAAGTCTTTTGTAATTACTGCTGTGAGATATCTTACCACGTGGGTTACGGTGTCTTACTCTATACAGACTAGGTGTGTGATACTATCGCGACTAGTAATCATTGAAGGTAGGCTAATCCCAAAATACTGACCTTACACTTCCTACTAGGGTTGCGCAACTCAACATCATTTCAAAAATCAAAATCGTCTGCAGACTGAAGAGAAATTTAAAGAAGAGTGACGACGGATTGCTAAATTTTCAACAGAAAACTTTCTGATGTACTGTTACATTGTGACAGATTTTTGTTGTAATTTCAATAATTTTCTTATATAGTGGATTTTTATTAATTAGTTCCTTACTTTTTTTATTTTTCTGGTTATCTAAAAATTCTGTTTCGTATTTGTATTAGCTGTTCGGTTTTTAAGTAAATCTTCCTAGTGACATCTAGGGATTAGAATTGGTATAGCGTGGAATGACGACGCATGCGCTACTTTACCAACCCTTTGGAGATACGTTAATGTCTCGTCTCTTTCTCGATTTGTTTTTTGTCACAACCACACGTTTGTTTGTGCGTCAGTTGGAATTTCAGGTAATTCAGCTTTTGTTTCCGTTTTTATTTGTTTAATCCCTTGATTATTGCTATAGGATTGCCTTTTTTTTTCGTTACCGTTTATTGTCATCTTGTTGCCTTTATCTACCAGTTACTGTATCGATTGCAATCTTGCTGCAAACACAAAGGAACCTCAAGGGCGTGGTCGCCATCTTAATGTGAATGATTTACAAAAGACCTTCCGCATTGATTATCGATTATTAAATGACATTGTGGGATGATTTATGTACCCTTTTTTTACTGGTTTATCATCCCAAGACAGAATTATAGAAGATCAGTATTGTCATGCATGCAAAAGTATAGGACGAGTAAGACAACTCAAGGTATTTGTTCCTTTAAAAATTATTTTAATATTTTTCCTGCAAGTAATCAAGTTAGAGATTTATTGTTTAAGTTGTGTGTATCTTTAAATTAGAGTTTATTTAAATATATATAAAATTAAATTCCCTTTATCTCATGGTAAGGTTACTGTGTGACCTTGACATTTATTGCAAAGTCAAGTCATGTTTCATATGAGTTTATCATTTGCAAACTTATTTATTAATGGATCCCTTTCTTGATGTAATCAGCGAATTTATTGAAAACTAGTTGATAAAGTTGATTTGACAATTTTGTGCTATTATATAATTTTAGTTCAGTTTTTGCTCAGATATTTGAAGTTATCATTACTTACACGTTTTTAAAATTAGTAACATTGTTATGAAGGCCTTCAAGGGTATTACTTTGCATTACTAAGTTAGTCATCACTTTTTAAATAATACAGTATGAGTGTTTTGTTTTTCTTGACGTAGATATGTAATATTTGTAGATTTATTGATTATAATTAGATATTATAACCATATAATTTATTTTCTTTTTAATACTATTGAGAAAGTACTAAGCTTTTGAAAATCCCTTTTATCGTGCTTGTGACCCGATGATGGTTTTCTTTCTTTTACCAAAAACAAAGAGAGTAGCATCCCTATTAAGATACTAAAGCAGGAGATTCCCACGTTCCTTTATAATTCGAGAAAGAACCTGGGATCTCATTTTAAGTAAGTATAGAAATCTGACACATTAAAACTGCTACAGTACTGAACGTTGTAAATCGATAGTCAAATTGGTAAACAAATTTCTTAAAATATATATGTAGACCTCCCAACCGGAATATGATGATTGGCGAGTTCTGATTAGATCATTAAAAGTTTGATTACAACTACCAGTAAACTTAAAGAACAAGGTAGGTGGTAGACAAGGAACTCTCCCAAAAAATAGAGTGTAGAATCCAAGTTATCTACTTTCCATTTCTAATTTACACAATGGAAAGAACCAGATTCGCTAGGATTACTGGGCTAAGGAACTTACTGAGCCCCAAGACCTTGATCGAATTAAAAGAGACAGAATTTGTAAATGAATAAATTGAATAGAAAAACGAAATCGTGAAGTAAATAATTACAAGGTCTCTTAGACATCTACCTCTGCAAGTAGGTGCTAACAGCAAAAAGAACCCAAATACATTCCGTAAAAACTGCATCATCCTGACTAACATTGCAAATTGCTAAACATTGTAGCTAAAATTTCGTATTATTTTGTTTAAGAAGTCCACACACTATTTTGATTGCACAGGCACCCGGTTGCAACATTCTTTTTTTTCACGCGACTCCACAGACGTGCGTCGCGAGGAAAAAACTTGACTTTTTTAATTTAGTACACTTTCTTATAGCTTCCTGTATAGTGACAACAATGAAGACTTTAAAACTACTTATTGTGCTTTTGATTAAAAGACAAACACAGATCATGCCTGCAATCAATACAACATACCGAATTTATTCAGAAATACATTAAATAAGAATAAATCTAAACTTATTATACAATAACGCACAAGTGACAATATATGATTCTCATAAGAATCCACGGCAACCAACAGTTTTCAAAATAGTCTACCAAAAAGGTGCGACCAGAATTTATAAGAAATGCGATGTAATATAACAAGGTAGATGATGATCCACATTACAGCTAAATAGAAGACAGCTCATGATTATCCTCAAAAATACTCAAACACACAAAAGATGCAAATCAAAAAAGACGTATGTAGAGCTTTGACAAAAACTAGAAAAATAATTCCAAAACGAGATCTCAGAAATGAGAATATAACCAAACGATAAATAATTGATCAGAGATATCCAATGCACCATCTACCCTTGCAATAAATTACAAGTCAAAAACACATCACACTGCAAAACTGGATAACAATAGCATATTCAGTGTATTACATACAGTTGGAATAAAACCAGAACATAAATCCCAAAACAATTATAGCAAAATGCAAGAGTTGATTAAAAAATCTAACCCAAGTCAAAAACTTTATCACACTACAAAACTGAATAACATCAACAACAGAATATGCGTTGCACTATCTACATTTCCAATCCAATTTAAAAACTAGCAAACCCAAAACTGAATTGGATAACATCAACTAGAGTATATCCAATGAACGATTTACATTTTACACTTACAATAAACACGGGACATAAATCCGGAAACAACTGCAATAAAATGCAAAACAATTTAAAATCTAATCCGAGCCGAAACTTCATCACACTGCAAAACTTGACAAAACTGGTTTAGATAATATCAGCAGTAGCATATAGAATGTGCCTTCTACATTTTCAAGAAACAAGTAGAGCAAAATGCAAAATCTAACCCAAGCCAAAAACTCCATCACACTTCAAAAACTGATTAATATCTCGACAACATCAAAAATTATAATGTACCAGACGGAAATAGACCCAAAATGGATAGCTATATCAACAAAACAGTATTAAGACCGATTCGTGTTTTTGCTACGGTCACGATCCGATCACAGTCCGATTGCGGCCAAGTCAAATATTAGAACATGCATTTTGTACTGAGATATTCAAATTAGGAGGCACGGTTCGGCAGGCTCCAGTTAAATGACTGACTTAAACAGTATTTCTTTGAAAAAATATTTTAAGCGAATCGAGACTGTTCAGCTCTTAGACTACTAGTATAAACAAATGGCGGTCAAGCAAGGTTCTTATAGATTTTCTCTTCTTCATTTTAAATGTAAACCATCACGGTCAAATCACTTATTGAAAAGTTCTTGAACATGGTACGTAAAAAAATGCTGCTTGGCCGATATTCGCACAAGGTGAATAATATGTCAAATTGCTTGATCGCGACCGAACTTTGATCGGATAATGACCGTATTGAAAGTATGAGTCGGCCTAATTTAGTCATCAACTTTTGTGACACGACAGACGTGTTGACTGCATTTTGCTAATAATTTGTTTTTGATTTTTGTGTGATTTTCTTTGAATTCGAAAGGTAAAATTGAAATTTCTTATTAAATTTATGATTTGATTAGATTTCGTTTGATTGTATTGAAATATATTAAGTACATATTATTTCAAGTTTTATATGAACTTGGTCACTTTAAAAAATATCAAGAAAACAATTTTTTAAGCTAAAGGTTTTTGGTTCAAAATTCTTCAGATTTTACTTTGTTTAAATAATTTTCATTGTTTGGCCAATTAATCAATACTTCACTCAGATTGATTATTACTTGGTTTAAGACTTTTTGGATATTAAACAAATTAAAGATTTAGATGACTGTATCTTTTTAGTTTTTGATTTAATTATAACATTCCTTACCGAATTTGAATTGTATGGCACTGCCTGACTTAATAGAAACTATTTAAGGTCGATTCACACATCACACGGCCGTGGCAGGGACGTGCCTCGTCAGGGACGGGATAAAAATATTGTTGCGGACCTTTTGAATGGAACATTCAGACTTGTCCGTCACAGTGATGCTGCCGAGCTTCAGTGACCGGACCGGAACGGGACAGTGCACACAGGTATCGTAGCCAACAATATTTTTTTTTTGTTAGAAAAGCTGTTAATAAATATTTATGTAATAAAACTGTAGCCTTTTTTATTAAGAGTCAACTTACCTTAAACAAATTGATAACCTTTCCCCTGGTGATATAGCTTTTCTCCAATGGGTATCTTTTTTTTTAAATAATTATCTTATTTGTGTAAAAGTATGTTGAAACGGTGTTTTGACATTCTAAAATATTCAAAGAACTTTCTTTGATCATTCAAAAGTTTTTTGTATAAAGTATGAAATTCTCCTTCCGTTTCTCTTTTCTGCCATGCCTCACGAACCCATTTGCGCTTTTTTACTTTCCACTGGTCTTCTTCATCTTCATCCATTTCTTCGTTTGTAAATAAGCTCATCGCAACTACTATTACGTATTAAGATAAAATACAAAATGTTAAAAACCGGTGTCGTTCAAAAATCAAGTGTCACTGAAAGCACGGATGCCAAATTCCCTGAGATGTGTGAATATTAGACCCTGACGGATCCCGGATTCTACTGTCCCGGTCCTGACACGTCCCTGCCACGGCCCTGTGATGTGTGAATCGACCTTTATTCGAACAAACAGAATAAGTGTCGGCTTGACAGTAAAGTATATCAATAAGTTACAGGAAATGGAACTTTAGTTTTTGATGCTGTAAGATTACAATTGAAATGTGAAATTATTTTTGGTAAGTTTTTTTTTCTATATCTGTAGATTTGTTTGTATGTGGCCGCATTTCACTGTTAAAAACATGTAAGATGATTTTTGTTGACGTCTTACACCAAAAATTCATTCTATGTCTCATTTTTCTATTAAAAAATTATCTCTATGATTTGACGTATACGCAGAGTTTATGTTATCAATTCATCAGCTCATTTTTGTAGCTTTGTAGCAGATCACGAATTAAATATTTTTATTAAATAAAATAGAGTTAAATTGTATAAGTAATTGTAATTGTGATTTTTGTTTCTGCTTTAGATAGATCTATTTGGTTTGAATAGCTAGGTATATACACTTATATTAAAGTAATGTTAACTCTTCATTTACTTGCTAAAATTGTTCAATAAGAAAACAAAACGTAAAGAGTAAGCTGATACCATAAAAGAAGTGTTTTGTGAAAAATGAGAAAAGCAAGATAATTTTCTATATTCTCTGGTATAATAAAATTAGAAGTGACAATTATACGTTAAATAAACGAGGAGTATTAATTATGAAAGCGTAGCACCTTGTTAAATCAATTTTGCTTATCCGCTAAACCGTTGTAACAAAGATGAGAACGCCCAAGTAGAGACATAAGATCCAACAATAAATCATCACTTAAGACTTGCAGGTCTAAATCTGTTGCAACATTGCAACAGGGCAAATAACAAATGGCCTCATTACATTGCAGCAGGTATAATAAAGGACTTGAAGACTTCGGTATTAACCGGCACGATCACAGCTGGGACGAAAACGGCAGTATCGTTTATCTATTGTGAGCAGGGCACGTACAACACCCTCGCTCTCTGTGCAGGACTTATTGCCAGTGGCCGTAGACAGTTGGCTGCCCTGCAGCCGATTTCCCAGCTAACTAATGCTACATAAATGTTGCTCTTATTGTTCGACGTTTGAATTTAATGCCATGTATTGTACTGGGAATTGTTTAGCTTCACTAAATGCAATGTCCATTATCGTGCATGCGAGCACGGTTTTCTACGGGGCACTTAAAAGCTTACCATCAATGTTACCGGATTTCATATTCAATGTATAAATGCATTTTTGACCACAATTAGTTATATTATGTGCTTTATTTTATTTTGCAACGCAGAAAATAAGAGAAAATTTGTAATGACTACGCATCGCAATAAAACTCAACTTTTCCGTTGACAACTTTCATTTCATTAATTTTGATCGATGTATGAATTTTTAAAATGGTTTTGTCTGGTGCGTGTTGTAAGTCACATAATGGCAGAAAAAAATTAATGATGTCTGGCTACCTTTTAATATTCATGGAAATGTTAGTAATTTTCCATCGGCGTGTTGTAAACACAAAACGTCTGTTATACGAGTATTTGTAATATTACAAAAATCGTTACTGGGTCAGTGATTCGATCGCAACTAACCTACGTTAACAAAATTCACCTCTAGACGGTTGTTATAAAAAATTCATGCTTCTAGGAGGTTAAATAAATGTAGACCGGGTCCCGTTACACTACAATGTTTCATTCATGTTATTTTGGGGGCGGTCGATACCAGACGTCGGGCCTAAAGTTGAGCCTATTTTGGACATACACTCCCTCTTACCATATTTCAGTATCTTATTACTTTCCATAGGTGTGTTCAACTCATTTAAATATTTACTTACGGTATATTTCAATTAAT
>VTPC01090617.1:85763-121881 GCA_011009095.1 Ignelater luminosus
CTATTTATCGAATTTTAATTATTCATTATAAAATCAGTAGATTTATGCCACGGTTGCATGTGTGCCCAATATGCTACCAAGTACAATTCTGTTTTGTCAGTGATTTACTACGAAGAATCTTAACAAGTTGACCGTCTCTTTGTACGTAAGTACTTTTGTTGCCTGGCTTACTCATCGTCTTTGGATCAATTTATTTTTGGCTTTAGGAAATGTATTAAGCGTGCACTTTGTTACATTCCTATCTACCTTATCTTCTATTCAAATAAATCTTTCTAACATGCTGCTTATCTAAAACAATCCTTTTAGTCCAGAAATTCTAGATCAAAATGCCCCCAAACCCAAGATTAATTTACATACTGTAAAACTGAATATTTGCACAGTTGTCCAATTTGATGCTCTTAACAGCATACTGAAAATCTCCAACTCTCCCATGTTTGTTTCCTGGAATTGCAAGCGTTTAAATACCTGACAAGTGCAATCAAGTTACGAGCCAACCAAAGGTTGGGTCTCAAATGCTTACATAGTGCTGATATGAAAGGAAAAACACTAGACTATAACTCTGAGTTCTTAGTGACTACACAACATGACATCCGATTTAACAAGAAGCTCTGAATATGCTTGTAACAAATACGCTTTCTTAATGGTATATTTGGAAATCTGAAAAACTGTAACCAACAAGATTTATGTTTAGGCAAGAAATTATCTGCGGAGGTTTTTCAGTCACCCATATTAGAGCTGTTCAGAAAAACTTTGGATGAAAAGTAATCTATGATTAATTTTACTGTCCTTACTTCAAAATATACCTAAAAAGATTGCACATGTTGGTAGGCCGTTACAGACTCTCTATTTTACTACCGCCCCAAACAATTACAATAAACTTCTTCTCTTCGTCTTTGTGGCAATATCTTTCTTCGTAGGTGTCGAGTTTAAGAAGACTTCAGAAACTCTGCATGTTAGGTGTCTTCTTGAAGAGTTTCCACGCTTTTCTCTTCCACAGCCGATACAAAACGAATGTGGTGTCGCACTTGATAATGCCATGGAAGAAGAGCACGCAGTTGTTTAAACAGTCAGGACTGTTCCGGATTTTCGATTTTCTTGATGTTACAAAAGGTCAAGTTGGAATGTCTTCGCGGAAGTGTTGTCGTCAGACACTATCTCTGTGGACATTCGCATCGAAGTTCGATGCTGCTATTCTTCATTTTTAGTGGACTTTATTTCGTACCCGTCGAACACCACAATGGGAGATAGACCGGATCGTTTCTGAACATGCTAGACGTATGCCTTGGCTATTTGTTCAGAGTGAAGGAGGTAACTACAGAATTTTCTTTAGATGCGTGAATAGAAAGCTCATGGAATTTGTCTAAGAACAGATGTCTTATGGAGAATGTGACGTTATCAAACCACAGCATAACCACACTGTTGATGGTTTCTTCACCATTAGCTTTGGCGGAGTTGGCGCCATTACTTGATGGTTTCATTTTGTAGACCAACGGGAGTCATTTCCCAGCCATGCTTTGATAGTATTGACATCCCGTTTATCAAGCTTTCTCCAAGAGTCTCTGAGATTGCTATAAGCATTTCCCTTCACACTTTCCATCATCCATCAGACAATGAAAAAGTGTGTGAGTGCACTTACCACCTTGGGATTCAAGCTGACGTAGATATAAGGTCAGTGCACACTCTAGTCCAAGGGCCAGATGTACGATGTACAATAAAGAAACCACTTTCTGTTAATTGCTCAAGTTCTAAAGCAGGTATCTCCCGTTACAAGTCTTCCGTTTGCTGAACATAAATTAGGCTGACATTGTTTATTGTAGGTGTCCAGCAAAAATACGCATCATTTCATGAACAGAGTAAAGGTAAAACTCCTGGTCTCCAACTTGTTTGCACGCATGAACAAACGCATGGGATAAACTTGCTGCAGATACTGCATCCTCAGGTTGCTCGTACGACTCTACTGAGACAGCGTATCAAATTGTTAAACCAGATGCCTTGTTATGTAGCCACTAAGTACTATTTACAGTTATAATGGCCCAGTCTTTGAGGTTCAACCGTTTCGTGGTTTTGGGGTTGGGGACTTTTAGTACCTATGTTGTTAAGAACATCAAATGAAACCACTGTGCAAAAATTTAATTCTAACAGTCGTCCAGAAAGTTGATGAGACCCAGTGCTGCCACTTCTTGGATGCTTCCAGGTTAAGACTTAAAAATGTATGAGCTACCTATTTGTCTTTTTTCTGTTGTTTGACTGTCTTTTGTTCTTATTTACTTTATTTTAAAACACTTCATGTTGATTTTATTGCAATACCTATTGCCCTTTTCTCCTTCAATACTTGGATTTTTGTCATTTGAGTATGTTGGTCTAGGGTAAGCCAAAAAGTCTATGTAACCGCCATAAGCGCAGGTTGCGTCTCTTTGCGGCTAAACCGCAACGGTTTTCTGTAATTTAATATACACATAAAGACATCTCCAAATTTTTGAGATTCTAGACGCACAGTACTTTTCATATAAATTTAAATAAAACTGCTGTAATTATGCTTGGAAGTCAAAATGCAAAAAATGCTTTGTTTCCATTAATAAGCATTCATTGCTAGAAATAATCAAAGTATCAAGCTATTAAAACACAAAAAAGATCGCTGATTTTTAGTCATTTGCAAAAAATCACAAGAAATTTAAATCATTCATCGGCGGCCAAGAAATTAAAAATATATGTTAGGACAAAAGCTGCTGAAGAGATGGTACAGATGTAGTTCGATCCTCGTTTGTTTTTAAACAACTGAAGATAATGTAATAAACTGGCTTTGAATACCCTAAAGACGCATTAGAAACAAAAACTGTCAAGATCGATTGTTATTACCTGCTCGCTACTCGCTTGTTTATTGGCAGGTTATATATCGGAGGATTTTTCTTAGCCTATAAAAACCCAAACCACCATTATACAGAGCATTACCGAAATACTGGTTTTTGGCACACTGGCGTAGACCTTGGTAAACATCAAGCCGTTCTCGAGATACAGGGTGTCAAAGTTGCATTTAGAATTCCTTGTTTTCCCAATATCTTAACAACAAAACGAGATATCGGGATGAAGTTTTCTACATATTTGTTATTCTAAGGTATTTACTATCTTACGTAGTTTTGCGTTTATTATCTCTTATTCGAGGTGCAGAATTGGGGGTGAACAGTTCCCTATGTTTAGCGTAAGGGGTTAACCCACTTCACAATTCTTCGCCTCTGCTGGAAATATCAAACGCAAAACTACTAAAATAGTATACACGTTAGAGTAGCAAAAATACGATATCTCATCTCGTTCTTATAGGCCAGGGCAATTAGCCAAAACAACGAACCTAAAGCGAAAAAATTAGAGAAAAGCTAGAAATTGTTTTAATCTTTTACCAGGTGTATACCTATGAAATGAGACTTTCAGCTATTAGACCACAGATGTCGCTAGGAGTATTTTTAAACTGTCCCAAATGTCTTATTTTTTTCGTCTGTCTACTGTCAACAATATTCAATTCATTGTTTGTGATGTTTCATACAACAACGCATTTTTTTCGCTCTTAAAAATGTCGAATTTCGTGCCTTCAAACTACGATTTGCGGACATCGTTGATTTTCTGTTATCAATTGAAGAAAAACGCTTCTCAAGCTCATCAAATGCTTATAGAAGCTTACGGTGGACATGCTCTAAGCAGAGCACAGTGCTTCAGGTGGTTTGAAAAATTCCGAAGTGGTGATTTTAGCGTGGAGAACGAGGAACGTGGCCGGCCACCGAAAAAGTTTGAGGACACCGAATTGCAAGCATTGTTGAATGAAGATGATGGTCAAACGCAAGAAATGATGGCAGAGCAGTTGGGAGTGACCCAAAAAACCATTTGCAAACGTTTGAAAGACATGGGCATGATTTTAAAGGTCGGAAGATGGGTGCCGCATGAACTGACTGAAAGGCAGCAAGAGAACCGAAAAACCACTTGTGAAATGCTGCTCTCCCGGTTCAAAAGGAAGTCTTTTTTGCATCGAATCGTTACGGGTGTATTTCTCCAATCCCAAGCGTAAACGATCGTATGGTCCGCCCGGCCACAAGCCAAAATCAACGGCCAAACCAAATCGCTTCGGCCGCAAGGCAATGCTGTGTGTTTTCTGGGATCAGCATGGTATGATTCGGTACGAGCTATTAAAACCAGGTGAAACAGTTGACGGTGCACGCTACCAACGACAATTGGCCGATTTGAACAGCGCTATACACCGAAAACGCCCAGAATATGCCGATCGGCGTCACAAAGTAATTTTTCTTGATGACAATGCACCACCACATCGAACAAGAGCGACCCGGGAATTGGTGGAGACGTACGATTGGGAACCGCTGGTGCATGCGGCTTACTCACCAGACTTGGCGCCTTCCGATTATCATTTGTTTGCATCGATGGGCCACGCACTTTCCGAGCAGCGCTTCAATTCTCACGAAGAAGCCAAAAAATGGCTCGATTATTGGTTTGCGGCCAAAGACGGCCAATTTTTTTGGCGCGGCATTCACAAATTGCCTGAGAGATGGGTAAAATGTGTCGCTAGCGATGGCTATTATTTTGAAGATTAAATTTGTAACCATTTTTTGTTAATAAACGTTTAAAATTGAAAAAAAAAGTCTTATTTCATAGGTATACACCTATGTATATCAGCGAGATATAATGGTGGGGTCATTTAAAGATAGTGGTTTACGATTTTTGTAACCTTTCAAGTTCTGGCTCTTGTTTTTGCTTGATTTTGAAAAATAATTTCTAGTTTCATTTTTCAAGTCAAAATCACTTTTTATATGTGCCCAAGAGCTTTGACGTAAAAACATCGAAACCTATTCCTCCCAAACTTTTTTGGCGTGCTGTACCTAACATCATAATCATAGGCTTTGGTAAAATAAGCTGATAAGGAGAACTGTATGGTTTTAGAAACTGTAAATCAGTTTAGTTTGATCTGTAAACCATGAGAATTCATTTAAAGTTTTGAATTTACTGTCTGATTTTCATGTTTTATTAAACTGACACTTCTATTTAGTATGATCGACTCTGACAGCAGCTTAACGTAATCTTTTGTAGCTTAAAGCAATACATTATAAAGGAAACTTACAAATTATAAGGAGACAAATGTTGTGACTCATTTCAAGAGCTTTACGTCTGGTTTAGTTTGTAACGTGAAATTAACTTCTGTCCCTGTCGCTCTCTTTGCTTTTGTTACCACTTACGATTGCAGTTTTTGGGTTCTTTTATTCTGTTTATTTCTAAAGGAATGTTTATGGCGATTGACAGAACGCTGAGCTTCAACTCATCAAGTCGTTATTCAACTAGTTGCGAACCAAAAATATAAAACAAAATTTACTGCCTATTCTGTTTGATTCGAAACATACGCAACTATTGGGAAAATATCATTATTGATGAGCTTCCCATTAAGAACCAAATGATAGCATACTCATCTGGCCAGCTCTTAAGCAAATGTTGCTAGTAGCTGTTCATTCATGCAAAATAAATATTTCGGCGTTGTTTCTGATCTTAAGTGGTTCAAACTGGTTGTACTAGTAAGTAGTAGAAACTTATAGTCTGTGATTTTGCACATCAAGGTGTGACACCCATAAGTAACAACGACTGTTAATTCCTTTGGTGTTCTTTAAGGCTAACACCAAACGATTGCTAAATTATTTCGACGTCTTCGAACTTGTTTCGATTAGCAGATTTGATGAAGTGTTTGCTCTTCTTCTTTGAAAAAAGATTCTGGGCGGCTACTCTAAACCACAATATAATATTTACTTGGAAGTTTAAGGTTAAAATAAAATTCTGTAAATAAGTAGGGCTAACCAAGTACAACCGATTGCTGATCTCACACATTTAAATTAAGATTTAAGATCAGACCGTAATGCCAAATTTTTTATCCATTACTTGATCTCACGATGTGAGGGTCAATCTTTTTGCGTTCTGTTTCTTGCTCAAAACATGAAGTGTACTACTGTAATGGTAAAACAAAATTGATTTCTTCTTGTTGTGTTGAATACTCAGGGTTCTGTAACCTTTAAGCAGAGAAGAAAGAGTGTAAGTGCGAGTTTGTTTTATATTATTTAAACAGACGTAAAAAGTAGTTAGTTCATTAAGTATAATAGCTTCTTATAATGATTGAGGAGCCTCTTAGAAGCGGACTTGTGTAGTCATAAATTTTCTGGGGTAAATTTCTTAAATACAGCTTGTCAATCCTGGAAATGATACTTTGCTGTAGACCTAATCGATTAATAGACTAATTTCACACAATTTTTTCTGTTTTTTGAAATTTAAATTGCATTAATTATTCATGGCCAAACACTGGAAGTTATTGAGTATTTCCTGCAGTAGCGCTGAACCTAATCTACTCTATTAAGTGTAATTTCTAATAATTACCGGTTGTGGAAATAGATGAGTAATAAAATGGCGTGGATGCGGATTTAAAATCAACTTAACTCGACTAATTTCCACAACATGACGTTTAAGTTGACGCTCATCTTCCTAACAGTATACTATATGAACGGCGTTTCGCGATGATAAATTCGTCTGCTAATGTATAGAATCTCACGACAACTTGCACAGTTTCAAACTGCAATTTGAATAATGGAACATGCCAGTCTCTGAATGCAGCGTAGACTAACGCTGTGCCGAGTTAAGTTTCACATTTAGTAAAATTAAAATCACCGAGAAGCACTTGCATTTGCAGTAACAAAGTTTGTCGTCACAGCTAAAAGCGGCAACTTGGAGCGACATTAAACCAAAATAACGTGTAATTTTTAATGCAAACAGCACCCATATTTGCTATGGCATAGAGTGCTCTGAGGTCATTGCATACAATCTTGTCTGGGTAAATATTACCAGACGTGTACCGGGAGTGCGCTACACTTTATACGTCTGGGGACCGTAAATAAGCGTGTCCATTCAATGTTTACGACGCCATCAGCATATTGTCTTCAAGAAAACTCGTGCTCTCCAGCTAAGATTTTCATTTCTCAATATCAGTTAGACAAATAAGAGAATTTCCTCTATGTGTATTTCTTCTATTTGCTTATATTTACCTTCGAGACCGTAATGTTATTGTTCTGCGCTGTAATATTCGCAGGTAATAAAAAAATTGCTGTGATATACCCACAGACATATACAAGATGTTTATATTACTTTAGAGATATGAAACATAAACATCATATAAATTCCAATGAACCGTATGAATTTCTCTTTTCATTGTTATTTTCGCATCTAAAACAATAATCATTTTTGCTTGTACAGACACTAAATACACGTTAATAAAAATCTCAAACAGTAACAATAAAATACACAAAGGTGTTGTGTTGAAACGAAATGGAGACTCGTATATACATAAATGTGCAAACAAAAATACTTTCAGGTTAAATTCTTTTAAAAATAAGTCATTCAAGACACACAACACTGAAGATGTTTAGAGAATAAACAAACGAATGTTATCTATGTAAGCTGGAAAAGAAATGTGGTAAACCATGTGTGATTTTGTCAGACTGAGTGACAGTTATTGAAGATATTTTTTTTCACTCTCCGAGTTTACAAAATATCAGTCCCTGACAATGTGGTATTATTAGAAAGACCAAGCTTTTTATTTTGCTTAAAAACCTTTTAGTTACGATTTACCAGGCCATTTGTTCTTAACACTGGGTATTGAAAGACGGTTTCCTAGTGAAAAAACATTCCTATCTCTTTTCTACATACTCTTCATCAGTCTTGGGCTTGAGGAGTGGTACAAGCTTGCTTTGGCTTCACGACTTCATTAAAGACTGCCAAAAACTCCAATCTGATCAGCCTGTCCTCTTTCATCCTTTCTTCGTATTTGAGAAATTTAAAATAGAAGGAATCACATCGGGCATTAAAGAAGGAAAAGGCACTATTAGTTCTGTTGTGATGTCTTGTGGTGGATGGATTAAATTATAAAGTCTAGGAAAGAAGAGTTCATATCACCTATTTTATAGATTTTCCTTTGCGAGAAGAATGATTGAACCGCCAAAAGAAACTTGTTTCTTCCAAGGAAATTCAAATCTAAAATCTATGGTCAGGATATACTTGATAACGTTCATCAATACTTTTTAGATTGAGATATTCCCATTTTGGTTTGTCAAAGAGAACCCTTAGCCAGATTCCGGCAGGCGAACTACTTCAAAGACTAACATCTTCTAGAATTACCTCATAGCTAACTGTGAAATATCAGAAACAACTAAAAACATGACCCATTTCAATTTTTTTAAATAATACTTATTTATAGATATCAGGAAGATTAAAAAGTAAACACTTCGACCAAACTGAAAATCCTTTTATTCCTTCCTGAAGCTAGGTATCAGTTTCAGCTGTCTCGGGGTTTTTAGTGAAGTTCAAAGTCAATGAATTTCTGATTGTTGGGTTTCATAGACACAAACAATTCTTTTAATTCTGTAATGATCAGCTTTTTTTATGTTGCGTTGATAGAAGGCATTTCAAGAATGTGGTTGAATTACCCAATAGTATGGCAAAGAAACAACTCAACAAACTAGGCTTAATATGCAATTCTGGAAAAGACAATTCAGGTACATCAGCGTAAAAGTCTAGTGATCTCAACAAGTTCAAGATTTTCTGATCCAGATTAAGTTAATAACATCTTTTCAATTTTGTCAACTGTTATGGTTATCAGGACACAGCGTAATTTACAGAAATGAAGAAGTGAACGTTCTAGTCAAGTAAACTAAGAGCCTTTAATTTTCTTTTTCGGTTTTGACCAAAATCTCCTATGTAGAAATAATTTGCACACTATAGGAAGATCCTAGTTTGGCCAGTGTTTTATATTTCGCCCACCTAAGAAGGTTATTGGAGGGCGAAACCCGACCTTAGGTCACCGCAGGTAGCTACCGAAGGTTCTAGCAATAGCCCTCTTAAGATGGTAAATAAAAAGCGAAGTCATTGCAGTTCTTTTGACTTCTGTTTGTATTTAGTTCGCTTAAGAAGGTTAATGGGGAGCGAAGAGCGACGTGTTCGAGATTAGCTCTTCGAGAAAATTAATGAAGGACGTCATAGAAGTGACTCCGATTGGTGGTTACAACAGTCGATTACTCGATTTTTATCCAAAAGAGTTAAAAGAAGAAAAGCACAGTAGCAAGATGTTACCAAGACTTGGGCTTCGACCATTCTATCAAAACTTAATAAAACTTTAGTTGTAGAACTAAAATAGATCATTTCACTGCAGACATATTATCGCAACAACCTGTTAAGTGAAAAGGAACTACCACTTCACAATAGTCCAAGCCAACGCGGATGCACGAAAAATAGGCAAGCGCTACAATCAACAAAATTAAGTCGACAGATGTGATAGGAACTAAATGACCACTAGAACCGCTCATAAACTTGATTCTATCCAAGAACCTTATTCTGTTGACTGGATGTCGCAATATTAGCAAATGTGTTACAATGAGGTTTTTAGTGTGAAGGTTATCAAGTAGTTTCAAGCAAAAATCAGCAGAGATTTGTATCAACTGCAAAAGCCCATACTATAGTAAATATTTGGCTGAGAAGCTGACAAACAATTTACTTTAGATGATTTTTGCATCAGGAATAGCTAAACGTAGTAGACATTGGAACATCAGACTATGAAAGCTGTTTTGACACAAATTCGAAGAATATCTTACTTTAAAGGTGTTTTTCTAATTCACCCAATTTACATGACGTAATTACTGTTGGCAGATAAGGCAACGCAATGTTTCTAATGATTGGAAGCAGTCAAAGCTATATTTCTATCATTACGGTTTATGATGATACCAGAAATTAGCGCGGTAACTTTAGAGATTTTGTTGGAAAAATGAAGTCTTAACACAATATTACTAATACATTACTGTAAGTAAAGTTTCTTTAGGCGAGAAACTAAATTCTTATCTCCAAGACATACTCTGTATGAGCAGCAGGTCACCGTACTTTTAATATTCAAAAACATCTATCTCCATAAGAACATGTTCAAGCATTTCACACAAATAACCATTAATTTAGGATAGTTCAATGTCAGAAGATTCTTGTTTTTGAAATGCTATATCTTTTGAAAGGTGATTGGCGATTTTGATTATTTTTCTATTGTGTTGAGCGGCTTTAAAATTAAACTTAACTTTGGAATTTTAAAAATTTTTAGCATCAGCCTCAGGTTTTAAGACTATATTGAAGAAATCATTTTGTCTATCTAGTACTATATCTTAATCTTCCTAGAAGCTGCTCTCATTTAAACCAATGAGTCTAACATAGCCTTGAGTTACAATTGAATTGATCTTAGCTCAACTAAACTCAGTAGTGGCCTTGAACGCAGGTAAGCAGGTAATATACACTACAACACTAGGATCGTCTAGGTACGGCAAATGAAAAACGAGATAAAAAGAAATTAGCGCAATCAAGAAAAACCTGAAGTTGCTTACTTTTTAAATTTTAATAAAACTTGTTTTAGAAAACATCTTTAAGCCATAAAAAATAAACAATCCAGCGAAATAATTCCAAAAAAAGGGCTAGTAGGCGAAACTTGCAAGCATAGAGAGGCAATGGAAACGCACAGCACTGCTCTTTCGAAACTAGACGGAAATATTATTATTTCTAAAAGACAGTAAAGGGGTAATACACCTTGAATTTTGTCAATAGGCAAACTGACCCTGGTAATGACTTAAACTATTGAACAGATAAGTGACAAAAAGAAAAATTCTAGCTGGTACCCTTATCACGGAAGAACAATAAGAATTCCTATCTGTTATAAAAGTCGATAACACCATTCAAGCTGAACAAAGGATTTGAATAAAGAATATCCAAGGTAATTGCAATTATAATTAAACATAAAACTAAGATGATAAGAAAAGTTGAGGACCATAAATAATATCTTTCAGTAGCCTAAGAAGGTGACAAGGAAGATTAACCTGCACTAAATAGAATTCAAGCTGATAAAAATATTTTTAATATCAATTCTAAAGAAGTTATAATTTTTTTCAAATGGAATACACCTTTTTTTGTTAAATCAATAAATGAACGTAATTAGGCGCTCTAGAAAGATAATATAATGCAAAAGGAAAAATTAAAATTAATCAGGTGGAAAATGTAGTGGTCCTGGCTTATCGGAAGCGAAGATAACTAACAGCAAGTGCCATTTCTTTTTAGATACTAAGATAAAATGGAAAAGATTTATGCTAGATGTCTTGCTTTTAAATCGAACAATTTTAAAATAACTGCGCTGTCTTATTTGTATTTAAGATTTTCAGATTCTGGGGACAAGCATAGTCTATGTGTACAATTTTGCAATTTGTTCGCAAATAGCATGTTACAAACCATTTTGCTAATTTTGTTTCGGACTTGGTATTACTCTAAGTGACTAGTTTTCAGATATCTAGCTCTCAGTTTTTTAAATTTTTCATATTTCATAGTGAGAATTGAATACTCTAAAAGAGAAGTATTCGTCTAATGCACTTACAGATAGTTACTCCATTTTAGTCAAAACGCCCTTACGAGGATTTACAACCGCAGTTACTATTCTGACCTGCGATTTTATTGATTTTACACCATACTTTTAAGGTTACTCACCAGTCACACTTAATTTGATTTTAGTCAAAAAAGAGTTGTAAAACGAAAACACAAACTATTTTGGGAATTCCACAAAAAATATTTTGCTAGGTTTTTCCTCGAGGAAAACCATAAACTGATGGAAATATGAGCCTATTTAGCGTTTTTAGTATCTCGTAAAAACCTCCGAATCTCACCTTTCAATTAATTTTATATTTTTCTAGAAAGAATAAAATTGGAATAGATTTTCTAAGATTTGATTAAATTACATGGTGTATTATAGATTCTTGAAATAAATTTTAATTCTAATGGATACGTTAAGACAATTTGCGTCTCGTTTTGTTCTCTTTGTTAACTTGAATATCGTTCCATACAGTTTACCATTAAATATAAAATGAAATTAAAATTTCTGTCTTGCATCTGTGTAATTTCAAAACTCATTTCTAATTAATTTCACGACCGTTTTCCACGTTGTTATTACGAGCCTACTATTCTAAAGCAGCATTCGGTAGCGGAATTGTATAATTTGAGCCGAGGAGAGCAATTAAAACTTCTTTTTATATCAAACGAAGTCGGTGGACTGTTAAAAGTTTTATTTTACTATAATGGAGATTGCAAGCAAAATGTCCACTGGTCAATGCAAATTAACGGCTGCAATAGCGATATACGATAACGGCATGTTCACCCGTCCGTTTCATTACCGTGCCCAGTCTGGTTTTATATGTTGACAGCAATGCCGATGATGGCCACGAAATGTAATATTGGTGTGCTGCAGCGAATTTACAGAAATGCGCTGAAATGTCCTTTGCATCAAACAACAACATTCAGCTTTGAAGTTTATTGGAATTGCCTGTCGTGTAGGCATCCAAATTGTTTACTTGCCTTGGTTACACAAATTGTTATTTGCAAATATTATTCTCGACCATTTTTTATGCGTCCCATATACTGCATTTCAACTAAGCTAGCAAAAAACGTTTTTCAATTTTTTTTTTGAATTAAGAGAGAAAAATTTTATTCATATAAGCCATAAGACCTTTATGTTTCATGAATAGGCGGCCGTTTTAGGTAGTCCTAGTTTTCAGGCGTCGTTTCATGCATGAACGACACAAGACCTTTTATAAATGGAATTCAACAATTCAACCAGGAAAACCACTTTAGTGCACACTGTCGGATCGCGGCAGCTTTGGACAAACAAAACAACGTCTTGACTTTTCAAGTGCCAACTGTCAAGATATTTCAACGTCACTCATGGGGAATCATGTATTTTCATTGAATTTCAAATAACCACTCTTCAACTTCAATCGCCGTCAAACTTCTGCAGAGAATAAAATAAATAAACTTTAGACAAATTGCAGTTTTCAAAAGGGCAGATATCAAGGTAGAAAATATTGAATAAAATAAACATGGAGTCATCGCATCGGTTAGAAATTTATTTAAATGTAAAATGCTAGAAGTGTATATTTCAGATCAGTTCGAAAAGGGAAAAGGTAAAACAATGAAATCAAAACAATAAAAGTGTTTAGATTCCTGTACATAAATCAATATTTGACTTCTAAAAAAAAAAAGCTGAGAAACAATAAATTTTAAAAATGATATTTTATCAGGTTCTCAGAAACTGAATTATTTTTTGGTGTGTCTGATTCATTGTTTCAAACTCTTTTTTATAACCTTTTCAAGATTCCAGTTCTGCAGTTTCTTTAGTTTTTCTCATTCCATTTGTTAGGTTCTTTCGTTGCACTTGCATATGTATCGTCAAATAAAAATCGTAAAAATATCCCAATACAAAGATAATTAAAATTCACCGAACTCGATCCAAAAGTTACAGTTTTGGTTATAAGTAATGAATGACTTTTGTAGACTATGCATGAATCTTTTTTGTTTTTACCGTTAACTATCAAATTAAGTATATTATGTTCAAGTAAACAGTCTGTCAACAGTTTTTGCATTTTTCTCGTGGGATGTATCGTTTTTGAGCAAAGCAGATTCTTTAAAAACTGTTTTCAAATAGGTAAACATTTCTGATGAGTCAATTGTTTGGGCCAGTCAGGTCTTTCAGACCATCGAAAAATACTGAGTTTTTGTAATAATGTCAAGTTCACTTTCGTTTTATTAGTTTTCTAGAGAGCGGATGGCCCCGTGGTAATGGCACTCGCAACAACAAACAACAATCCGAAACTTACCAAGTACTTAGCTACCGGGACGAGATAATTGCTTTTAAAGCTTTTCGGCTACCCCATAACATCTGTGGTAGTCGTTATTAAATCATTCAACAACGATACATAATACATACGAGAATCGTTATCTAGGCTGTTAGGCTACCACACTAGCATCTGCAGTATCTAAATTCCTAAATTAAGAATCAAGAACTACTAAGAAGATTTTTGTAAATGCAACTGTCAAGACGATTCTAAAAAAGTGCAACTGTCAAGGCGGCTGAGACTATCGCAGCAAAGAAAGGTTAGATTCCTTTGACGTTTAGAAGTTCGATTCGTACAGAGATTTAAATTCTTGAGGGGGAAGACCGGTTTAGCCTTCTTCTGAGCCTCTTCGGCTGAAGTAGTGGTTTAAGACGGCAGATATGCTTGGTTAGTTTAGCCAGCGTCCTGCTGACCGTAGTCGGAAGAAGCACAGCGTGGTGAGTAGGTGGCACGTAACCAACTGCCGCTACGTTTATATGAAGTGATGGCAATGCGTTGGTTACTTGGATCACACCCGCGATAGGGGCATCACATGAGGGGGTGACAATAAAGGGAGAATGCTTGATGTTGCGTGTTTATAGCGTGTTTTTTTAGACTCTTCCGCCATACATGTCCCGTGGAGGTGGTGCTTGGTAGCGCTAAGGCAAAAGGCAAAGACGTGCGCCAAACAGAGCTATGATTGAAGGATTGCTGAGCCAGGTGCTTACACTCCTCCTGGTCCTCAGTTTGCTACATTCAAAAACCGACGTGATAGTGACCAAAGAACACTGGCACAGAAGAATAGCCACTACCGATTTCTGCTCAATACCGGACACCAAGCAGAACGTGATACTGGCTTAACATGTTAATTCCAAATCTAAAAACTTAATTTTTATTATGGGAATTACTGTGTAAGTTTTATTTATTTTTTTATTATATTAGTGTCCTACACTAGTTGGAGAAAAAGAATTTCACTGTCCATTGTTAAGGATTGATAAGTATTTATTGACACTTTTACTAAAATTTATCTTGATAATTTGGTGGATGTCTAGAAAAAAGTAATGCTGTGTTAGAAACGTAATGTAATAGTAGAGACACCATAACCACTCTTTTGTTTAGATGCACAGAGTCATAGCTTGTGACGTAAATCTAAGATCCAAACTTTTATCCATAACCTTGTGACAAACAAAGAAATTTACTACAGTAATTATCACTTGACCGCTACTAATAATGTTTAATAATGAATAATAAATCTCATCAAAAATATGAAATTAAAATAATGGAAACGAGACTTGAAAAAAATACACAGTTACCCCGAAGAATCCCGCTGCGATACAGATCTCATCGTGGAGGCGAAACAGCTGTAATAAATCAATTTTACGCAAGCAACAAGATTTTTAATAAATGTTCTTATAAAAAATTTAGAATGAGCAAAAATTAAATTTGTATTTTAAGCACACAAAATCTGAGTCATCAAAAACATCTATACAAAAAAAATTATCTAAATTGTTTTAAGATAAAAACAATTTTAATAAGTGTTAGGGATCGACAATTTTCAAGCAGGTGCTGTTTTCATATCGCGGGCGGACCGTTACGCGCAACGCTGGACCCATATTGAAATTGTTTTTACGATGTTTCGCTGCAGAATTTTGGTTGAGAAACTGCGTGCTACCAGGAGCAAGGAGGAAGAAAACTTACCCTAGTATATAGACTTTTCACACTTTAACCATCGATCTTGCAACAACCAGGACTGACAGGATTGCCGGACACGGACTATCTGTCTTTCCGGAAAAAACCACCGGAACGTCGTGACAAATCGCTCAATCAAAACGGACAATTTCACTTAAAATTTAAATGCTCAAATCAAAATCTCTGTTAAAAGAATTTAATCCAGAACCCAATTGCAAAAACTAGGAGGAGTTTGAAAACTAACATCAATTTCAACATCTGTTCACTAAATTAATTACCTACACCACGGTGTAAAAGAAATAAATAAACAAAGCATCAGGAAGTTATTATAAAACTCATAAGCCTACTTGGATGACATAATCCCAATCAATCTATTACTAACCAGATCATAAGATTAACACCAATCAACAAAAATTATTCCGCTAAGAGTCGTTCACATGACCTAATACTACAACAAAAAGTTTACTAAGTGCTGGAATTAATTATACCTTGTGTTCCGCTTACAATAATAATAACAATGCAAAGTTATCAACTCTACAAAGAAATTAAATTAACCTCTCAGCGTGAACTCATCAACCTCAACCATTTCTCTAAACGAGAAGAAACAATTAAAAAAAATACAAGAGCACACCAGAAGTACAAAATTAAAAAAACACATGGAACGGTAGGGAAAGGTAACCGTTACAGATTACTCTTGACGTGGTATTGCTACAATTAGCACCATGTTAAGAAAAGCGGCAGCTGCCTTGAATGTCTACCATTGCCAACTCTTTTTGCCTAAGACCAGCACCTTGCACATCAGATCCTCTGCTGAACAGGTCTCTTACAATTAACTCTTAGATCCTCTTCTTGAGAATTTTCGTTCAAGGGCTTTCTCCTGGAGCATATGTGAGCAATCAAGTGAGAAGATAAGAATTTTATTGCCGGTGTGTCAAAAGACTTAATAAATAAAGTACATTAGCAGTATGTTTAATTGTTCATAATCGATACACCTAATCATGCAACTCTAATACGTAATTCCTAAACAAACTATTAATTGGTTTTCTTTAATGTAAAATTAGAGAGAAACTGAAAGTAAAAGAAAGTAACAAAGTGCAATAAGGTTTTTTCTATTTGTAGAAATCCAAAGAAATTAGTTTTATGACAACTGCGCACGTTGGACAACTTTTAAATTATTAATTATCATACCATTCAGGCACAAAAAACAGCATTAAAGAACTTAAAAGCAAATAAAGGACAAATTTGAAATCAATTTGGAAATCTACACATAGGCGTCAAGCGTTACAATATTGGGTTAGGCTACGAAAAAATATTTCGAGTCGATGTTTACTTTCTAAACTATGTGTCATCAAACTTTTCATAGCGATGTGATTAATTAATTTTGAGTAGAAAACTTCAGATTAGAGAAACATTCCAGAGAGCTTTCCTGTTACTTTAGCTTAGAGATTCTGATTTTTGTGCACATGAACTATTTATGTTTCTTTTTAAACAAAAACGCAATTGTTTACAAAAAACAAAAATTCATGCCAAGTAATCTTGATGCATTTAGACTTACCTTTATTTAGGGATTAGGGATAAAGCTCGCTTATTTTCCTGTAATCACGAATAATATAATCTGTTTGAAATAAATGAAAACAAACCTTTATTACTTGGAATTTCTCATAGTTTTAGATAGACGAATTTTACATTATTTCTGTTAACTCAACTATAATAATAAATTGTAATGAGAACTAATTGAACTTGCTAGCAATGTAATTATCGATCAAATAGCATTAATTGTGTTTTGTTTACAGAATAATTTAGTGATAATAAGTAATATTTGACTGTGTATATAACGAGATGGAAAGACAGTTACACAGAATAATAATATAAAGACAAAGAGCTGCAAAGCCGGACTGTAATTTGCAAAAGCGCATCTTTAAAGTAACGGTTAGTTAGAGGAAAAAAGCGTTGCCTTTGAAGGCAACTCCGGAGCTATTTAGTGTTGCAGTACTTTGAATAAGAGCATAAGGGTGAAGTACATCAGCGCATCAGACACAAAAAAATTCCAAAAAACCTAAATTCATAATCCTGCAGGCAGCTTAAACATCTGGTAAACAAAGTCAATTCGCTTGGCGGCCGCTTAGTGCGCTCTGAATATGAATATGTAATTGCAAACTAAAATTTAATTTACAGTGTCCTAATAGGATTATATTTAGATTAAAATCGCAACTTCAGCGACTGAAATTTCTCGTGTATTTTTATTTTCATTTTGGTATGCAAAAGAGTGGTATCGGAGGCAACCAGAATGTGACAGGTTGTTTGTTTTACAGTTAACGGTTATCACATTCAGCACGCTAAGTAAACTGCACTAAATATACGATGAATTGAAAATTTGCATTTCCATTACAGTTTTTAGTAGTTTCGATAAGACGAAGCACGCAAGTTCTTTTATTCTTGTTCATTTCAAATTTAAAATTCTTCATTATCTAGCAGGCACTAAGTTATATTAACCGGCAATGTTTATAAAAGTACTTGAAAAATCCATTACTATTCCCGGTTTAATATTTGAGGGAAAAAAGATTTATGAATTTTCATCTCCTCGTTCTCTTCCTTTTTTCTCCATTACGTCTTGTTCAAATCTTCTTATGCTACATAAAATACAAATTTGCTTTTATGATTTTGACTAGTGTTACTACGTCTCATCTTGTAATGAATATTAAACACGTTTTGCGTTAAAGTGCGTTTTTTGATCACGTAGCGAAAACTAAATATTGTTTTTTGTTTCATTAGTCTAGACAGTTCGTATAATGTTTAGACTTTTTATAAACTATCGCAACAATAACAAATCAATCAGGATGCTTTATAGTTAATAATAATTATTTATAATGAATAAAAAATTGTTTGATACACAAACGTATCTGTCATGAGATAATAAAAACTTACAGAACTAACTGAAATATCTTGAGCAATATACAGGGTGGCTCAAGCAAAACGAAACAGACTGAATAACTTCCATGAAAATATTTTTCGAAAAAACGCAAAAACACATCGATTTGATTTGTATCGGGAGGGAGACATATTTCGACGTACAATTCGAACCCTAAACTTCAACCCCCTAGAGGAGGCGCCAACCCCTCAAAAATGTCTAATGGGAAGGAGGTTCAAGTGGCACATTATTAGAAAGGCCCTCCAATTTTCCATATTGCCCCGTTTGAATTTTTAAATTCGGTCGATTTATTTTTTGGAAGATGCAGGGTGTGAAATCTAAAACGTAGAAGGCTTTTTGCATTTGACATGTGTTCTCATTTAATTTGACAATCTTGTATCCACCCTAGACAAATCTATGATGTTTATTTTTTGTTTGCCTAGTGTGGGCGGCAAGTGAATTTTCTAGTATTTGTTGTTGTAAATTTACATTGTGGGTATTAGGAATTTTTGAGGGGTTGACGCCCCTCCCCTTAGGAAGTCAAAGTCTAAGGTTCGAATTGTACGTCAGAAAATGTCTCCCCTCGCAATACAAACCGACGACGTGTTTTGGCTTTTTTCCAAAGAATAATTTTCGTGGGAGTTACTCAGTCTGTTTTGTTTTCGTTGGGCCACCCTGTATAAAACTTGTTAAATTTGTTTAATAAACTTTACAAAGTATTGTCGGCCACACACAAGCTGCACGTGCGCCTGCGTCCAACAAAGAAATGAAGCAGTATATAAGAGGTCCGATAATCACTCGACTGCCAAAACCTTCGTCGACTGGGCTGACATCACACTTGGCTCAGAAAAGAACACTTTTTACTAACAACTAGCCAACCAAATAATTCCATAACTAGTATTTTTTACATTATTTCTCCCTTCAACAAATTCCTTTGGCAATAATAACAAAAACAACCTATTAAGGAATTCTCAACTCTCTCTGCCAATTCAATTATTTTATTCGTTCTCTGTAGCCGTTTTCCACCTATATTCAACAATCGTTCAGTATCATCGGCTTTGCCATTCTATCTAAACTAACACTAACGACATTTTTATCTCTAGCAACAAGCATCAATTCCAAAGGCTACTAACATCTCATCAAGCAGGAAGATGTGCATTAGTCTTAAAAACTCTAGCCACATTGGGATAAGGAAGAGCTGCTTACAGTCGTAAAACTATTGCATCTAGGAAGTCTTCAGGGCAGAATTTACCATGGGTGTGCATTGAGGTGTGCGTCGTCGATTTGATTGGCCACCTATATATTAGTGTAAGCTAACGCTTTGTTTTCTTCATTTTTTCAGTTTTGTTTCAACTTTATGGCAAAGATATGATACACTACCCCTAGTAGCATAAATAATATACTTGAGTATTTTGATTTTAGATTTGTCACCTGGTAGGACAAGCAGGGGGCGGTTCGCTATGTTCTTTCTTTTCACAAAAAGAATCACCATGTTCTCTTTTCCTCAAAAAAACGTGAACGCAAAACTTTGCTATACTTACAGTTCGCCAAAGTTACCGCAAACTTTCACTCAAATAACAGTTTACTCTAGCGTCTCAAGCACTTATCCACAATAGACACTAATTATCTCTCTTGCTTATTACAAGAATTTCCATTCTGACTCTGTCCGCTCTCAATGGCCTTCTCAAAAATCTCCGGTAACCATGATTACGCGCTGTCGGCAGCAAAAAGGGCGCTTTTGCATTAGCGTTTATGGAAATTGATGACGCTCACTACCAATCGTCCAGAAAGTTTATGATGCCAGTTTTGCCACTTCCTGATAAGCAATGTATTTATTTAAATCTCCAAATTTGGAGATTTATGGACAGCTCTGGCAACGCTGGTTGTAGCTGATGATTACCCTTACTTTCTCCGTTTTAATACATTTTGATGAAATTTAACGCTATTTCTTGGTTGAAGATTATCCTTCATATATCTATTCAGCCGTAAAGTAGGGAAAGAACGAAAATTTGTAGGAAAGCATTTTTTTTTTCTTCAACACCCTGGAGAGTGGTAGATAGATCTCGTTGAAAGGAGGAAAGTTTGGTGTTTTTAATGAAATTTTAAGAAACCTTTGCGTAAAAAAACTTTTACTTTGAATTTTTTCTACTCCTGGATATTTGACGCCTGGCTTAGAATACATAAAGCAGTTTTTCAGGATTCTTTACGAAATCTATCTTTATCTTTCTGTTTTATATTTTTTATAATCTACTACCTTCTTAGTGCGAGTACTCGTACATGAGTAGCATTTTTTAAATTCTATTTACTCTGATATTTTAAGCAGCCTCTCACCTGTAATATTGAAAGTAAGCTTTCTATAGAAGTCCTTTTGTAGTCGAAGAAATGACCTAAAGTTGTGGCATGATTGAAGATGATACTTAAATGGTAAGTTCGTGTAGTGAATGTTACGATGTTTCATTTTAGCTCTGACAATTGCCGGAGAAATCCATTACATCCATTGATTACTTATTAAATTGTAAGTAGGAGTAATCATGCCGTTGTCTCCTATGGGCAAAAAGAGGAGTTTGCTCTCCTGGATCTCAAAGTTATTTCTCGCACGAAATTTCAGAGCTGTGACACTATAGCGAAAGCCGTATTGACGCTAAGGTAGTTGTATAAGTCTTCTGGTACTGGATGAGATGATTGAAAATTGTGTCGTAGGTAGATGAGGGCAAACGTTGTACTGTAGAAGGTCTCAGTAGAATAGTACCAAGCCAAGGAGGTAGCTTTTGCTGATGGTCTGTCGAATGCATGTAACATAGCTACTTCCTACTCAAAGTCAAACTAAAACAACAGTTGATAAAGAAACAAAAAGAAGAGGTTCTTTTAGAAAACGCCAGGTTCGAGTGCTGAGGGGACGTGGTAGTCAGTCAAAAATGAACAAGTGAGTCTGTTAAAATGTTATTGTTTGAGTAATCATATCATATTTCTAGCGTGTCTTGACAATAATATTCGACTATCCAAACCGCCTGGCTGCTCAAATTCACTTGGTCTTCTAATCATTAGTACTCACTTATGAATTTACCAACGATAACTTACATCTTGCGTTTGTTATTCTATTAACCAGGTAACCGTTTTGTTTCCTCTTACCTGTGTTACTGAGAATAAATACAATTGTTATCTAGTAAGAAAGATGATCAGGTACGTCAAATACCACTTACAGTATAGTTATAGGAATTTTAATATTTTAAGAAACTGATTTCAAATTTTGTTTTTTTATGATCAGAACAAGTTGGCTTATCTAGGGACTAAGTTTAGCAATATGATTAATCTGATTACGACAGTTTTTATTTGGCTATCGCTATAAGTTAACCGGTAGGCAATCGTTTGCAACGTAACAAGTCGGGTAATATCAAAAAGTCATTTCTGAAGTTTAAGAAGAATCAAGTCAAATAAAAAATTGATTTTAGAAAAAGCCAGGATTAGTCCACGTTCAATCAATAATTTGTCAGAATCTTCTATTATTATACTAAAAGACGGCCGACAAAAATCTTTTTGTCATAAAGACAGAAAATTTAAAAAAAATAATAAAAATCAACAATTACAAGACAACAGAGAAAAGAATATTAAAAGGGAATAAAAATGATTGTTAGGATACAAAACCCAAATAAAAAAGGAAATAAAAAGATAATTGAATATCTGAGTTTACTATTGAGCGCTTTTCTAGAGGTTAAACTTTTTTTTCTGGCTTTACGAGGATTCATACGTTCAAAGATCTTGATAAAATAAATAAAGTAAAAGTAGAAATTAATTCGTTTTATAAGAACAAGTTTAAATTACACAGCAAGTACAAGAGAGAATAAATAAAAATCAGTACACATTTTATTTCCCTTCCTGCTATAAAATCCTTGCAGCGTAAATAATAAAAGGTTCTCGTTACGCCAATTATGTTTAAATATTAATTAAAACGATAAAAGATCTTTTATTTGCACAACATCAAACTAAACGATTTTAAAGAAATTCTTTACTTATTTATAATTTTCTAATATGTGCCAGACTATTTTAATAGATTCTAAAAATATATTGTGAAAAATTTAATCTTCGGCTGAAATAAATTTTTAAAACATAAAGAAAAGGTTTTACATAACGCAATAAAAAAATTTTATTAAATTTCATCAGCCTTCAAATTAATCAGAATAAAGCAAATAAGAGATCAAAGGGTGACAGAGAAGAAGTTAACGTGATCCATCATTTTTACGAGCTTTTTTCAGTCCTTTTAGTAAGAGATTTCTAAAAATAAGCTGCTCCTAAAACCACTTGCACCGCATGTTCTCTCCTCATTAATCAGCGGAATGAGATGCGTTGTAAAACAAATATTGTTGGAATTATTCATAAGATACTGAACAAATATTTGTGTTTGACGCTAGTTGCAATACAAATATTTAGAAGGGGTAGAGAAGAAGTTAGTTTCTCCTGTAGCAGATATTTGAATAAATTCCTAATATTAACTAAGAGAAGAAAAAGTGTTGCATTACAAAAAACAAAAATATTAATATCAATTCAAGTCCATCACCTCAAAACTAACTCTTTGCAAAATTACTGAAACACTATTTGCCAGAGTCTCCGCACTCCATATAAATTACTTCATTTCAGGTTATGAAGTCCAAAAGACTCATCCTTATTTAGAAGGTGTACGTGACGATGGCGTTCCAGCGCTGCCACCATTTTTCACTTACTTATCGTACCTTTTTAACTGTCTTCTTGGAAGTCATTCGTTTATTAAACACTTCCCGGCATAAGTTAAATAAATGAATCCCTTTTCTCTTTTTTAAAAATTCTTTACTCTGTCTAGACTGAATGAATTACTTACATCATTATTTATCAGTTATCGTTACTATTTCTCTGTTCAGTTTATTTATGCTATATTGGTTTCTAAAGAAATAATGAAAACCTTTGATTAAAATGTAATATTGAATTGTTTGTTTTTCTGGAAATGATTGGAGAATTGTAAACAAATAACAATCTCAGCTTTTATTATTTTTCAATTGTCAATAGCTATTCTGATATTTTTTTATTAACGCTCCTATATGATAACAAGAAAGACATCTTGAACTTTTACAAAATTTTACCTCGCACGCGATTCCATTTCTATTTTATTGCTCTTCCGGCAATTAAAGCGCGCTATTATATTCCAAGTCCGACAGTTCATACTGTAAGAACTGCGATAACATTTTGAAATTCTCAGAAAAACATTTTGTAGAAAAGTATTTGTTGAAAGATAAGCAGTATTAAGGCTTACACAAAAAGAAATCAAGTCACTGAAATATTTGCTTAAAGATATTTCTGCTACCTGTGTTACTCAAAATAATTAGAATTACAGTGTTTGTAATTTTAATTTATTATTATTTCTAAACCTTACATTCTTTTAGATGAGAAAGAATTACAAGGTAGGTTCATAGACACCTTCAGCTTGCAAACTTTGGGAGTGATTTTGGTGCTTCTAAACGTGAATACTTTCGTTTTGTAACTAAGTACATGGATTCCACCATTAAGTATTTGGCTACTAATAAAGTTTTTATTTTTATTCTCAAAACAAGCTTTGGTTTATTGCTAAACGTGATCAAAATTAAATTTATTTTGACATTCGAGACGAATTTTAGTTTTGCCGTGAACCGTAAGGTTCTATAATAGATCGGACCTACCCATTTTTGACTCCGAGTTAGCTATCAGATTAATATTTGTTCCTGTCTTGAGCTAAATTTTAGATATTATTTATCTGGATATGTACCTTTTATTCAATTTGATTTTGCACCTTCTTTTGTACGTCTGTTGAGTCTCCACTTCTATCTAGCCTGCCTTATTCTGTATCTTTAACTGAATTATGTGTCTTTACAAATTTTTAATGGAAACTTGCTCAAATCGAAAGCTGTCTGCATATCTTTAGACCAATAAACTAGGAATTTTCTCAATTCTAAACCCCCATAACAAATAGTTAAATAACTGATCGGTTCAACTGTTTGGGAGTTCACCTTTTTCACCTCAGTCCGAACCGACTGAGATACACTCGGTACTGTTCGAGAAAAACTCGGTAGAGTTATTAATCCTACCAAAAAACTCAATAGGCCTGATTGGCCCAATAGGCCCGAGATGACATAAGAGCCTGATATAGTTCCAAAAAGCAATGTAAATTTTTAAACTGACCAAAAAGCTTCTAGCACAGGTTATCTTCTTTGGAATGATTCGTGAATTAATGAATAATAACCGGTCTTAGAGTACTTAATGACTCGAAAAAGTTGAATCAAGTTAAATTGAGTCGCCCCAAACTTGTGAATAAAGTCAAATTTATTGCCACATTTGATTTCACAACTACTAGATCTAACTGGCTAATTAAATTTGTAAAATACGATCATCTGATTGGTTAATTGCAAAATCAAGCGTGCTTACAGATTTGAATTATTTTGTGCAACCGTCCTTTATTTTAAAGGAATAGACGTAGGAATCAGTAAAGGCAGATGTAGATGTGATGCGTGGGTCTTGCCGAAGCAATCAATTAATTTTGAGACAATTCGTTATTGATGTGGTAATACTTTAGCGATTCAACTTTTTTGTTCATTGTATCTCTTATTCTTACAAGTAAATAAATCAAAGAAAAACCGATCAAAGTAAATTCGTTGAAAAAGAAATTCGTCTTTGATTGGACATTAAAATCAAGAATCAAGAAGTCATGGGATTATTTTTGTTTGTTTATGTTAGCATGGTAAACTAATAATTGTTTGTCAAAAGCCATTCGTATAAAGATGTCGAGAGAAAATGGGCTGAAATATGTTATCAGAGAAAGAAGGAAAAAGATGCTCGTTTATAAAGGTTTTGCAAATTCGAACATGTGTTATAACACATGGTGTTATATGAACTATGGCCAATGCTTGATGGCTGCTATGAATTATTATAACACCTCTTTTACGTCGATTATCTCTTCACTTTGTCTTCATTGATAACAATGAACGCATTCAACGGAAAAACCGTTATCGCTCCCTCTACTTTGTAACGTCAAAGCTGTCAATAGCCAAAAGTTTGATTTAGCATGTCATCAGAATTTTAGTTAACTGTTTGCCAATTGCTGAGTTTGGTGAATCCAGTCAGTGACACTCTACACTTGATATTAAAATGTTGTTGTTCCATTAAATAAATAATTAAGAGCCGATTGCATTTGACTTGATTCACATTAAAATTGATTAAAGACCAAAACACAATAAGCAAAGTAAGTATAGTTTTTTGATTTATAATAAATTTTGTTTGCAGTTAAATGGTTGGAGGAATCGCCCCTAAATCAGTAACACAGAGTAGAATGAGTGCAAATATTTGGCAGCTGCTTTCCTCGACAAAAATTGAGCTTTTTCTGCCATATGACTTTTCCCCCTAAAGTAAGCCGTTTTTTAAATACAGTGTGTCAAAGTTTCATTTAACTTGTTTCCTCAATATTTCAAGAACAAACTAAGATATTGGAATGGAATTTTCAACATGTTTGTTACTATAAGGTGTCTGTTATTCTACATCATTGAGGGTGGGCTAACCTCCTAAGCTAAAAAGAATTGTTACGTCACTGAAATAAATTGAATCTTTTCAAAAGCTTTCAAGTTTAACGGCCTATGGCAAGATCGTATGTCATCTCAAAAACAGGATATGATCATTTTGCATTGCATTGCTTGACAAGAATGAAGGTTTTCTTTGACCGTATAACTTTTGTTCCCAAAGTAGATCGTTTTCGAGATGCAGGATGCCACAATCTCTTGCCTTTAATCAAACTTTGACACCCTGTATCTCAAAAATGCTGATTTTAGGGAAAAAAGTTTTACGACAGAAAAAGTTTAATTTTGTCAAGAAATGCAATGCAAATAATTAGATCCTGTTTTGAGATGATGTTTGACCTTGCTAGAGCCCGTCGAATTTGAAAAGTTTTGAAAGATTCGATTTTACTAGAAAACGACGTATTCTATAAAAAAGACACAAGAGTAACTTTTCGTTCTAAATTGTTTGCGGGTTCTGAAAATAACCTTTTTTCTCATTTTCCAGTGGTGCAGCAATCTTTTTAGGGTAGGGGGCTAGTCCATTCCCAATTCTACGGATGTCAAAAGCAAAATTACGCAGAATAGTATACACATTAAAGTAACGATCATGTAGGAAATTCCATTCCGATATCTCATTTTGTTATTGAAATATTGAGGAATCAAGAAACTGTAAATGAAACTTGGCACCCTGTAGCTCGAGAACGGCGCACTTTAGGATAAAGAGCAATATGGCAAAAAAGAGATGACGAGAAACCCTCCTGCCAAGTATTTGCACTCATTTTCAAAACATCTTATATATTTTCGATTGATTTACTCCAATCAATTTACCATCGGATCAGTTTGTTTCCGAAGAATTTAATTGGATCAATTTTCCTTCGATTAATTAACCAGCATTCATTTTCACGGTTTAATTAGTATTTGACCACTCACATGTTACGTCTAGATTTCAACTTCTAAAAACTCGGAAATTCCCTGTACTTACACTAGACATGTCCTGAATTTTTCCGGTTTTTAGAAAATTGTCACCTGAGCAGAGAACATTAACTGATAAGAAATAATTAAAAATGAGTGGCAGGAACAGTTTCTAAGACGTGGTGTATTCCCATTGGAAGCAATAGAAGCATTGCTTCCCTTCACCTTATAAAATTAGTTTGAAGCTTGAAAAAATATTTTTTTGATGAAACTGATATCTTCAAGATCTAGTCATCAAACTTGAATATCTCTCGAGCTATAGTAGTAATAGGAAAAAGTTAATGTTAATAAAACTGGGTTAGGACACCTTAATTCCAAATATGACAAGATAGAGCAAAATTTAAAGTCTATTGAGGTTGTGTGGAAAAACCGTCGAGGGAAACGGGTAGCACTATCTCCTACTAGAAAAGATAAACGAGGGCTCTTCCAGACGGACTTCTCGAACACTAAGGTGGTTTCAAACGAACTGCAAAGCATCATGGGTAGAGCAAGGATATTCTAACCTACCTTTATACAACTTTAGAGAAACTTAGTAGAAACTTAAACTTCTAACGTCGACTTTTGTTAACTTTATTAAACTGAAAACAATGGTTTGGTCGCATTTATTTGGTCTCTATGTTGTTGGTATGTGTTTCTAAGTTCTGTAATTACAATGTGTATTTAAATCGCTTTTCCAGTGTAGATTTAAGCTTGCATACAGTATATTCAAAAGGTTTCTCACCATTATGAATACCATGTCTTCTTAGATCCTGTTTCCACGCAAAATAATTTCATAATACATGGCACTTAAACGGTTTTTTCACCATTGTGAATTGGAAAATTCCTTTTTCTATTATTAAACTAATAAATGCACATATTATATTCGAAATGTTATTCACCACTGTGAATTAGGAAGTAAGAAGAAGTAAGAAATACATCAAACACTAGGAAATAAGAAGAGGAAACAAAGATATCTGCAAAAGGTTTTAAAATAAGTAACAGCTAATAGGCTAATAAACACAAACTGCAAATAAATATTTTCAAAGAACGCTGAACGCAACTCATTACTACTAAAAAAAAAACAGCAAGAATTGTTTGTTTCAACACGTCCAAAATTCGATATAAAATTTGTTCATGTACTATAAAATGTACTAAATCTACATAATCGAACAAGCTCTGGCAACACTGTCCTAAAGTCAACTGATTGTTTTTAAATTGTTTTGGTTTTCAGCGCCACCTTAGTGGAGTGTCAAATAACCTTATCTTGAACATTTTAACGAACAAAATCATTAATTAGTTTTACTTTTAAACATGAACTATTAAATACTAAGAGAATTTGTGGTGAGTGATGTGCCATGCAACAACAACAACAACAAATCAAGTTAATATTATGAAACAATAAATCTACAATAAACAATTTCAAGATTGTGTACATGTGAGTCTTTTGTCATGTTAGTGTTGGAAACAGGACTTTTACGATTCAGTAGTTTTGAAGAAAAGAAACAAATTATTTGCAAAAACAAAATCATGTTCGGACTGTTGTGAAGAAAAATGTAAGTTTTTTGTTTATTGTTGGCGTGTCTTTTGTTTTATAAAAATTAAATATATAGGGACAGTCGTGAAACTAGGATACAACACACTTTAGATACTACCATTCAATTGTGAATGATAAATGCTGAGAAATCCAGAAGTACTAAAGTGATTTTAATAGAAAAAGAGTTTGTTCATGAATTATTGCAAAATCAAGAATTCTCTGGCAACGTGGTCGAAGAATTTTCCAAGAAAAACAAAAAAATGTGTTACATAAGGTAAGTAATGGTTATACAATGTCGAACTTTATTTATACGTGGCTTCGGAAAATCCGAATTTACTCAAAAACGGTGCGGTTTTTGAAGAAACCGCAAGAGCACTTTTTGACCCTAAATTATCCATAGGTTTCAAAAACAGGGACTGTTTTTTTATTTCAAGTTTGCTAACGTAAATTTCCTAATAATATTAGCAATGTTTTTATTTTACTTCTTGTGATTTCCCAAGTAAAAAATTTGTTAGAAAATTAGATTTTTAATGCTTATTACACCTTGCTATTTTTATTCTTGAAGGTTGTGAACCATCCTTTACAGTAATAATAAAAAGTGATGTGAAGACTTGTCCAACTAAATAAATTTTACCCTAAATAGAAAAAGTTTTGTGAAAAATGTTGCAAAGAAAATGAATAAAGTTTGGCAGGCAAAAAAAACACTTTTTTTTAGTAGACATCAGTAGATAAAAAGTTGACTTACATTTTAAATTGATAATAAAATTTCAAGATTATATAGTTAAGTTTGTTCATTTTAAATGAGTTACGCGTAACTTAAAAAACTTTTCGAAACATCATTAAAGTCATCTTATCAAACTTAGCGGAGATGTAACCAGAAACTCAGAAAGCAATATAGATACAATTTATGCATTCAAATTGGTAATATAATACCAAAAATAACAAGCTCACCTGGGTTAAACCGGTAAAATCCTAGGCATCCACTTTATATGGAAAATGTATGTAGAGCGCAAAGTGCAGTTTTGTATACAAACACGTCTTTACTCTGGGATATTTTTCAGACTTAGAATATCTAGTCTACTTCAGCACTTCATATATTATCTTTTGCTATTCATGAAATACTTCTTTTAAAAACTCTTTTATTTATACAGCGCTTTTATTTCGAACTACAGTGTTAGAAGTTGAAAAGATTATTTTTCCCTTTTTCCTGTGTATTTTTAATGGAAATTCATGAACAAAACAAAACAAGAACATTTTTCCGTCTGAGGAGAAATCAAAATGGGATGCATCATACGATATGAAATTCCAACTGCACTTTTATACTGCGCTGACTTTGATAACAAGATAAGTCGCCGTGTGAAAAAAGCAATTTACATTCGCATGTTACAATCTTACGGTAATCTTATTTCTCTATCTCTTGGTTTAAATTTAAACGTGCACCTCGTTCGTCTATGAATGTGTGTATAAAAGTCTAAGAAGTTTCTTTATTCTAAGTTTTAGTAGTACTTTGCGACTTATGAATTTCAAGTTTACATAAAGTAACTTCAGATAGCACGAATAGTTTTACAGTAGTAGTACGAGGGAAGGCATAAAGTTCAGTGGCTTTAATAAATGTGTGTGGGTAGAATCAAGTAATATACAAATTTTCGTTTGATTTTTCTTTATTGGCAATAAGCACGAATCATATTAAAGTTACCATAACATAATGGAAGA
This sequence comes from Ignelater luminosus, assembly GCA_011009095.1. Lineage (NCBI taxonomy): Eukaryota > Metazoa > Arthropoda > Insecta > Coleoptera > Elateridae > Ignelater > Ignelater luminosus. Next base: position 115,836 of record VTPC01090617.1, read on the forward strand.
AGGCAACTCGATTTTCTATTTTGGTTGATATTGTTTTCGTGAAGAAAAATACTAAAATTGAGGTACACGTAGTAGATAACAAGATTTTTTCTAATGAATTGCTATAATTATTCAATTGTAACTTTTGATCTATTCCAGTCAGAAACGCAAGTCTTAGTTTAGCTAGAAAAAAAGCAACTTGTTTGTTTTTAGATTTCATGTAGCTTTTTAACTTTTAAACAACGAATTGATTAAAATGGGCTACTTTGTAATACTGATTAGCTCTAAAACGCTATATCTTTCTAATTTAATTGGTTAAAACTTCACACGTTGCAAAAATTCTTGATTTGGATTTATATGCAGGGCCGGTTTCAGACGTTAAGCCAGTGGCGCGCAAATATGGAGCAGCCCGGCCTGCATTTGTTTTTTAGCCTGAAACAGGCTAATAAAAAGTGAAGTCCGACTATGAGCCACCGCAGGTGGCCTGTTAGAGGACAGAGTCCGACTTACTTTTTTTTTTTAAAGAGTGAAGCTCGACTTTGGGCCAGCTGAGGTGATCCCTTACATGATGCAACACAACGCGTGTTTGTATGTAGTCTTCTTAACATGTCTTCTTCCGAAAGTCTACGACTGCAATGACACTCAAATGTTCTGCTTTCTAAGAGACTTAGTTACAATAGCACTACAAGGTTCGATCATGATCTAAACTGGAAAAGCAAACGACAAACCTTAACAAGTGGAATGAGCAATAAAATAAAAGAAAGAATAATTGAAGTCTAAAGCTGATCAAATTAAATATTTCACCTGCTAGTCAAATCATAAGGTAACCACTGGAGTCAAACACGGTTGCATACGGTCACCTACTCTTTGATCCTTGTCCTCGACAGAACGATAAGATTAGCCTTATGGAACAGGGAGAGAGAGGGGGATTTGTTGGGGGTTAAGGGAGAGGTTGAAAGGTTCTGCTGAGTCAACGCTTCCGGGATATGAAATCAAAAGTAGGAGGCATTTGCGAAAGAGGCAAGAAGGTAGGTCTGAAAATTAACTTTAAAAAACAGAAGAGTTGAGGATCAACGCACAAAACCGCAATCGATTAGCTCTAGCAGGTGAGGAAATAGACCAAATGGAAGGATTCACCTACCTTGGCAGCATGGTTTTGACGATAGGTGAAACAGAAAAAGACGTAAAGGCCCGGATCCGTAAAGAAAAAAATAGAAATCTCTCGAAGAAGGTGAAACTAAGAATTTTAATTATCAACGTTAAATCTGTTCTTCTTTATGAATGTGAGACATGGAAAATGACTATGACGATCAAAGAGCAGCTTCAGGTTTTCGTTGATCGATGTTTGAGGAGAATCATGGGAGTGTTCCGGCCAAACAGAATTAGGAATGAGGAACTGCGACAGAGAGCCGAACAAGAGCCAATTGAAAGGCAAATAAAACAGAGAAAATGAAACTGGATAGGGTACACTTTGCAGAAACCGGATCAAGCAATTGAAAAAGCTGCGCTAGATTGGAATTTACAGGGCAAAAAGAAAGTGGGGAGCTCAAAAAAGACATGGAACGAGAAGAAGACGTTAAGTCAGGACAAAGGCAGATGACAAAAGTTCGTGGAGGCCCTATGCTCCGGAAGAAACTAAGTAAGTCAATCAAATACCAGGAAAGACACCGAAACAAAACATGGTGGAACCGATCAAAATCGTTACTATACGACCAGACTGTAGCATAAGCTATACAATGACTGTAATCTGCCCTTTTTAAGCATTAAAGTACTTCTTTACTTTAAACTTTCTTGGAGTAGAATCGGGCGAGACCGTCCAAGGTGACCAGTGATCAAGTCACTCTATACCCTCCATTAATCATTTTAAAAGAACTAAATTAATACAGAAATCTGGAAATGACCTTTTTTATTTCTGAACGTCTTGGTCGCGTACACTTACATCGAGAGTATGATTTCTGAACGTAACTCAGTGCACTCTCAAGATTGTCTAAGTATTAACCTCATTTCAAATTGTGGCTTTACGAGGACGCCATCTAGAGCCTGAAAGTTTTGTTAGGGTTATTGTTTTTTCTTAGATAAAAAATGGTATTGGCTCAGCAAAAACGTAGTTGTAAGATATGCTGGAAAGAAAGTTTACTTTCACCGAAACGAAGTTAAATTCTTGAAAGATTACAAAGTCGACAAGGGCATGAAAAATTATTAAAAAACAAGATCCGCAAGAGCAGTGGACAGCAAAGAAGAAGTTAGGTCGGTCAATCCATCATTAAAACAGCCTACTAATCTAGAATCGAACACACAGCTGAAGATATCTACATCTATTTCAAATTCATTTAGGTTTAACAAGGCAAGAAATTGCGCCGCTTTTAGAAAATTGAGCATATGTGAGTAACATAGGAGCAGTTTGAAATCAAAATTACAAAGGCTACAGACAGGTCAAGAACATTTTAGCAAAATCAAGACAGTCTGGCTGCTGAGTAAAATTCCTTTAATTGGAATCCCAGGTAAGTTTTCTTGTTAATAGTTATTGAAGGAAAACGTGCTGCTAAAGTTTAGAATCTTCTGAGATAATATGCTTCAAACAGAAGGGGTAGGAGGAGTAGTAATACTAAGATTACTAATAGGGAGGCTTTTAAGGAAGTTCTAAATATTAATCAAGTACTTGGTAGAGTAGTTTCCAAATCTCGTGACACACGAAATGCGCAAAAGGCGGAGCTTACTGCACAAAAAAGAGAGAAAGAAAATTGCAAAAATCATGCATGTAGGGCCGCCCGGCTAAAATCTGTTTTCTGCGCATCGAAGGTCGCGTGTCACGAGATTTGGAAACTACTCTAGATTCTATCATCGATGTTTTGCTTGTTTTAGGAACAGAAAGCAGAGGCTTTTATGACAAGTTGACAACTATCTTCTTCATTGTTAACGGTGACGTTCTTGGTTGCGGATTCTTATGTTATGATCATCTTGGTGTTGGTTTTGGTCTTGTTGAAATTTTATTTTTCCTCCTGGACTGCAACGACCGATGAGGAAGTAGAAAAAAAGAGCAGAACGATGATGCCTTGGTTTTCTGACTTTTCATCCTGCAATGATTTTATGGTTTGCTGATGCGAATCTTTTGTTGCAAAAAGCAAATTTTCCTCGTTTGAGAAGGATGTAATCAGAATGTGTTGTATTTTTTGCTCGGAGACTCTTCCATGCGAAGACTCTAAACTGTTGACTCTTTTTTGCTTAATAGTCTTTCCCGTAAAACTTCAACATGTGCATTTTCCAGAAGTATTCAGATCCGATTGCAAACTTCCACTAAAAGATAAAATCGTCCCAGACTGTGAACCTTCTGCGGATGACCTTCACTTGTGAACAGGTGAATCTGCCATTGAAGATAAAGCAACTGAATATGTTGACAGTGCGTAATGCTACCTTGTAGTTCGGTCCTCAAAATTACAGACTTCCATTAGCTGAAAATGAAAGAGGAAGAAATTCTCAGGTAAGCTATTATGAAAAATATCTGGAAACGGGTGCCCAAACATTCTAGGCGTTTGTGGTAGGATCGAGCCGTTTTTCCATGTACAAATCTTTGTGGTGTAAAAGAGTTTGGATGGTTTTTTTGGGGTTAGGCCAAAACTACAACCGGGAAAAAATCGTGAAGAAGACACTCATATTGTGAGAAGTGAGAGACTTGGGAAAACAAGAGTTCAATTCATTTTATAAAGAAAGAAGGTGGATCAAGCTTCGCTCTGCATTAACCTTCTTGAAGGAGCTATACATGCCCTTCATACATCTTTAGAAAGAACACTACATGCTAAGCCACACACAAACATGAATCTGACTATGCCCTGCGTGAATTTTCTGAAGAGAAGTATACACAAGATGTGGTTAGGCTTTGACTTTCACTTACCTTCTTTAAGAAACTTTACACCAACACCAGCCGGGGTTGTTTCTGCATTAACCTTTTTAGAGAAATTATTCACTGAACCTAATCGGTCTTTGTTTGTAATTAACCTTTTCGCCTGAGTTTAGATTCCATTCCTAAGAAGCATAGAGGCTAATAGAGCATCGCACACTTTTTCGAGAAAGCCATGCACAACTAAATACGCATACATAGTAGTTCTCTGGCAATTACGACTGGTAAATATTTAATTGCTCGCTGGAGCTGTAGCATTTGCTCTTCTCCCGTTAGCGCAGATTCACCAGTTTCTCCTCTTGCCTTACAAAAAAGACTTAGATAATCTTTACATTATAAGTCAGTTTCGTTGTATCAACCCATTTTCTGCGTGCTTCTACAATTAATTCTCATGTATTTCCTACCTACTTCACTAATCTGTCTTCAATCATTCTAATTATACATCTCTTACTCCAAAACTATATTATCCACTTCCTGGAATCTCCCAATAGTAGCAGTCCCAAAATGAGCCTCCCCTATAGCTCCTACCTAATGCAATAACTGTCGTCTTCATTTGTGTTTGACAATTTGTTCTACTTTGTTTTGTTAATGAACCTAACCTTTCTGCTTTTGAAATCCCGTTTTCCAACTTTTTCGAAAAACGCAAAATTGGAGGTATAGGTAGTTGTTGAACAAACTAACCAATTAATCCATTTGAGATTGGGATTTATATAAAAGAGTTATTATGAAAAAGAAAATGACACTTTCTGTTTCATATCAAATCAGATATTCAAATTCTGGCTCTTTTCTAATCTAATGGAAGCTGTAACTTTAAATAAGCAACATGCTCATGTTGAGAAAGTTTAAACCAAGCACTCTGTATAAGTTATTTTCTCTTCTTAAATCAGATTGTTTTATGAAAATATTAAAAATGGTTTCTTATGTATTGTGCAGCTCACAATCTAGTGTGTACAAGCCTTTAATTTTTTTTTAGCCACATGCAAAAATTTTGCATTATACTGTTTTGCTTTTATTAAAAATACTTTTAGAATGTTTTCCTTGTTTTATTCAAATGAAGATAGATTTTTCTGAATAGGTACAGTAAACACATTTTTAATAAACTTGAGTGATTGAAGCAAAAAATTTTATTAACATTTCCGTGGCTGTTTTTATTTTTGTATTTAGTGTATAGACTTAATGAATCTAAAGAATGCAAAGTTTTCTTTTCCTTTCAGATTTTCATTTAAATTTCCATATAAATTTATAAAGGAAATGTTATAATAGTTAATACCGGAAGCGACCACCCTACTTAGACATTCCATTAATTTCTTATCATTTTCAGTACACAAAAGCTCAACAGTTGACCTGAAGTAATGAATGAACACACAGACTGTGGGCCTTATCAAGGGTAGGGTTTTTTCAGCAAGTTCGCCTGTTCAGAACGTCCTTGCAATTCGTCCGTCGGTTAGGTCACGCGACTGCATGCAGACTGCGGAGTGCCAGACTGACCTTGACCTTCACCGGGTTTCGATCCGCCGCACAGGGTGGGGGCGTTGTCTATCTCCCTATACTATCGCTCCCCTAGTGTGTGTCCTCGGTGTCCTCTATCAGTCTACATTATTATCCTTGAATGCGCCTTCTCCACCTTCTTATTGAGAATTTCGCTGACGCCGCATGCAAATTTTATAACCCCTCATAAAAAAGATAGTTTGAAGGTGTGCTTTTGTTTTTTCCTTCCTGCTTTTCTTATCGTACGTCTAAAATCCTCAATAGCACGTGTTTGAACTTTTTTTGGAATATTTTTACTTCGTTTGTGTATTTTATGATGTTTAGTTTGAAAAATTTAATTTTCAATAGATTTATTGACTAATTGTTATTTCTCAACTAGAAAAATAATTGCTATAGTAATATTACATTTTTTTTAATTGTGAATCTCAACTGTATTATAGTCAATTACTATTGCCATAAACAGATTAGGTCCTTTACCTTTTTTTTTACCAATGCGCATACGTAACAAATTCTAAAAGATTCACTTTTAGTATCTCTTTTGCTTTCATTATGGGGATGTACTACACGTAAAAGGTTTTGCCTCGAGCTGTATTTTCTATAGCTCCATCTACCTAATCTTGCTTTTACGCGAACGCCTTATATTTATAAGGCATATCCAGAGTTACCAAAAAGTTTGAAAATGCG
>VTPC01090617.1:126881-139668 GCA_011009095.1 Ignelater luminosus
TCTGCTTTGTTCACTTATCTTAAATACTTTACTTACTTCAATTACGTTGTTTTGGTACTACTTTATTTATATCCTAATTTCTTTTATTGTTTGTTAATGTATCATTTGTCATTCTCTGTTTATTAGTTTCTCAGAAATATTTTTATTTAAAATTGTAACTTCATCGGAATAAACGTTTCACATCAAAGTAATTATGTTTATAATTTCGATGTTAAAAGAACAATTTTAATAACTAACTTAAATTTTATTATCAAACGCGATGCACATCTATCAATTGTTTCCATAGCGTACTACTTGAACAGTTCGAAAATGAAAAGAAAAAAAGGCCATAATTTATTTATTTATAAAACTAACTATGTCAAATGGTATATCGTTAGAATTGTTGAGAAAAGGCCTTTTTTATAACGTCATGGCCGACTATGGTTTCCATTAGAAAAAACACAAGCTTGTGTTATAACTCAAAAACTATAGCTTAAATAAAAAATTCGGTTAGACTGTATTATTTAACACACAATTATCTACAACTTCTTTCTTTATACATTTTTTCTAAAGTCAATAATAACAGAGCTATAGGCACTGAACAAAACAACAAAAAACTATTTTTGCGAGATATCTAGTTAGCAATGCACTTTTTTTAAAATACAAAAAGCTCATTAAGTTAAGCTCGTAAAACTGCAATTCTTTCCCCATTTAGTCGTCTCTCTATCTCCGCTGGTTTCCGAGATCCCCATACTAAACATCGGAAAAAACTCACCCTGTATATCTTGGAGAATATATAGATTGGCTGTTGCCGATTTTTAGCAAGAAAGATGAGACTCTTCGACTGAAGGGCGCGCTACATATTATTTTTGTCTTTTGGTCTTGAAACTAAACATTCGATTTCACTCATTTATCTTATACTGAAAGAATATTTTGCAGAATGAATGCTAGTACGGGAAATACATACTTATTTTCCTCTGGTTTCTGACCTTTTAGAAATTGAAACCCTCTACCATAATATCATCTTACTACACGTTCAAAGCTCAACGTTGGATTTCGTTATAAGACTATGTTTTGGCGAAACGTTAAAACTGTTATTTTAAAAGAAACAAAAAAAAATTGACTGTTATTCAATGAAACTAGTCGTTTTCAAAAACACAAAAAACAGACCTGTGTCTACGCACCCTTATTTCTTTAGGTAAAGATTAGAAACAACCTACTTTTGTTTTCTTATGAATTATATTCTACAATGCTTTCGAAATTTGCGAATCCAAGAATTGTAACAAATCTCTCTAAAGCTCTGAGAAATGAACGTGTTGCCAAGAAAACCTTAATGCTCTACGAAAAATTAATTATTTCAGGAAAACCATTTTATGAAAAAAGATGACTCAAATAAAAAGTCTAAAAGTCAAGTTTGTTCATTTGAAACCAATTTACTGGACAGGAAATCTCCTCATTAGCCGCCAACGTCAACATCCACACATGAGGGGTTAAGGCAGTGCCGACGCCGTAATTGCGGGATTTAAACGGGATGATGGATGACGCGTCACTCGGATGCATTTCTGCAGTGTTTGGAAATGTGATTGGAATGTCTTTAGGATTGATAAACGGCTTTTCTACTAGTGGAATGTTTCTGTTTAATAATCGTTTTGCTTTCGCATTCTGTTCTCATCCCTCCGTTAGGATAATAAAAGCCGTTCTATTTCTGGGGAGGTGCTTCGTAACGGTGTCTTTTAATGGAGTTGCGTTAATCATGCGAAACATTCATTTATTTTCTGCTTATTAGGGTAGTCTTCGCAGTGAAACCGAGGGAATTTTCAGATTTAACCTAGACACGAATATCTAAGTCGGCTAGACAAGATATTTCACGTGATGGCGTGACCTTAAGCCTTAATGGTTGATTTTGCTCTCCTCTTTTTCACTTGGGTGACGTCACGGCAACGCACTAATTGTCTAGAAATATTTTATGGTCATACCCAAAAACGGGTCGCGTATATGTCGCATAGATAAGGATCGCTGATAATAAAAAACCGAAACGGGTCATAAACGCCCGAGTTACAGAACGAAACAACAACAAACTAAATTTGTTAACGGCCTCTTTTATAACAGTACTACTGCCCAAGAATAAATTGACCGTATTTTAAAACGCATATTATCTTTATTGTTATTGTTATTATTTTCATGACCACTGACTGCAGCGGTTATTACTGCGCTTGTTAAAACTAAAACTATTATGCGTACTTTTCTCATTTTATAGTTACAACTTTATGGATCCTGCACTTTCTATGCGTTATTAAAGCTTAATTGCCACCATAATTAAACTAAATATTGGTGTAGGTAAAATGTAAATGTTTCCTGTTGAGATTGACTGAAGACGCACTGATTAAGGTGAGTTATTATTATAAAATGTATCTATGGACATAATTGTTTTAGACTTAAACCACAATTATTATTACGCTATCAATTATGCGCATGCAAACAAATTTTAGTTTACTGCCCGTCAGTGAAGGTTAGTTCAAGAAGACCATGGAGGGTAGTACCCCTTTAAAAAAATTAAAATTCAAAAAGATGATCTCTCTCCTCTTACTTGTCCTTAAATATTTTTAAGATCTTCTAGTTCAATAAAAAATGTCGCTAAATAAAGTAAAGGTAAAACGGAACAAGCAGAAATAACACAGCTTGTATCATTGTGCTCTCTTTTCAAAGATCTCAAAACGAAAACAAAAATTCTGTTTATTAAATTTGTTTTAAAAAAATAAAGAATGTCTTGCTGGTTTTGATCTCGGATAGTCTAACTTAGACTTTTTTTCTACACTTAACGGTGGTGCTTTCCTCCTAATAAATTGCGTCTTCCCCTTTTAAGTGACTTATAATGTAATTTCAATGGTTTTCAGAGATCTCAGACTTCTATTGAACTACCAACATTGTTTGTGCATATATTTGTAGAGTATTTAGTTTGATTATTGATAAATGATGTCCGTACAAACCTAAGCGTTATGTTTCATCAATTTCGAAAGGGCAAGAATTCCTACTTTATTATTGTGATTTGCTTGTTTGATACTGTAATCATTCCTTAACTTGTGATCAATTTTAGCTCCCTAATTTTTAACTGGATTGTCAAGTTTGTTTGTAAAAGACAAGCTTCTAACATTCACTTTCTTGTGCTTATTTTGGAGCTTTCAGCCATGATAGCTAACCAAACATTTATTGATCATTGAAAGACAGGCTGAGGTTTCGGAATAAGTTAAATAGATTCTAAATTCTCCTACTATGCGTTTCATACTCTGCTTTATCTCTTCAAGGTGCCTGTATGATTATAATTCAATCCTTGTGTCACGAACGTTGCTATTTGTGCATAGACGGATGGACATAAGAAGCATAGCAACCAATGAGAAGACTAAGTCCCAAAACTAGTTTGCCTTAGCGTGGTAAAATCAAATGTATCCAAAACCAAAAGTTGCCCAAGAACTAGCTGACTAGCAAACAAATATGAGATAGTTAGACCAAGCCTATCCAAAACTAAGGGTTACCTATAAAAACTAACTAATCAGTGAACAGACATGAGATGGCTTGCCTCGTCACAGTAAAACCAAATATATTTCAAACCAAAACTTGTCCAGAAACTAATCGGCCAGCATACAGATATGAGACAGTCTGCCTCGTCATGGTAGAACCAAATCTATTCCAAGCCAAAAGTTGCCTAGAAACTAATTGACCAGATACAGAAACAGTTTTCCTTGTCATGATAAAGCTAACTACATTCAAAAGTAAAAGTTGCCCAAAATCTAGCTGACTAGTAAACAGCTACTAAACAGGCCATATTAGTGACAAAATAAAACGAAACTTTTATTGGCACCAGCTGATAGATATCTAAAGGTTCAGACGGGCCAAAGACTTTTGCGTTTCTTAGTCTGGGGGAAGTATGGTGTCACCAAGAAACTTCGAGCTGGTACTAATTTAGATCATTTTATAGTACTTTATATCTTGAGACAGATTATATATCTATAGTCTAGTAATTGGTATTTTTTTGTTTCGTATATGCGAAGTATTCTTGCAAGCTTTCCAAAGAAGGTAATATTTAAATAAAACCAATTAATTAACTAATTATGCAACTCAGTAATTAATAACTTAGATGTTGCATCTACCCAAACTAATAATTTAGGAAATCAAGAAACTAAAGCCGATGAGAACCAAGAGACTTTGTCTGGAGATATTCTAAGAAACTTCTTTTTTATCCAGCAATTGTTCAAAATCTGCAGCTACAGAACCACATGCTACAGGTTCAGGTTATTTATTTATTTTTAATCTAAAAAAGAGAGCATAAAAGTTTCTAGGTCCTCAAATTGACGGAAAATGCAGTGACTTGGCTGCTCAATCATATCAATGACGACGACGAAAAATACGCCGTAGCAATCTTTATTCAAATTTTCAAAATCTTTGATAATTCCTGGTAGCCAGTCGTGTTTAAAAGATTCAACTGCCTTGAAGAATTGTACAAATCTTTTAGAATCGATATGCCAACATGCAGTACTCGGGACAGAAACTGTCCAAAAGACTATCAAAGGATTGTCTGTAGGGCTTAGTTTGGGATGTAATTCTTGGAGCTTCTAGATACACAAACAGAAGTCACTACTGTAATCGTATATGCAGACGATCTACTGATAGTCTCTGAAGGCAACTTTAGGACAGTTGTAGAGGAAAATTGCTAGAATGGTACATAAAAGTTATTCGGGAGATCTTGCATGGAAAAACCATTTATGAATTGATGAAAGAGACCCCGAACTCGATAAAAAGCAAAACTTCCATAACCACAATGAAACTATCTGCAAGTGAACAACTGGACTGTCATAGAGTGACAGCAGTGCATGATGCGTTCCGTCCTTGTTCCCAACAAGTGGCTCTGCCGCTCTGGTGTAAGTGTAAGCATTCTCCATCATCTGGGTGGTTCTGGTTATTGAACGCCTTTCGAGACGCTGAATTGATATGTTTCCGGCCCACTGCTAAGGCCTGCAAGATATAGATCAAGATTTTACCTGCATCTTCTCCACCGGCCTTACCACTATCAAAATACTAATACCTGCTCCAGAGTTATAACATGATTCGACCTACATCAACGGTCTCAAGATACAGTACTGGCTTAAGAGAAGTATTGTTTATAATGGGTTTCGGTTTTTTAGAGACAGGAAACGACAATAAAATAACAGGCGACAGGTTGAAAATAGCGCACAAAGAGGAGTTTTCACAGACTGGCAGGAGCCAGGCCAGCCCTAACACTAGTTACTGGTTCCATACGGAAGTCAGCAAAAGAGTAAGCTCAACGAAGTTGAAGTTGTTCTATCAGTTCTTACAACAACCAAGAGATGGAGAGAGAGGGAGGAAAAAAAGAGAAAGAGAGAGATAAACGAAACTATTCGTGCACTGTCAAAGAATGTGGGAGGTTCACAAGGGCTCATTTACTTAACACATACTTAAGAGATTGAATCTTCGAGATAGCAATGTGATTGCAAATTTGCGAAAGTAGTATCTCTGGGACAATGTCATCTTCTTTTGTCGTTTGCTGGAAGAAGAAACTGTGGGCAAAATCATTAAAGCGGCACTGCCTGTACTACAAGAAATTACACCACTGGTCATAAAGCACAACATAGTAAGCAACATCAAACACTCCAATAGATTTGGGCATTTTGATACAGAGTAGTGCTTCTCAAACTGTGCCCTGAAAATGTGAAAACGTCTTTTTGCTAATATTTATAGCAACAGCATCAAAATACTTACAGAGTTTATTCAAAATATTTATTTATGGCGGAAAAATTCTGGAAAGTAGAAATATTTCAGATCAGAATTAAATGAACTGAACGGGCTTGGTACAATCGAACTTTTAAGTTGATTCGGCTTTCTGAGATTTTCTGACTCTTCTTCCATCAGTTTCTTGAATTATACATTTTGGTCAGTTTTTCTAAGTTTTTGGGCTTTTTAACTCTATATATCAGATTCTTCGAATTGAACCCGTCTGTTTTTTCGTGTAAATGGAACAGACATTTCAGGCCATCTAGGCTTTACCGTTCTTTCAGTCTGGTATGGCCTTTTAGATTGTCCAGGTTGTTTGAATATTTCTTGAACAATTTATCTGTAGCTGTAAGGTAACACTAAACTTCATTATTTTATATGAAAGAGAAAATTCGGCTTTTATACCGTAATGTTGGTTTTATAACCTTTTTTTGTTTACTTTAAAAATTCTCTATGAATAAAGGGAAAATACTTGATTTTCTGTCCATTCGTGTTTGTAAATTTCAATTGTTTTGAAAGCATCCTAATGTAAAAAATGTATGTGATGTGGCTGTGGAATGACGAACGTTTGTGTTCTAGTAGAGATTTTGGTTTTGTCGTTTTATTAAGTGAAATTAAGCGAAATTACGATATTTTGTTTTATGCAAACAATCCCATGGTGCAGTTCTTTTTTATTTACAACCATAATAAGTGTATTCAAAATTCTTGGAACTAAATTTCTTTGTTTTCAGCGTATTTATCTTGCATTATGGTTATATCAGTTATATATCCTATTCGTATAAATAGAGAGATAATTTATGAACTTCAATACAGTGGTACAATAATATTTTATAAGAACATTATGATAGTTCGGAGAGGATTTCGAAATCGAACACATTTATCAGCTCAATTTCAGCAATATATCCTAAAAGTTTTGCCACAATATTTAAAGTGCTGGGAAAGTTTGTTATTCTGGAGAATGTGAGAAATAATAGGGTGCCTAAATATTAACTGCGGATATAACAATAGCTTTTGGTATAACAAAAAGAAAAAAAACAATAAAAGAGACAGAGCGTTAATAAAATGTCACATTTACAATATGAAAATAAGTCTTAAGTCTCAGAATGTAATAATTACACAGGAATGTTTTTTTTATTTTATTTCATAAAGTATCGCTGTGTCGCATGCCTGAGAGTATGGCTTGATGCAAAATTTAAAGTTATGGATTTGTGGTTTTCAATTTATTATGTTTAGAGGACGATCTCGATATGGTTTTTTGTTCCTGAGAAGCAGAAAATATTGGTAAAAAAACAAAAAAACGTTCCTTACGGCTAGGTCAGATAACAGGCTCTTTTTTACCATTGCCAACTAACAAAGGTCCCAACTGGATCGATCATCCATTTCAAAGATCTACAAGACAACTCCATAGAATTCAGAATGTAGATGAAATTAATTTTTTTCTTCAGTCTACCCTGACTACCTCCGAAAAGTGTTTTCTATATATTTTAAAAGCAGTTCTGACCTATCAGTCTAAGTATTTTGTTTCAGAGTTATTATAACTGGAAAAATAAAGTTTGAAAGGTAAAATCGCATTTCTTTGTGCCAGTGAAGAAACTCACGATATGCAAACATTTTGAATGTATCTATTAAGACCGTCTTGGTAGTAAATTGCTAATGACGTTTTTCGGGCATATTCAGGTTTTACTCGTGTCTTAGTGGCGTTGTTTGGGTTTACTAGTTTTAAGTTTTTGAGCTAAAAACCACTGATGTTGGGACAGGCACAATATTTGGCCAAATAAGTAGAAACTCATTTTTCAAAAATTTCACTTTGACCTCTTTGTGGTATGGAAGGATTGGACTTAGATAAGGGACCAGCCATTTGTCTTTCTGTATTTTAAAATTTTCGAAACCAACCATTTTTATACTTTGAAACGCTACTTCTTTGTTTCTATCAAGTAACGAATAAAAAACCCTTAAATTGGCACTGACTTGTTTCAGTGCTTCTCTTTGGCCTACACCAGGTGCAGTCCAAAATTGAGATTAAACTTGTATGAAGCGTGAATAAGTCTTGTCTGAAACTCAAACTCAGTAGTTACATGATGGTAATATCGTCAAGTACATCTCAACTGCTGGGTTATACTTTAGAAAAATCCAAAACTGTTTTTGATTTAATCTGTCGAGCAAACGAGGGGTAATTTTATTCTGAACTTGGCTTGGAATAGAATTTTTTAAATTTTAATTTGATAGTTAAAAAGTTTGAAAAGTTCTTAACAAGTTCCGTCTCGTGACATTTTGAAATCTTTTATGCCGTTTAAAAATGTCGAAATGACTGATATGCATTTCATGTAGTATCCACAGAAAGTGTCACGGCAAGTGCTAAATCACCAAAATTCTGCGAATCTTTATTGTTTATGTGAAACGGGTAGTTTTAAGAATTTTGGAAGCAAAACTCCACAATTAGAGGAGGCTGTTCTTAATGAAACCGAAAACCGTTGCGTTAGTATTAAATTTGAATTACTTTTAGTTTGGGAAAATTTTGAAGAAGCAACAATGTGGTACCCTTATTACGTTCGGATAGTACAAGCTTTTGTACCTCATGATTGCCCTTTTTGTCAAATTTTTCCAAGATGATATCTTAAACAGACTTGTTGCAGGTTCTGGATTTGATAGTAACATCCTTTTAGATACGATGCAAATTTCAGCCAAAATGCTATTAGGAATCTCTACTATAACTACATTTTGGAAGGTTTTTTAATATCAGTTATCAATACATCTTTAAGCTGGAATTATTGGCAATCATGTAATTGGTCAACTCTTATTTCCATTGCGATTTAATGCAGAAGTTTATAATAACTTCCTTTACCTAAGGTAACATGATGGGTTACCATGGAGATCTGAATCATGTTTATCCTAACTGATGAATGGATAGAGAAGGACCTCATTATCACTGAACACAAATGCAGTTAACTCTTTTAGGCGGAGGCATCTTAGTTGAAGCCTAAATCTTGGCTTGCAGTGGCTATTTTGTCTAATTCTTGTAATGAATTAGTTTATTTCTATACTTCTAAGACACTCTACAAATAGAGATTTTGGAAAAAAGCAATTTCTCTAAAGAACCGTTAACACATTGTATCTCAAAAACAGCGAGAAATTGGACAAATGTTAAAAGAAACTTTCTTTCTTAGAATACGCCCAAGAATCACTTTCTGAAGTTTGTTCACATTTTCCTGATATACCCTGTATGTATAGATCGATTCAAAAATGTGATTTTTGTTTTTGGTTTCATCCAGAAGCAAGTAAAACTGACATTTTGCCATTTAAACCGTTACAGGAATCTTTTATAAATAAAGCAAAAATCCTACCATGGTCATCAACAAGGCTTTTATTTTTCTCAATTCAAAACTATCACCATTTGAGGAAAGCAAAAGCTGTTTTTTGGCGACGCATGCAATTGAATTGCTTAAAGACTATTCAATTCAATGCATGACGTCACCACTAGTGAAATTTAAATCAGTGATTTCAGATTATAAAGCTTTGAAGCAACATTAAAAAGCAACACTTAAAAGAAGATCAAGTGTAGCCAATAAAAATACGTCCAGACTGAAACTTATAAGTAAAGTTCTTGACACTTGTCAGTGTTTATACTTTGAAGTTAAGAATTTTGGTTTGGCATAATAATCAGTTTTTGGGATTTCAGAATCGGTGATGTCAAGGACAAAATTAAATGAAAATCATCTCTGAGATTTGGTGCAAAGAACGGCTATCAGAGTAGATCCTGAACAACTAGAAGCCAGTCAACCACAAATTTCTGTGACTATTATCTTGGCCGCCTTAGTTGCGTTTGAATCATGTATGAGCGGCACAGAAGACCTTGAAAAAGCCTGAAAAGATCTAGATCAATATTTTTTTTTTCCGTTGGAAAAATCAAAACTAGTTGTGGTTGCTAGTACAAGATTCGGCCTCGCCTGAAAACAGGGGAAACCTAAAAAAGTCAGGGAAAAAATTTAGTAGAGGAAAAGTCTGGAATTTCCAATACTGACGATGTCAACAGGGCCGGCCCAAGATGTTAGCCATTTTAGGTTTCTCCATCATGTCATTTTTCGAGTCCTAGGAGGGACTTTGATTTTTTCGAACACCGAGAAGGACTCTTTTGTCTATTTTGGAGCCCCCGAGGGGAATCCCCATGGACTCCAAGCCAGAAGCGCAAAAACAATTTTTGCTTAAAGATTCTGACATGCTTAGAGCCGGCTCTGGTCGCCAATAAAGACGGAACGATCCTTAATTGTTAAAATGCGACTTTAAGAAAATGTGCTATTGGCGAAAGTCATAAACCAACAAATGACTTTAAATAAAAAGAGATAAACAACAGCTGTAACCCACTGACAATAAACCTCCAGATCTGACGATTTTACAATTTTTTGTATCCTTCCGACTGATTCTGACAACGTACTTCACTGCTATCGTAACAGTATTGCTCACCTTCGTATTAGTTTTTTAGTTTTCAATGGAGGTCACAATTAATTACCTCAGAAACTGTTTAATGAATATTGAGGCTAACTTCGAATCATTATTTCTGCTAAAGTAACAATCACACCAGGTAAAAGTCTTGTTATATTCCTTTTGATAATTATATGACAGTAGTTCGGGTACCGTTATGGGACTTGTTACGTTCACACGAAAGTGCAAGACGAATCGTCGTATATGAAACAAGTCCCGGTTACGCATCGGTCTTTGAAATGTAAAATCTGACCTTACAGTATGTACGCTTATCCGAGTAAAACAAATTTTTTAGACGATTATTCCTCGTTTATTTATTAGCGAACCAACACTTGTCTTTTTTTAATAAGCGTATTTTGATAGAATTCTATTTTAAATATAACTGTAAACTTGCATACTATTATTTACAATCTGAAAACTCTCATTTAAGCATTACATATTTCTATGAGGTCACTGTGGGCACTTTTTATAATATCCAGGTTGGAAATTTGCTGAATCTTTTAATTTTCATTTCAATGCTTTCAGTTGTTTGTTTAATTAAAACGAATATATTGTGGTGTTACTTATTATGATTATTTGCCACGTTGGGTGACAAAAAATAATAAACATCAAGGCCGAACATACGTTATTGTATAGTTATAATTGGAAAACAGGTAGGTCAGTATTGATGGTTTTTGGATGCGCAATTGAAAATCGTTTTGCTCTAGGCAGACCTGAGTCGACACTTTTTATTAAGCTGAATGTTAACTTTAGTACAATAATTTCCAAAATGTTTCTTATATCGATTTATCAAAATCAATCCATTTGCGGTTTCAATAAAAATTATAATTTTCACTTGTTAATGACAGTTACATCCAGAATAATTAGTTATGTACTTTTTAAATGCGGTGGTTTTATAAAACTTTAAATAGTCAGACATAAACGTGTCCATTAATCAAATCTAAAGTGTGCAAGCAGTAACTTAGTCATCCGAACAATTTCTCCAAAAGGCTTTTGTGTTCGTATTTCATCAACTGTAATGTGGTTTACCTTTGCCAAATTGTAACCTCCTACAGCGCTTAGATTGCATAGAAGGAACAGCGGCAATGCAATTGTAGAAGCAGCAGCAGCAGCTAGCAGGACCGACGCCTCCAGGGTTATTCGTCTGCGATTCATTTCATTGCGACAGAGTGGCATCCTCTAGTTGAAGCTTTTTGAATATAAAGCGATCTTCAGATTGGCCAGACAGACGACTCAAGTTCCCAAAAGGGAAGAGGATCAGAAATATTACGGTCGGATTCGTTCTATGTTGACCATTTTTATATTATTTGCCTTCACAACTCCCTGGGAACATATTAAAGTTACCTAGTATGGAAATTGAATCAGCATTTTCAATTTACTTGTTGCTTGCGTATAAAAGTTGATATCCGTTTCTGTGGTTTGGAAGCGTCTTTTATAATCAATTGGGAAATCTTGAAAATGTTTTTTATCTTTTGATTTCAAATACGTTTCATGGTTTATTAAATTTATTCAGATAATGAAATAAGTTTGTTAAAAAGGTCAATTTAACTATGTAGAATAGAGCTTGTAAGTTTGAAAAGTTTTCGATTCATTTGACGGTAAACTCGAGCCGTTATTTTCTTTGAATTGATTTGAGCATGTTGTCAACTAAATCAAAAAGTGGCTAACTTTGACTTCATCAACACATTTATGAAGTTAAATAAGTGGAGAAAACCAAGAAACCGTTTCGAGATCGATTGTATAAAAAGTTTTTCATTTCTATGTTATCTTTTTGTATGATGCATAAATTATCATCCAGTTGATTAATTAAGTTTGCTTGCAATTAGACAGAATGAAGGTTTTGAGCTAAGAAACTTTTTGTTCTGACAGAAGTTTACTTTAATTATTTAAGTTAGCTAAAGTCGATCTATTTTGTTTGTACAAAGATCCAAAGCAGAGTCACTGGATTTTAGAATGTAGACATCATCAGAGACTGACTGGTACTATATCTTTTTGCTCAAAACAATCTGACAGAGCAAGCAATGCTACTGTCTATGTGTATATGCTTTTGTTGCTGATAGTTAAAAAAATTCTATTTATGTATTAATTTCAAAATGTTTTGATCGGCGTTTTGGTTTATGTTTCTAAAATGCAACAACAAAACCTGCAGGTAATTCACAGTAGATACTTACCAGTACAGGAATCCCAAGATCCTACCTTTAACTTCCTGAAATCACCGTTGCGGTTCGTACTCGTACTGTAAGACAGCTTAGCAGGAAGTTCTTTTTACTCAAGACGCCTTATTTATTTAGTTTTTTCCGAGTTTTCCTAAAAATCTAAATGACAAGTATCGATCTCTCTAATGAAAGTAAGTATGACAGGTATTTTGCACACTACATGGTCGGAGAATCGAAGAGTTTTAAGTAGGGGCGTTGAGTAGGAGACTCAATATTATCGTCTAAGCTGCCCAAAGCTGAGTTTGTTTCCATACGCATGCATCTGAGGTAAGCGAGGTGGAGATTTTTGAACAACATCAAAATGATCTTTGGGGTACTTACAGTGCTTCTGT
>VTPC01090617.1:144668-208454 GCA_011009095.1 Ignelater luminosus
TTTTATTTTGTAAAAAAAGTCAATACCACCCTTGTGTCCAACTTTCAGCTTTCAGGAGCATTCATTCGTACACTATCCAAAGAACGTCCAATTCGCTAGAGAAAGCTGCCTGCACTGTAAAAACTTCCAAGTCGTTGAACAACCTATGGAGGTGTAGACTTTAATTTTAAACTTCAAATGCTTGGGTGATGTATTTGTTGAGACCAGACGGTCAGTACGAGACGGGAATGCACCGAGGTATCTCTCGGTCGGTTTGCTTTACACTTTAGATACGTGTTTGGTTTAAATCCGAGATGTTGCTTTGATCATCCCAATTATGTCACGTTCAGAAACTATTAATTTCCTCTCATTTACTTCCATTTGTTTGATATGACGTGTTTGCTTGCACTGTTACGAACAACATTATTAGGTTCAAATTGAACTGATTTAATCCGTTGCATATAATGTAAACAACAAGATGACGTAATCAAAAGTTATGTGTAGTATTTAGTATAAAAAGAAAAATGGAAAATGATTCTTACAACACGACGTACAATTTTATTCCAGTCGTTTATTTAAATTTTACGCATTTTTATTTAGTGGTATCTTCTTGTAGGAGAGCCATAACATTATTTTAAGCATTTTATGCTCCAGTACTTTTATCATGCAGACGGTGTAAGGACCTGAACTATTTAAAATCCATAAATTCACTTGAACTGGTTATAACCGATCGAACCCATATTTGCTAAGTAAACTCTGCAGTCTGCTGCACCTTTGACATCTACAACGACGGAACAGTTTACCTGATAAGTCTGTAGCAGCAACGATGAACATAAATTGTGGATAAAACGACGCAATTTTCCGCTAGTGTACGTTAAGCATAAACGGAGTCCTTGCTCAGCTCAGCACTTTCCATTTTGTTCATTATCAGAGCGGGTGTGCCCATTACCCTCGCTTCGGTGCTTGCAATCAGCCGACGTTCTCCTCTACCGGATCTTCTCATGTCGACATGTCACACTATCTGGGGATTTGCTTCCGTCCAGGAAAACTGACACTGTGTGATTTTCAGGCATTCTCAATCTTCTTTAAAATACCTCCCATATTACGTAGACTCACTCATACGAAATAAATTTATCCGATTAATTTGAAATTCTACACTAAAATTAATTACTGACATCTCAGAAACGTTTTTAATTGGCATAAAGAACAGTAACCTAGAATTCTATTACATTTTTAAGCCTGTACATCAAAGGTATCTCGTAAATCGTAAGAAACACAACACTAGTTAACTAAGAAAAAGATTGCAATTTGGAAAACGATTTTTAATCATGCTAAGCTAGGCATTCACTAAAAACGAAAATATTTAATTCTGTCTAAAGAAATATGAAGTGAAAAACGGGTTTATTAAAAATCAATGTGTATACGGGGTGTCTCAACGCGAAACAAGCTTTCTGTCATTTATTTTGTCTTCTACTATCGCATTTCTTCAAGATACAGTTGTTAATGTTTCTCAATGACGTAAGTTTCTGTAGTATAGATATGTGCTTCGGATTTTATGTACTCGATAGATTTTGTTTTTTAGAAACTCCATCCATTTGATCTGAACAGCTTTCAGTAGCACACGATAAACTTTAAAGCCATAAGAAGCCATCAATTAAGTCATTGCCTCTTGTGATTTTTATCTTACTTTGAAGAAAGCTAAGCTAATCTTTTCACCAGTAGATGTACTGAAGGGAGTATTTCTGAATAATTAAGTACACGCAATTTAAGTTCAAGAAACTCACGTTGAATAACTGAAAAGTTTTTGCAGATTTGGACTAAATAAAAAAATGTCATGTTTATAAACCGCAAAACAATAAATTTTAGTTTTCCTAGGTTTGGTAAACTGAATTTTAGACTTATTTCATCTATACTAAACAGTCTCTTACAAGACTTTTGCATTTTGCAAAGAATGGGGAAACGGCCAAATTGACAAAACAATTTTAGAAGCTAACTGATTTCGTAAAACAATCTCATCTTTTGTCTAATTTGATTGGACCAAACTGATATTTTGTTTTTTAGAATCTCTTTTGGAGTGAATCACCTTCGAACTTTCACTTACTAGTTAACCATACACCTCTGGCACAAAGGGGTATACTGTAGTTAGTCTAGTGCAAAAACTGCCGACTAAGCTGAAGAATCTAGTACCGTAGACAGTACTATTCCAGAGGAAGAAAGGTTAGTTAGAAAGAAATGGAAACCCTTTGTGAGAACTTCGCGCTTTACAAATGCAAAGTATCAAGTTGTTGGCATTGATATCAACTAAGTTCAATTTTTTTCACTTTCATAAGACCATGGCTGTATCACTTACCTTTATTTTGATATTCATTTATAATCCTTTTTTGCCAACACTTTACAAAATCTATAAACATTAGAGACATCCTTGAGTCATCAAATGAGTCTTAACTATACGTGGTGATATGTTCCAAGTTTTAATGTCACTGTATGTAATAAAAAAATCATGAATGTGATGAAAGAAGGCTCGAGCCTTCTATGGTAGCCCATGGTAGAGCTTCTTTCTCTATCAACGTTTTCGAGACAAGTAAGATGAACAAAGATCGAGTTCCTTCCTCCACTAGACTTACAATCGAGCTTCCTTCTTTTTGGTCTTGTTAAAACAAAAATGAACGAATACAGGTCCGGTTTTGACTAGAGTCAGATTAGTCCAGGATACAGAGTCTAGAGATTCTGGGGTCAAACCAGCCCAGATTCAGAATCCTAATTCTTTGCCAGGTCAGAATATAAATAAAGAAGTATAAATATCTACAGACACCGAGGCCAAATCAAACCAGTTCAATCCTCGCTTCAACTTCCACTAGAGTACCTAGGGAAGCCTACGGTCTAACTTCCACCTCTATAGACCTTTGTAATCCAAAGTCGAGCTTTCTACTTTAACTGCTGACCTTCTGAAGGCAAGACGAAAATAGGTCAAGCTCAAACTTCCAGTAAATCATCTAAGGTGGTCCAGCTCGAGTTGCTTCTTTTTGTATGAATGAATACAAGTGAGGTTTTGATCTCCACTATTAACCTCTCTATTAACCTTCTGAAGACAACTATGGACGAGCACTGGTTTGACTTGACAATCCAATGTAACTATGAATGAGTACGAGTCGAATTTTACTACTCTCGCCCCTTCCTCCCACTAGGATAACTGCGATGATTCACAATCGAACTGCCTTTTGTATTGATTTTCTCAGGATAAATATAGAAGAATATTATTTATGCTCCACCATTCATTAGACCTTCTATGGTGCTCTTCCGTCGAGCTTCCCTTTCTATTGACCTACTTAAAACAAGTGTAAACGAACACGGTTAAATCTAGCTTTCTCCTTTATTGACCTTTTTCAAACAAATATGGACGTACAGCCGCCGAAGTTACACTTCTTAAGACAACAATGGATGAATACTAGCCGACTTCTCACTAGGCCACCCACGATGGCATATCATCCAATTTCCTCTTGTTGTTCTATTCTCAAGACAAATAGGGAAGAACTTTATTTGGGTTCCACAATCAACTAAGCCATCTACGGTGGCCTATTGTTAGAGTTTCTTCTCTATTGACCTTCTCAAAACAAGTACGGATGATCTCCACTACCTCCAGGGTCTAGCTGTCACTTCTATTGACTTTCTCGAAACAAGTGTAAACGAATACAGGCCAAGTTCCGCAGTTGAGCTTGCTTTACTGACTTTTTCGATATCAATATGGGGTCTTACGGTCTAGCTTTGCCTTCTATTTTCAAGTCCACTAGACAAGCATAGACGAACAGCGTTTGGTGAGTGTGATCCACCGTCAGACTTTCTGTATTGAACTTCGGGCTTGGACTTTACTATGCAGCCTATGGTGGCCCACAGTCAAACTTCTACCTCTATTGACTTTCTGGAGACAAGTATGGACGAACACACGCCGGGTTCCGCCACAAGCCACGGAATGGATTTTGATCGCCAATATTACAGTCACTTACAGTCAAGGTTTCAGTTCTATGATCTTTTTGGGACGAATATCGTCGACGAACACTAGTCTTCACTAGGCCTCCTGCGGTAGCCTACAATTGAGCTTCTTCATATATGGATCTTCTTAAGGCAGTGCGGAAGAAAACATCTTGGGCTCCGATCTCCATTAAGCCGACGACAGTGGCTTACGGTCAAACTTCTTACATTACCGAATGTCTCGGGAAAACTGCGAATGAAGACGGGCTTCGATCCCCATGAGCTTTTTCGAGACGACTATGGATGAACACCACGAGTTGATCTCTCCTTCCATTAGTCCGCTTACGATGTTTCACGGTCAAGTTTTGTTTTCTAACTTCTGAGGAGATCTGTTAATCAACAAAGGTTTACTTTGTTCTCTACTAAATACTTACGGCGACCTACGCCATAGATTTCCTCCCCTCTATTACTTGATTTGATTTCCACCGTTGTAAGAATTCTTGATTCTACTAAATTTAAGAATTTCTTTTTCGTGTCTTCAAAGGTTACTCTTATTTTCAAATAGTCTAGAAACTTAGATTTTCATGGACATTTTTAAATGCTCTGTCATGTGACAGCTTTCATTGATTTGATGTGAGAATTGAATTTCCCACACTGACAAAAATCTACTTTCTCCACAAAACAAAGTCCTAGACGTCTTAGCAATTTGTATAACAGTAATTTTTAAACACAGACTATTTATTGAAACTCAATACTAAATATGTGATCAAACAGCATTTCGTACTACTTCCTACTCCGCCTTAAGATGGTTTATGCCAAAGTAGCATACGCTCATTTAAAGCACGCCTTGCCAGGATTGTTGGCGCACGACTTATTTAGTGTTACATTTCTAAAATTGTCATAGTCATAACGCCTTACTTACTGAAAATCATACGATCACTAATAAAATGACTTTTTTCGGATTGAAGGCAATTGTTGTTATCTAAAATATGCTCAACGTTGCAGCTACCTTTTTTATGGAAGTTTAATTTGAAACACAACTAATAATTTTGCTGAAATTTGCAATTCTTATACCATTGAGTCTTCAAACCTTAAGCTTTACAAATTTCCATTTAAAATAAAAATCTCTTAACACTAACTGAAAAACATTGCTCCAGACGGGTATAAAATGGTAATTTTCTTCCAACAAAATTTTATTGTCTGGGTTACGTGATAAAAGTTAAAACGTGAAATGCTGTTTTCATTTTATTTTCAATTACACGGATAAAACGTTAAGAAATACCGAAGTAAAATTTCCTAAAAACTTTGGTACTCTCACGAAGTTACGATTATTATTGTTGGTTGGAAAGTTCGAATTGCACAAAGGCGTTGTTCCAGCTTTGTCAGATACAGAGAGCATATTTCGTCGTTACTTGTACACTAGTGGCTACAGAGAGCCAGAGGATTCGTATTAGTTCAGAATTCTTATTGCAGAATGCACTTAGCGGAAAGCTTTTATTTTCATTCTACTACAAAAAAAACGAGTTACTTTAAACGATGGTATGCTCACTTGTTGCATTTCTCATGACGTACTTAAAATCGAGGAATTTTTTGTTAAATCTTATTGTCGTTTCTTTTGCTCGTTAATAATCGTGTGTTATTTAACTTATACAGCATGTCACTGCGCCTACTGCATAATAATTAAACTGTGAAATTATGCAAGTTTATTATCTTATCCTAATAAGTATGTAGAATTTCATTACTTGAAGTTAACATACGGGGCCCCGCATGTCTCTGACAATTTCACTAATTATATAGCTCTCTGTTCTTACTTATTATCTGTCTGCGCGGTTGCAGAGCCACCTGCACGAAGTAAATTTGTCATAAATTGTTATGTTATCTCGAAGGAAGGTGTTCGTGGGTTTTATTTCCGAGAAAATTTAAATTTCTGCCTTCCTCGTTTCACTTTCTTCTTCACTTTAAACAAACAAACAATAAAACTTTCAAGGTCTTAACAGACAAATGTGTTTTTTATGCTGCTTTACGCTCCTAAAATTTTATTAAGAGAAGCTTTTCAGACTGTAAAGTTTGCTTTGTTATTCGCTAAAAAGTTTTATAACAACCTACGCTCCTTTCAAATTTCCTACATTGTTAATGGCATATAATGGCGAAAATAATTTTCTAATATGCATATTAGAATTGATTACGTCTACAATTTATTCACTGCATTAAGTTGATTGTCAAGAGTTTGAGTTTCAAAAATCAAATGTATACATGCAATTAAAATCACTCAGCAATTTCTTTTTTTTGGGAATTCAAGAGAATTGCACGTAATTTCTCTCTTTGTTTAGCGCGGCAAGTATACTACATGATATTTTAATCACAATGCTTGTGACAACTATGGAAAAATAAGAATAAGTACAAATCAATATAAACACAGTTTCAAGAGTAGAAATTTGAGTTTAGTTTTTTCTAGGTTCAATTCAGCTTAGACCTCTGTGCTGATAAGTTTGCCGTTGGTCATTTACAACGTCA
Organism: Ignelater luminosus; assembly: GCA_011009095.1. Lineage (NCBI taxonomy): Eukaryota > Metazoa > Arthropoda > Insecta > Coleoptera > Elateridae > Ignelater > Ignelater luminosus. The sequence continues at coordinate 151,128 of VTPC01090617.1, forward strand.
TATCTTTTGCTTTTTTATACGATCTAGCACAGTTTGCTGCAGTCCCCATTAGTGAAGGATCAAGATCAGCAAAATCCAGACGATTCTCTCCTGACATCTGAGAATTACGTCTGCCTGAAATGTCGGGGTAACCCCTACTTACAACTTCTTACTTGGGGTTACCTTTTTAGAAACTTCAAATTGGTCACTAGAGGTAGAAGTACTGTTGCTATACATCGTTTGGATATGATACTTAGTTCTGTTTGTTGCAAGCGATTGAAATATCTCCGACTGTTACCTACCAGTTTCCAACACGTCTGACTAGTCACCGCATCCCCGCTTTCATTCCCCTTTCATTTACCAGTATCCGGACCCAACACAGTAGAGGTGGGCAAATCAAGTTGTATCGAGCAAAACCAGGAAATGTGGCCTTAATGTCCGTTCAGACTAAGGTCGTGCACACAACAGCTCAAAACATTTGAGAAGAGGAAGTTCTCAAAGTAACCAAAAAATATTAAACTAGGATTCAATAGAAAAAACTCACTTATAAGTTAACAATGGTAAAATTGGTATGGGCGCCAGGAATCATGTCAAAATTATCACAGTCCCTGGTGTGGTTGCTTACCAGAAAACACTCCATACATCTGTATATATAGAACGCCCTAAGAGGAATGAACACTCTATACTCTGGGCTCTCTTCTAAACTTGCCAAGAAAGTCTATAATTACTTAGGCTTAATATTTTTCTGCATAAACGATTTGCAGCGGTTTGCTCAACTTAGCTTACACGACAAACTTACCCAAGCAAACGATGATCGTCAACCACTCCAGTTAGTAATAATGAGTCTAAATCTTGCTCATAAAAACAAATAAAATTACTTATTCTGCTCGCCTTTCACTGGTCCAAATATCTGGTTCACAAAACCTTTACGATAATATATACGAGGTGTGTGAGAAAAGTAATGAGACTGGCAACACTGCGGGAGATCTGGCAACGTTGTGTCTACCGGCCTGTGCTAAACCGGTTTGTTTATCGCTTCCACTTCCTCAGTCCGAGTTACAACTCCGTACAGCTAACACATTATTTTTGACAGCGCCATCAGTGAAGTTGTGTTTTTGTTGTGTGTTACAGAAATGGAGCATCGGAATTTAGACCAACGTTGTGCAATAAAGTTTTGTGTTAAACTTGGTGAATCCGCGAGTGTGACTTTTGAAAAGTTGAAACAGGTCTATGGGGAACAGTTCTTATCAAGAGCATTAGTTTTCCGCTGGCACAAATCATTTTTGGACGGCCGAGAACACGTTGAAGATGAACCTCGCTCGGGGAGACCTTTAACTTCAAAAACTGACGAAAACGTTGAACGTGTGAGGGCTCTTCTGAAATCAGACCGTCGTTTAACAATAAGGATGATGAGTGAACAGTTAAATTTAAACACTTTCACCGTGCATCAAATTTTGACAGACAATTTGAACATGCGAAAGATTTGTGCCAAAATGGTGCCGAAAAACCTCACAACTGAACAGAAGAACATTCGAAAAAACGTGTGCGTTGATCTTCTTGAGTGGATTGCCAATGACCAAGAATTCTTCCATTGTGTGATCTCGGGTGATGAATCCTGGATATTTGAGTACGATCCTGAAACAAAGCGGCAAAGCGAAGAGTGGCACACTCCGTCATCTCCTCGGCCGAAGAAATGTCGAATGAGCAAATCAAAGATCAAGACCATGCTGATTTGTTTTTTTGACAGTAAGGGTATCGTGCACAAAGAATTTGTTCCACCAGGACAAACTGTCAACAAAGTGTTTTATAAAAGTGTCCTTGAAAAGCTCAGGAAAAGAGTGATTCGTGTGAGACCAGACATTGCATACAAGTGGATGCTTCATCATGACAATGCTCCGTGTCACACAGCAATTTCCATCAGTGAATTTTTGACCTCAAAACGCATTACTGTTGTTCCTCATCCCCCCTATTCACCTGATTTGAGTCCTTGTGACTTTTTCCTTTTCCCGAAATTGAAACATGTCCTAAAAAGACGTCATTTTGGAACTCTGGAGTACATTCAAAAGACTGTGACCGACCAGTTAAAAACCATACCAGTTGAAGACTTCCAGCGCTGCTACCAAGAGTGGTGTATAGTTGCCCAAGGGAACTACTTTGAAGGGGATAACATCGTTGTTTGAAAAAAATAAAAACTTTGGTTAGTATGAAATCAGTCTCATTACTTTTCTCACATACCTCGTATGTCTACATTATCTGAAAGGAGAAGAAACAACAATAATAAAATCCACTAAAGTATATCCACACTTGACTGTTTATTGATAAATTAAAAAAAAGGTTTGATAAAGGAACGACAGGTTTTGACCAAAACACAACACAGTGTACGCCAAAAACCTATCTCTGGAACACAGTTGACCTTTCACCGTTCTTCGATCAGTTTCTAGCTGCGCCAACTGAAAAAAATCAGTGAGGTATGTATAAAACGACTTACCGCTATGGTTGCACGACAAACACTTCAACCGACCGGTCTGCATCGTCCTGCATTTTCCTATCGTTTGAGCCTGCCCAAATACCGTTTGCGCATGCCTTGGAAATTGTGATGCTTTTTATGGCAACGTGGACTTTTTGCACAGTATGGACGCACGGTGCTTGGACACTAGATTTTACATGGTTTTCTCTTTTTCGAAGAATAAACTATACAAAATCTGACTTTTGAACACTAATTGTCGACACTGTACAAAAACATCCATTATTGTAATTAGCGTCGTAGGAAGAAAAGGGTTGTATGTCAGACTTGCTTGCATACTTGAGCAACATTTTCAACAACCAATCAACTTGCTTATATTAACTGTTCGGTAAGCAAAACTTATGTATTCACGTTTGACCCGGTATTATACGTCTTAGCAATCCCTGAACAGCCATGTAAGTATATTGTTCACGGATTGTTTTGACTTTCTCTAAATATTTTCTTATTCTACACGTTTACAGACTTCTTTGATTAGCCAGGTACTCACGCACGGGAAATTTTTAGTTCCAACCCACTCATTTTTCATTATTCGTTTGTCTTTTACATTTACACTTTGACTAATTGTACACAATTGCCCAAAACTACCACTTCTCGCTCTGGCTCACTGCCCGTCCTATATCCCTACTCTCCAGGACTGCGGTGCAAAAGTCAAGGTTGTGCATGTAAAATTATAAGCAATAATATTTTATTTCAGTTTCGGAGCAATTAATTCACGTGAATATTAGTTTCTTCCTTACCCATTTACATTTCAATTCACGTCAGGCGCCGATCTCTATTTGATCTATTCTGAAACTTGTTTCTATTTTTTGACTCATGAAAAGCTAATACAACTTCAGTCTTAGTATTCTAGTTGCCTGTTCGTTGTTTTGCCAAAAAAGTACAATGTTGTTGCTATTACAGACTAAAATAATACGCACTACAATCAAAAAATGAGCAAAGACAAGCAAAAGTGTTGGAATAGGTTAATCCAAACCAAATTCAAAAGATGCAGTCGTTGTGTTGCCACAATAAGGGAGAGACCTTCAAATTTTCGAAATTGCATTTACAAAGCCGCGCCCAAGGATCTCAAAATCCTTTCGAGGTTTACACTTCTGCAGTTGACACCAGATACTTTATCTACATTTTACTTATTTTATTTTCTTATCTAATTTGGGCATTAATATGGCCCTGTTAACTCGATTCTAGAATCCAAAAATTTCTTCCTAACTCCAGACTTGATATTTACACTAGTATGCTATAAAATTTATTAGTGGCAGGTCTCGTTACGGATAGGTTATGCGATATCTTAGCTTTATTTATATAATTTAGTGGACAAACTTGTTTAGATAAGAATTAAAGAAGAGCCAGAATGCTACTTTACACAAATGGTCTCAAATATATGCGTTTTGACATACAATGCCAATGCCAGAACTATACCTCAAACACAATATTATTAGAGGAGAACTTTCAGTGTTCTACCAATTTAGACAAAAATAATTTTTCTGAGAGATTTTAATTGTTCATGGTAACACGGCACGACAAGTCAAAACTTGCTTTACTATCGTAAACCTTGCCTGAAACTATAATGTTACAAAATGAACTTCTAACAGGAAATTTTTTATATTCAGTATGCAAAGTTTATTCAGATTTGTATATCAAAACTTAATAAAGAATATTTCAAATTTTATAAAATTCCTATTGAATATACAGGGTGGTTGTAATTTGGTTAGCCAGACTATAACTAATTTAGGCTGATAGATCCGTTGTTAATTTTTCAGATTTCTAGCTTAAAGCCAAAAAAGGTTCAAAGTATAATACGCCATTAGATAAAAAGTTTTTATTATCCTTTTGAATAACCAGAAATATACAGGGTGTTGCATTCAAAAACAAATGTGCTTTAATACAATTTTTATCAAAGGAACTTCATTAATAATAATATTAATCACACGTAATATTCTGGCCACCGAAAATTACGTGTATTTCTTCTGACTCCAACAAAAACTAAGGTTAAGCTAAAAGCTCGTCCGACTGTTTTTTTTTGTTTGCGTAGTTTATCTTAAATGTAAATATTAAACACAGGATAAGTCTGCTAATTCTTAATTTCTCAAGATGAATTAAATTGGAGCCTAATCTGACGTGCATAGAACACAATAGCGTTTTGTGCATATGCAAGTGATCCTAAAACAATATTTTCATTTAATTTCATTTTTAGTAAAAAATTACATTAATGAACAGTAATATAAAAAGAGAATACTAAATGAGTTTAAAATGTTGGGACAGATTTTTAATTCTATTGGTTTGGAAAAATATTCAGTTTTTTTCAAAACTGACGCATCCGACGATAAAAGCTCAAAGGTAGATTTAACTGCTAAATTGAATGTCGATTCCAAAACCTGATGGAAATAAATGAAATGGTTAACAATACGATAATAAACAAGCTAAAGGTTAAAAGTTGAAGAAATTTTTTCGCCATTTGTACAGCGAAATAGATTGAGATTCCTTTTCTGACGTTTTCAAACAACAGAGAAAGGTTCAAATAACAAAATAACAAAATTAGTGTTTTCTGTATTTTTGTCTTGTCCTTTCTACAACGCAACAAATTGCTGCTACGTAAGACAGTAATGTATTTTTTATGTCTTGTAATAGCTTACACGGCATTTAACCTTTCTGACGGTAGTAACTCAGTAAACTAAATAAACTAAAAAGATCTACAGCTGCATAATAAGGTGATTAACTGAACGTAAAAGATCCTAAAAAATCAAGACTTATGTTTACAAGAAATAAATTCTAACAGAACCTTAACGAATACGGTAATATTCGTGTAAAAGGTGATAAATACAAGTATTTTGTAAACCACATCGTTTATTAGGATCAGAAGGTCGAGGTGGAGTGAAAGATGCATTCAATGGTAACGGTGTGGTTGTATGTATGCAGCTAGGAAGTATCCATGAAGGTGCAATTGCTTCCTAGACATAAACATAAATCAGTCTGGAAATTCTACAGTTGTGCACTCTCGAGCGATTTATACGAATGCATCCTTCTAGCGATACCACCTACTGTTGTGACACGGTAAATTGCACATCTTAAATGCAACATCTTTAAAAAGAATTCTTGCAATTTTCCTTGGGATCTTAAAATTTTTACGAATAGTAAAAACGATTTTTCTTTTTATATTTAAATCAAATTGATTATCAATGAAAAAGTCGTAAAAAGGAGCACATAAAGAAAAAAACAGACAAAAGAATCGAATCCCAAAGTGTTAAGCCGACATCAGGCTTTATGAACCAATCAGATTAGATTTATCTAGAGCACATACCGGGCAAAGAGGAGCTATAAAACGCGACCTCCGTTTCGCCAGGCTGAAATCGATTCCCATCAATGGCGACGAGCTGTCTATTTTGAATTTATTTTTATTGCTACCATTAATGAGCAGACTCTCTGTTAAACTAACAGGCAGTTGATGCGAATTTAACAAGATATCCCTAGTTGCATCTGCTACGTTCTCATAGTCGTTTCGAAAAGAGATTATTAGTATAACTTTAAAACCGTTTCTACAATCAAATAAATCAGTGCCATTTGATAGGGCTTTCATTTTATTACCATTTATACTAGATTTGAACAGAGGTTATCTTGTAAGATTCAAATTTATTCCATTCATTACTTTGCCTTTGTACATAAAGTATCTGAATTCTTTTCTACATAATAAAAAAATAGAAAAATTAATAACAATTTTTTGTCTTGACATTATTATCCTTTGTAGGTTAGGGGTTACTATTTGGTAAAAATGCGAAAAGACAGAAGAAGCAAAATTGGTAAAAGCCAAGAGCTATTGAGGTCACAGCAAGGGTGTAAGACGAGACTTTTGCTTTCTTCTTTATGGGCAATAACGATTCAGAGCTGGCTTGATTCCAGCCTACATCGGCGGCCCGACTTTTTATAGACTGATAGAAAGAACTTTTATGGCTCAAGGAGTAAGAAAGTTTTGTTCATTTCCTCCATTTATTAGAGTAGGAAAAATGAATGCTGCCTTTGGAACCCGTTAGGTTAATCCGCAACCTTTTATAATATATTATGTCCACAAACTAAAAGTGATTTTTAGAATTTTTCTACAGCTTTATGAAAAAAAATTATATTTTCAAGATACATAAAAGGGATTTCTAAAAAAGTAGGTAAAAAACAACAAAAACCATTCACAGCGTAAATAATAAAAACTTAAACGTGAATTGCAATATTACTTGGGAGTATACATAACAATTTTAAAGAATAAGAGCAAAAAAAACTTTTTATGGATGTATCAGAAAAGGCTTTTTGTTCTTTTTTTTAAACACATTATCCAGGAAACCTATTCGTTCGTATTTTTTTGCTTTCAAGGATTTTCAGGTTATGAATCTAATAGCTTAAAATCGAATAAATACACATCGTCTAATATGTCGAAATAAGTCTAATTAAATTTTAAACTGTCTAGACATTTCATAATATAATTTCTGATAAAACGGATTTAAGTGAGTGTTATACGTTTTCTTTCCAAACATTTTAAAAGAAAACTATTTTGTGGTGTTTGTACGTCAGTGTGCTTATCAAAGGGTTTGTTTTAGTACTGTGAATGTATGTGGGTAGTTTCCAGGCCAATAAATCAACCTTTACAACAGCAAAAAAGCAATATGAAAACGAGAAAAAAAAAGAGAAGAAAAAACTAAAAAAAATTACTAACAAAAACGTAAGTGCGGTCGGAGACATGATTTTGGGTGTTTCGAATAAAAATATTTTTTTGCTTTCCATGTTCATCAAAATCGGTTTTTTCTGTTTGTACCTTTTCTTTGAATGCCAAATAGCTATAATCAATGAAGCAGATAGTAGGTAGATGAGACTAATGGAGGATGACGACCGTCCAAAGATTCTTGGACAAAAAGAAAAAGTGGCAGATTCTAAGGTCCATATACCTTAAGATCATAGAATTGGTGTTACTAAAATTCCAGTACAAGTTGGTCTTTGTCTTTTATTCTCTCCATCCAAAAAGATCAAACAAATTACGTGAGCTATACTACTGCAAAAAAGCATTGAGGAAAATCAATATGGTGTATTTCTGACAACAATGTTTTTATTTAATTTTAAATTTGCAAAAGAATTTTTTATGGTTAGAAGAATTTTAGAGATTATAACTAAAATAGATTTTTATTTAATTCAAAAACGTACAGAGTATAGTAAAAGAATTAGTGAAAATCGGAATTCCAAAAAAATTCTGATAACTTATTATTTTTTATTTAAATTTTAAAATATAAAAAATATAAATAGAAGAATTGATGAAAATTAAAATTTAAAAAAAAATTTTGGAAGCTTTAAATAAATTAAATTTTTATTTAAATTTCTAAACATAAAAATATACATAGAAGAATATTTTCAAGTTCGAATCCTTCCAGTGACATTATTTTTTGTAATTCAAAAATTTAAAAAAAATAAGATAAATTCTGAAACTTTTAAATATTTTCTGTATTTTAATTCAAAAATATATAAAATATAAATAAAAGAATTAATGAAAATTAGAATTTCAAAATGTTTAAATAAATTAAATTTTTATTTAAATTAATTAAATTTTTATTTAAATTCAAAGACATAAAAATATAGATAGAAGAATGTTTTCGATTGTAAATCCTGCCAGTGACATTATTTTGTTTTAATTAAAAAATTTTAAGAAAAATGTTTTATGATTTAAAATATATTTTTAAAATCTTATGTATTTTTTAATTTAAATTCCAAAACATAAAAATATTGATAGAAGAATCTTTTCGAGTTTGAATCCTTCCAGTGACATTATTTTTTGTAGAGTAATTCAAAAACTCCAAGAAAAATGTTTAAAGATTTAAAATAAATTCTGAGAATCTTGTATATTTTTCTTATTTAAATACAAAGATATAATAAAAATAAAAATAGACAAATTAATGACAATTAGAATTTTAAAAAATGTTTGATAGCTCTAAATAAATTAAATTTTTATTTAAATTCCAAAACATAAAAATATAGATAGAAGAATCTTTTCGAGTTCAAATTATTTCAGTGAGATTATATTAAAAAATTCTGAAAACTTATTTTCCTTTAATTAAACAATTCCAATTTATTTTAAATCTTAAAATATTTTTCTAAATAAATTAAATTTTTATTTCAATTCAAAAACAAAATGAATATATAGAAGGAGCAAGAATTGGAATTTTAAAATAAGTTCTAAAAACCTTAATTAAATTAAATTCTTTACCTAAACATAACGAGGATGAAATCAAATTCCAAATACCAATAAATATAGTTAATCACACCTTAATACGAAAATGATTTCATGGAGACATTATGTAAATATTTATTACAAGATTATCATAACAACATACAGGTTTGAAAAATGCAAAGTCTAATTATAATTTTTAGTTTTTGTACCTTGAAATATCTACACTTAGAAGCAACGAGATCGTAAATTAAAACGAATTTCAAGCTTCAATTTTAGCCAGAATTTGTTTAGCGAAATTGTAAAACGCACACTGTTTGAAGTGTGAAGTAATACATTTTCTAAAAGTAAGGGTTTATTTAAATCGACGAAATCTTGTTGACTGTGGTAAACTTCATCCATCGGGCCAGATCGCTTTGTTTCAAGAAGAATCAAGAATAATTAAAGAAAGAAATTGACAATCATTGACATGCAGTTACCAATATTTGGAATACACAACAACGTGAAACAATAAATTTACTGCGTCTATTCCACATATAATTTAAACCAAACGAGAAAACTAAAGAAGTTTACAAAATACAATCACTGCTTCAATGCAAGGTTAAATTTGAACGACCTCATAAAAACGTGAAATTGCACAGTCTACTAGATGCCAGCAATATGGCTATACTAAAGACTATTGCCATCACCAAGCTAGATGTGTAGAGAACCATCTAACTTCGAACTGCCCTAGAAAAGAAAGACAAACAAAACACGTTTCCAACCTTGAGGGAAAAAATAACCACAGCTAAATCCCAAATCCCAAAACCCCCGACAGGACAATTTGTACAACCAGGAACGTCTTTTGCACAAGTAACTGAAACCCAAGCCAGTCTAATGCAAAACGTCTACCGCAAACCAACAAAGAATAATATAAATAACATAGCTACAGAACAAACAAACTAACTAACTGAGCTAAAAACCATGATAAAAGATGAACTCCATGCTAAATATATTAACTGCTCTAGTCATCAAACTTACTTAACATGACGCATTCATTAAAACAGTATTTAGGAATGCCAATGGGCTGGCAAACCGAATAGAGAAACTAAAGACTTTTGTCTATAAATACAATGTGAACCTAATGCTAATATCGGAAATACATTTCACATCTAACAACTACTTGGAAATTCCAAAAATGAATTCTATCACACAATGCACTCAGACGGTACAGCTCATGGTAGATCAGCAATTTTTATAAAAAGCAACATTTGCCACTTCGAAGAAACTAAATACCAAACAGAATTCCTCCCGGCAGCTAACAAAACAATACAAGATTGAACAGGTAATGTAACTATATCGGGCAGCGGCCCATTATAAATCCGATGTTAAATAATGGATAGGGAACATTTTCAGATCGATTTTTGGGACTTTTTCGTTGGATTTGTATTTAGGACGTCCAATGCTATCAGTAAACATCATTTTGCCACTATTTTTCTCAAATTTGACAATCAAGTTGGCCGATTTCGAGATTTGGTCATGAGAGCTTTTTTGTAGGTAAGACTCCAATACATCCGAAGAAGCAAAGAAATTTCGCAAGACTGCGATCATGCCAACTGCAACTATTTAAAGGCGGTCAAAATTGGATGATGAAAATCAGACAACTGATTCTTGAGATATAATGATTTGAATTTTAAAAATCGTTTATGTTTTTGATTTTGACTGGTTCTAACTTCTTTGCTACGGGAATGAAAAATGTCTTGAAAGCAGAAATTGAAGTTGTGGCTGAACTTTGATTACCTCTAAGAATTTTTGAAATGATATTAAGTTAAACATGGGGTGTGTAAGTGTGTAATTATTTAAATACAAAAATGTAAAAATTAGGAATATTAGCAGAAATGAGGAGAAAATACTGGAGCAAGCAAACAGATATTCATCACGATTCTTGTGTAATAACGGCTGCGATTTCTGCTATGATATATAGGAGCTAGGAAACTTAGGCGAGTAATAGTCGCAAGTTGTGCTAGAATTTGCTATAAAACATTTCTTTGGTGTAATAAATACCAAGTTCAAATCCTGCCTGTGACATTATTCTTTAGGATTTGCATAAAAATGTTTTAATATTAAAAAATTGAAAATCCTAAATAAACTAGAAGTCCAAGAATTTTTAAGTAAGAAAAATGTTAATTATTATTTATTAATGAGTTTTATTCATTGTGTTTATTAAGTTTCATTTAACTATTACCATGGGAGTCCGCTCGTATGGACAGGTTGAGAAATGAAAGTGTATAGTTGACTCCTAAGGTTATGTTATGTTTACAATAATAACCTACGTGACTTCTCAAGTTACCTCTGTCAACAACTATCTGATGTCTCAACAGCATTATGTACACATTGTTCTATTCATGGCTAACTTTGATCTGGATTTCTAACAGCATTCCACTATTTGAGTAATTCGAACAAACCTTCACTCGATTGAAGAAAATCTTCTTTACAGTTTCAAGTCTTTTTCAGACAAAAGAATATTGATGAATGGCTAAGCGCCTGGTTTCTCAATAAATGACATATAATCTCAACCTACATTACTAGTCACACCAAAACACATGAAAATTACATACAGAAGTATTTGCTTAGCTTTTCGAAGATATAGATATAGTTGGGATAGTTACAGGCAAAATGGAAACCCACCTTACAAGCCTTCAAGTACTTAGGGTATCGCTGAAACTCGAAGTTGAAATCCAAACTCCTTGAAAACTTGCAAGAACCTGGAAATTCATAAGAATTCAAAGACTGAATAAAAAACAAAATGCAAAACAAATTTAATCGCTTTTCAAATACGAAATTTCATCTAAGAAGGGAAAAGTAACACCTATCGGATTTGTTGTGGATAAAAACCTTCAAAGGTCGTTTGGGCGATTGATCCATTCCTCCGTAGACTTTAGAAATGTATATTAGGTAAGAGATTGTATCTCCCATGTTCGATGTCTGACACTTTACACTATATCTCAAAAGTAGAGTATTTTAATTTGTGATAATGAGTCACTATGGTAGATTAGCTGTGGATTGATTATAGAGGAAAGTTCCACAAGTGGATGATAAGAATGAAAAACGTTTTACGGGAATTCTAAGGAGGCATCTACGAAGAAACCAGCATTTCTTTTAGTTTGTGGATTTTTATCGTAAAGACGCCTCTAGATTCGAGCGTTAATGTCTGTAATCTAACTTCCGCTTGTAATAACAGCAAACAAATCTAGAGTTCAATTGAACTAAAGGATACCCACCTCATGTTCACTTTCAAAAACAAGTGTGAAAGATTTTGAAAAGTCAGAGGGAAAAAAATATGTCAAGCAGACAGAAGACACGAAATAATGAGGAAAATGAACGAAAAAGAACTGGTAAGTGTAAAGTGAAAAACAGATTACGAGAAATGACACAATGGTTCCTTGAGTCATCAGGTTTTTGGCGAATTTAAGAGGGTAGTTCATGCACCTAAAAATGAACTTAAACTAGAATCGGAATTATGGAAAAACTAAATAAACCACGACTGAGATTTAAAAACACAGGTAATAATCATTCTTTCAATTATGTGGGGTAAATATTTTTAATCAAAATAATTGAAAAAATATTTTGTATTTAAGATACCACATTTAAATTATGAATATCGGGGCAGAACTTTTTACACTACGCTAAACAACATTTTCTTAAGATGAATGTATTTTTGAAGTATTTAATTTATTCGTAGGTTTTGAGAAAAATAATTTCTTGTAATAAAGCCCTGCTCTGGCAAAATTCCCAACTTCATCACACTAATACACTTGGTTACTGTTTTACACAATCTGTTATTATAGGAGACTAAAGAGTAGTAATATAAAATAATCATTTTCAGCGAGACCTCTACACTACCTTTCAGTGCAGTTATGTAATATGCTTGTCATCTTGTTGTTTATCACAAATTAGTTATCAAATACAAGGTGGAAGAAAATTAATTTGAATTCCAGATAAATTACACAACTCAAATGGTTAGAAGCATGTTAGAATTCATAAAATGGCGCCCATTTATCAGCGTACTTGGTTGTTTCGGTACTTAACAATTAATTGTAAAACAATTGAAGGAAGGGCAAACAAAGCTGAAACTATTCAAGTTATTTTATTCTTCACTATATTGGAGTAATTTATTTCCAGATCAAGAATGTTACCCGATAAATTAGCAAGTACGACTAACTTTAAATTTGTTAACAAGTTGTTGTTTGTTTAATTCAGAAACTCCTGAAATTTTAACAACACGCGGTCAGAATGTTCAGAAGCTACAAAAACCGTTTGTATGTTTCGTAAATAATTTCAGACGAGTGTTTTAAAATTTATGAGTACAACGTGCGTGATTAACACAAAATATTAATTTCTCTGTAGGTAAGGTTTGATGAAAATTTAAAAAAAAGCTTAAATTCTACACATTTTTACGCTTTCTATATTTTTAATTGACTGTAGGTTTATGGGCAATTTCGAATGGTCATTTATTTTTTTATTGAACTCGGAAAATACAGGGTGTGACTTTAAAGTTCTTCGCAAAATATTTGTCAACCACATCCAGACATACCTTAACGTCATTATCAAGAAAGTTTTTTAAGTTTAAGTAAAAGTTATTTAATTCCTAAATTAGTTTGAAGAATCCCCAAGTCGCATTGACTTCTAACCTTTAGACCACTGGAAGTCCAAGTGCTTAATATTCTAGTTCTTAAATCAGTGTGATAAATTCTTGACCTGAACAAGACTTAAACCTGCGTCTTCCAATATTGCCTTGGACGTTTTAACCTTGAGACCATTTAGAACTTAGCTATCTTTCCTTCTCCCCCTCCAATTATTTGCTCCTACTTAGCTATAATTATGGAAATGTATATGGAGCCAAACAAGGGTATTGATGAGATCGTTTCAATATGGTTACCGATTCTGTACTGTTCTTGGGTTGTACTTACAGTCAAATAAAACCTTCTTAACTAAGTAATTGTGAATATAGCCTTTTAGGTTTTAATTTTCCTTTACCCCGAAGAAAGCGTGTCTTGGTAAAGCATCTGAGATCTTCGCAGTGAGAAATTAAATAGACTTTTAGTGGTGTACAGCGTTTTAGAAAATAATGCCAAGCTGACTTTAAAAATTTCCAAACATATAAGAAGTAGATTTTTTTAAGAGGAAGAGGGGTACAATAAACGGCCCAGAAGTAGATAAGCTGAATAAGTAGAAAAGGTTGACAAACAAAAGAGATTGAACTAACTGATTGCAGCATCTTCAGTACAAAAGTCCACCTCGATCTAACAGTAAAAGACTTCTCATATCTAATCTCTCTCTAGATGGCGTATCCCTTATAGGACGTTGGCTGTGCTAGTGTTGTGGAATTCAGTAAACACGACTGTAGGAATATCCTACAATTTAAAGTGGACTCCAAATCACCAGAAGTGATCAAAGAAGGTATTTTTTTGAAACGTTTCTCTTTGACGGTTTGAAGAATTTGCTCAGCCATCAGTCTCCACACTAGACGTGTAGTTTTTGCTAATTGACCTGAGATTAAAACGGCATCTAATGGTTGGTTTTTTCCTATCCATATGTCAACAACTCTCGCTAGACCAGCAATTTTTGATAGTCATAAATTCAAAGAATAAGAATATCAATAACTTGATATAGGTCTATGAAAAGCATCATTTACATATCCAAAATGTGTGGAATATCAATAAAGCAAAAGTGATGGCTGTTCAACGTTCATGCTAAAGTGTTGTTTAGAGAAGAGCTGGTAAGGGTTGCTTTTGATGTGTTTTTACCATTTGCATATTATTCGGAATGGAGAATTCCAATTTTTTGAACAACAGCGTATGTTGAACGAGTACCTGCTTTTTCTGCTTCTTGTTAATCATGTCTTATTCTAGGCAAAAGCATTGTGTCATGCAATCGTTTTTGTATCACACAAATTGCAATCACTAGACTGCTTTGGGTATAGACCATTCTGGCTGTGACACATGGATATCCAAATGTTACCAAACAAACCAACAGCAGACCTATATAATAATTTGCTTCTTTTTGTTCTGAATCTCAATATTTTATATAAAAACTACAAACTCAGGGTAAGTAAACTGCAACTAAATCAAAAAATATGTAGGAAGTTTGAAAGAAAAGGATTAGGAGATCCACTTCAATTAAAGAAAGTCTTGAGCTAGGGCAGAAAAGTGAACATAAGAAACAAAAGGAACGAAAAATGTCCAAAAAGAATCTATCGTGGGAGAATGAAGAACCAAAGACAATTAAAATAAAAGGACAAAAAAACGTCTTTGAAAAGAGTTGGCATTTGATGATCAAACATGCCAAGACCAATGCAAATCACTAACCATTTTTGTTAATTTTGCTAGATGAAGATGATAAAACAAAAACTAATTAGATTACAGTTGCATGATGATAAATTAAGTGAGTTCTAGTCTTATGAGCTTGCAAAGTTTCTATTAAGTTGGACAATTCTTTTAATTTTTCCTCAGACTTCACTATATGGTACCCTCTTAACTATCGTCTTTGGCTTTGGAAATGAATTTTATTCCCTAACGGGTATTGGTTACAGAATTTCTAAGCCAAAATGTTGACTCTCTATATGTGTGAACTCCAAAATGACTATAGTAGATCAGACTTAGTTTTGTCTTACGACAACGATTTTTACTAACTGCCCCTCTCTATAGCCCTTCATTGAAGTTATGAGATTTGTTGGGGTTTTGCCCTATGAACATAGTGTCACTGCTCTTTTCTAAGTTAGTAATGATATTTAATATCCTGTATCCAAGGACAGGTCTAGTTTGCCAACATCCATTGCATTTTTGATCGTATGTCATTATGCTTTGTCTTTACCTTAATGATAATATTCAAAAAGGAAGAAAGTTTAATAAAGTTCTCATGACATCTGTTATACAGTTTGGACTTTAACCAGCCATACTGTCAATAACATTTATGTCAGAAGGGCTGGTTAATTTTACTTGAAAACGACACTTTCCATGAGAACATACAAACGGAATATAACTTTCAAAAAATTAATTTTTTTGTTTTATAGAAATGTTACTCGGGCGATTGTAAATTTTTTATTCATTTTTCCTATACGATCATCCTTATCCATGGCTTGAGAGGTAACAGATACCATTTCAAAATCCGGTTGGGATTGCAATGTCAGTCACCAAAGTCTTATTTCGATACCATGACACGTTTCTAAGGTTCAGAAGACATTAGAAAGAAACAAGAAAAGACCAACGGTACCCTTGTCGTTAAAGAGCCTTCAATTGTTCATTGCCAACCACCAAATCTTAATGTCTCTGCGACAACCCGTTTCTGGGACACAGAAGATATTAAAGAAAAACAAACAACGATCGTCGGTTATTTTCTGGCTTCTAAGCATTTGTTCCACCCTACCCATTGATTTTTGCCGTACACACTATCCTCTGTTGCTCTGTATTTTGCAACAAGTTTTCGATAGTTCAATTAAAACGGTTTGTGATAAAGTATTGAAACACGCCGCAGAAGATACTTCATTTATACATCTACTATTTGCACTGGGTAGGGAGTCGGTGGGCTGCACTGTCTTTTGTTCACAGAAACCAGGATGACGGATTTCTTTACGGAACACCCTTATAGTTTGTAGATTAACAGACATGAATCGCCAATAGACAATCAATTAGTGGCCCATCATAGATTGATCGATTTTTGCAATTTTTTTGTAGATTTATATTTAGGGCGTCAACTGTTTTACAATGACTGAGTTTCTCCGTTCTTTTAGAAAAAGAATTTTTGGAGTACAGTCATCGGAACTTTTTCGTAGCTAATACTTTAAGGTAACTGGTAAAAAAAACGTTTTGCAGAAGATCGCGATTATGGCCAATTACGATGGTTCAAAGACGGACAGATTTCGATTTTTCAAAATATCCTAACAAGAAAACAAAGGAACATCGTCCAAGTTGAATATTATAACCCATTCATTAAAAAATTCTGTTCCAGGAATATTCGAAAAAAAGACGCCTCGCGCTTTCTGACATATATTCCAATCACGTGGCAACAGGTAAATCTTTGATATTTTCCAACATTTTTCAAAAATGACCAGTATTGGAGATCGTCTTTCTTTTTCTTATCTTTTTCCGTGATAGAGAAAAGAGTTTCTAAGGTTGAATTTTCTCCATTTTGCCGCAACCAATAGCGGATAAAAAAGTCGTTCCATCAGTTCCGCAAACATATTTCGAAGAAGAACAAAACCTCTTAGTTGCATTTTGATATTTTTCAAAAATTCAGTCTCGCCTTCCAACTGACAGACGCCTATGGATTCGAATTTGATAAAATCTGGATGAGTAGATGGACTGGTGGTTTCTAAAAACAACGCTTTTACTTCCAGTTTCTCAAAGTTGCCCACTTGGACACAGAGAACTTTTGCCGTTATCTCTGCCAGGGAATGGTACCATCGGTCACCATTGGATCAACGTACTCGGATGAAAATACGACTTTGATTTGTCTTGGTTCAACTGTTTGTGTTTCAAACCTTAAATAAATTATCTTACTATGTTAAACCTTTTTGAACTGATGATGCAGCCAGGTTTTAGTCTTCATTTGAAAATAAAGAGTCAATTGGTTTAAACTAAACTGGCCAACAAGGCGTGAAAAAGCCAAACTTAAGCTGACTAACTTTCACCTTGTCGATTGTATTTGTAATTACAACTTTCCTTATATCCAACGCATTGTCTTTCAGATCACTGTGTGCAAAACAGGCAAATTGACAAAAGAAGCTAAGATTGCGTTTGATTTGCATGGGCAAGAAAGCATAAATACTTGTCATGATGCAAAACGTTTAAAGGAATTTGTTGAGATGTTGACCAAGAAGAAGTTGGTGCTCTTCTCCTGACTTTGGTGAATTTGATTGAATTCGGCTCTTGGAAGTATTGATTTTGCCAACTGCCTAAAGCTACTGGGGAACAACAGAATCTCGACCCATATCAGACTGACTTTATTTTAACTCGTATATTAGGTAGATACATTATCCTAACCTCACTATTTTGGAATCTTTTTCCATGGGAATATCTGAAAACATCCAAAATGGATTTTGTAATTCAAACTGAAATTATTATTCTTGTTTTTTTTGTCAAGTTGGGTTTACTTACAGTATTTTTTTTTCCTTTTTGTTTTGTTTTCGAAAACCAAATATTTAGGAGATGATTGAAGCGATAGAAAGACTCGCAGTGGTAATTTACTAGAACAAAGAACTTTCTGTACAGTCTAAGAATGCATAGAAAGTTTATAAAATGGAAAGGTTATTTGATGTAGGAATAGATAAAAGTATGAAATCCTGTAGTAGACTAACAAGTTATCATTATCGTTCTATATTTATAATAATATGAAAGTAACATACACATCAAAGAGCACAGATCAAAGATGTTTGAATATTTTCGAAACTGATGCTGTTTTAAGAAGAGGATTTTTAAAGCATATCCAATAAAAACTATTTTCCAGCGATTATATTACATCAATTTGTATCATAAAAGAAAATCTGCTAAGAGTAATCGATATCACAACGTAAATATGCATGTGGTTAAAGTTAACAAACTCGCTTGCTTGCTTATACAAACAAAAAAGAATAAAGCTGGAAATAGATAATATTTTACGTTACGCTTCAAACGCTTTACACATCTAAAAGTGATACAAAAATCCTGATAACGTCAAAATTTAAAAATGTAAAACTCGTCTTGCAGTCTACCATCAGTTAATGGAACGTTCAGCCACTGCAAGTGTCATGTGCACTAATGATCGTACTGCACGCATCACTTGATCTGATTTATTGGTAAAACGAGCGAACTGACTTTCAACCGAATCTAACTGATACCTACCGGAAACTAAATCGAACTTCTCTGAAAACTAAAGTAAAATTTAAATTTGCTGTTGGATTTTTTGCAACAAAAATGTTAAAAGATGTAAATTTAGTTTTATCAGTCGCATCACGTATTCGTGCAAAATATTTCATTTTTAATTATTGTGTAACGCAAACGTCTTAAGAAGACATTTTTATTAACATAACACACATCTGACATGAGAGAATCTTGAGGAATAAAACAAGAAACCGTGAAAAATAAAATCTTCCTTATAAATTAAAACATCTGCTGCAAATATCACCGTAGTATTTCTTAAGTCTAAATTGTCAGAAAAAAGACTCGAGTTTATTAAATGGAAGTTTTTGGAATTCTGCTCTAACGTATTTCCGATTAAGAAATTAACTCGAAACTAATTGGTGCAAACCTGAAAAGACTCGGTTTAATTTAATAAGGTGCGGTTAGACCAAACAAAACAGACAATAACCATCATTATCATTCTCATCATAATTAGCGTCCTGTCTGTTGTCCACCCGCCTGTGGCTTGTCGGTCATTATCGGTGGCTACAGTGGAACCCCCATCGACCGCTGATAGCAACAGCTCAGTCTGCTCTTCTTCCGGGGAAAACTAGCTTAGGGGCACTTAGCTGCACCAGAGTGCATTAATTATTGCAGTCAGTGGGGAATAATTTGTTTCTTTTTCTTTGGATTTAATAGCAGTAACGCTGTTTTACGTTAAATAAATAAATTGAGGCTAATGGCTTACACGAAGACATGATATTCTCTTTGAACTTTTTTGAAAAAACTGCAATAGTTTGTCAATTAAGGAGAATACTACTTAATGCATTTTTGATGATGTTGTTTCTCGGGTTTCTGAAGCAGAAGATATGACACACATGTAATCTAGACATGTCAATTTTTAAAATTACTCTAGTATGTAATTCTCTACTCCTTCATTAGTTCGTAATGATAATAACAAGAAAGAATAGGCAATTCATTTAGAGCAATTAATATAAAAAACAAAAGCGTTGAAAATACCAGAAGATTAAAACAAGAAAGCAAAGCAAATTACAAAGCTCTAATAAAAAAGTCAAATAGATTAAGGGGCTTGCCATGTATACAGAGTAGATTAGTACTGTTGTGTATATGGGTTCAATAACAATTAATTTAAATGAATTTGTACATTTTATTTACATTTGAAAAATTGAATTGTAATTTTTTTAGTAACTAAAACAACATAAACTGTAAAATAAATATGTAACTCTACAGATATAAAGGTAAACAACAGTAATATATACAGCAATTCTCCTCATGTCAAAATATTACTCATTTGCATATGGTTGTTCAGCCTGTTTTTAAATTAAAAATGATAAAAACTATAAAAATATAAAAAAAACATGTTGTAATTCTTGTGAATGTACAAAAGCTGACAAGTTTGAACTTGTTACATTTTCTCCAATTTTTCGAATCTGATCTATGTCTTTTGCGTATCTGGTTATTATCGTCTAATTTGACTAAATAATGTAATTTGCCTAAAACCTTGTGAATATATCCAAATTGTTTGAATAACAAATTAACACGCTTTGGAGACTTTAAACCTTGCTAAGAAACGGAGACTCTTGGCAGCTTCAATCTTGCTAAATAGAAGATTCTGCCTTCTCACATTTTCCAGGCGATTGAATTTGGAAATCAAATCCGCAAAGGATTATATCAATCAGAGCTGTGTTTTATAAAATCTCAATTTTTTGACCATTACTAAAAAGTCATTGACTCCCAGTTTAGCTAGTTCTTCATCAAATAGATATCCCACTTGCGGACAGGAATTGACTTGAGTGACACTTCATTTTTACAAGTGAAGATAAGTTTCACAAATTTATCTGCCTTATATTATCCATAAAACGTAGAATGCCAAAACCTTCTGATGAAAAAGATGATTTTGACTGAGCTTCCTATTTAGAACAACCAGGTGTTACGGTCATGAAATCGTTTCCACTTTTTCATGAGTCCTCTTTCGACTGAAAATTACCACTTTTTCTTTTCTTCTACTGCTTTTAGCAATTATTTTAAACAACAGTTTTTAATCTCATTCAGACTAGTTTCTTCTTTCTTTTCAGAAACCTTGATTCATTTTAGGCGGTTAGAAACATGATGTAGTCTCGATTGAAGCCAATCAATAAGTTTTCGAAAATATTTTCCAACACGCAGCTAATTCTACCGTAGTCTTCAAAGGAACTTTCTGATAAGAATCAAAATGGAAGGATCCTGCTTCTTCAAAGCTAATTTAGATTTCAAAATCTTTCTTTTGTCTGCAACTTGCAGTTCTCTCGAATTAACTCCTCTAACAAAAAGTTGATCAAAGAAAAACCGACTAACTTTCAGACTTTCAAAATGATCTCGTTAATGAACCAAAATTTGAAACAATAAGAAATGTAAAGTCAGGCAAAACAGATATTAATAGCGAATTTGAAAATAAGCAAAAATGAACAACAAAAACGGCTAGAGTAAACAAAGATTATCAATGATTACCTGAATGAGGAAAAATAATTTTCAAAGATCTCTTATGAGCGCCAAATTACTCTAACAGGTAAACATTACGTGGGTATCCCATGAGATCATGTCTCAACTATTGTTGCATTGCGTTAGGCGATTTCACGAAAGAATCTAATTTAAGTTAACGTAACTTACAAGTCAGTTACTAGAATTAGTTCGAACAAAGAAGACTCCAATGACTATAAATGCTGAGGCTGGATGATGCGATTGATTGAGCCTTGAGCGATGGATTTGGATTCCAGGCAACTCTTCGTCATATTTTGCTTTACTCTTGCATATCGAAAATATTTCCTTTGAATTAAGAAAGTTGATCTTTAACCTCACAGGAAAACCCGCTTAAGGAAAACTTTTCCCTTTCAACAGGAAAGGTTTCTGAGAAGGGTGGCAGTTACGAGACCCTTCCTCATGTGTTAACACCCATAGTGCAGGAAGAGAGCTCTTTTTAGAAACCATCTACCTCTAGCCTTTTTGCGGCCCCATCATAACGACACAACCACTTCCAAACTGAAAGGAAGAGGGTTAGGAAGGCCAAACAGCAGTAGCAAGTGAATAATTTCCAGGTAGTTCTTTTTTGAAGACTGTTCCATCTGTGGCATTTTTCTTGAGCGCTGACGAGGTGTCTTCTAACCCTGAAAATAAGAAATATTCTTCCCAGTGCCCAAAGAATATCAAAACAGTTAGACAATTCTAGAGCCATGCAGCTCTCGGCTGATATTGCTAATAGTCTTCAATTAACATTGCAGCGCTGCTGAACTCGGATTAAGACATTTAGCTGCCGTCGGTCGCTTTACCAACGAAGTCATTTAAGGGGCGGCGGTGATTGTTAGCAGCAGGTTATTTAGACTGTTTAAATAAAAGAGACTTCTCTGGTAGAGTTAAGATGTAAATTGCAAATCTTTATTTTAAAACTTTTTAAAGCAATACAGTGATTGAGGATATTTTTTTACGACATCTATACTGCAGTGTTTCTCGTCTATTTTTCTCTAAAACTAAAATTTGGCATCTAACTGTCTCTGCACCTAAACAACCTGCTTTTAATCGTCGTTGCTCGCATTCAAACGGCTGCAGCTAAATGTCATAGACCGCTGGCGAACTTCCTTCCTTAATAGGTTCGATTCTACTATTCAATTAATGTAGGCTTAACAAGCAAGGGGTCATCATGATAATCTGTTTAGATGAGGCTGACTCTCTTTTCCACTTACAAAAGATAGTTGCTTTTGTTCCTGAAACTCTGGTGAAGAGTGCGACCATCCAACGTAAAATCGAATGATCGACTGCAGAATTTTCTGTGAAGTTCTGAAGAACCACGACTGTAATTCCTGTGTTGAGAAATGAACTTTCTCATTCTGAAAATGGACGGACCTTCTCTTACCGAGATTGTCAACATGGGTTTTAGAATTTGAACAGGTAGAAGGATCTCATTTTGAAATCCAAGTATGGCAGGGAAGATTCCACGCCAGAGCGCTATTTTAGTGCCTTTTTCAAAAGTAAGTTTTTTTCTTTTCCATTTTTTTTCCTTTTTCTTTTCCTTTCTCTTACGTTTTTTTTCTAATTTGCGAACGTAATCGTATGGGTTTTATTTTAATACTGCACAATCCTGTAACATTTATTATAAGTGAGCAGACTAATAACATGTTTAATGTAAAAATCATGGGACCGTCCCATTTCGATCCTATGTCCAGAGTCTGCATTTACATATGTAAAATGATTAAAACTATGTAGTCAATAAAGCTCTGTATCAGTGGCGTAGTAGCAATCACAATAATTGATTACTAGGATTTGTATTCTCTATTCGATTTATTTCGCTGGCTCTCAACATCTTTCACCGTCCGCCGACTCGTGAGAAATAAAAACCTGTCTCTCATCATCTAATTTTACGCAAACGCGCACCACATTTATTGGGACAGTTTTGACATCAATACTCATCATAGGGTTCTTTTTCCTATATTAATCACTAGAAGTGAGCAGGAGGTCCTAGGTATCACTTTGTACTCACGTGCAAGTTTCAGCAGAACTCTCTCTGTCTGACTACCGTTATTTGCTTTGGACTTGTGAGCGCGTGCGCTTAACTCGTTAAAGCTTACAGGAATTTCAAACTAAACAAATGAAATAAATGTAAAACAGATCTAGCATATCGATTTGGGAGTTTTTGTATTGACATCCAAGCAGATACTCTCTTGGTAGATATGTTGCAGTATTTTAGTCAAAAGGTTTTGCTCTTCTGGCTTATATAGATAAGTACTTTTATGGAGGACGGGTACATATATCGGCAGCGTTTTGAGTTTTGGCTGTCTCGTAAATCACATTTCGTTTGATCCTGCAGTATCACCTTTCCCTGACTTTGTCTTGAGCCAAAGGAGCTGGGCGACTTTCGTGTAAATTTTAAATTATGTGGCATGGTAGGAAATAAAAGAGCTAACGCTCTGGCTGGGAGGGATGATACTGCCAGTTCCTTACATAAACAGCTTCAAAATAGACTGTACTTTTTATAGATTCCATAGTGAGTAGACTAATACAGTAAATGGTCTACTACTACTGCTAGTTACTACTATTGCTATTACGACTGCTGATAGTATAGAGAGAGAATTAATTTTTGTTTACTTTTATACAAACCAATATGGCCCCGGAGGCTAAGTTTACCCTTCTCTGCACTGACATTATGTGAAGTTTAAATAGATATGCTTGGTTTTGAAGACATTTTCTTGAAATAAAAGGTTTCTTGCTATACGATCATAATCGTAATTAAAGCTTTAGGTTAGATATCTATGTTAATTTAGAAATTGCCAGTTTATTATTAAAAACAAAAAGGTTCCGTAGATTTTAGAACCAGGAATCTTTAGAAGAAAAATAATAGAAATACTCGTATTAGGAAATCTTCTTCACTAAGCGATAAATAGTTAGCTAATTAACCAGTGCGACCTTTACACTGCAAAAGGGAGCGCGCCATGCTTTTAAAGAAAAGAAAGCAATAAATAGATGTGCAATTATTTATTACCAAAAACAAAGAAATTGGAACGTAGTATCTTAAAGAAAAAGAAAATTTTGTTGCTATCATTACGATATGTGTATGCATATCTTAAGCATTTTTCTTCTATTAAGGTATTATTAAATTATATTTTGTCAAGTCATTTATTATTTATAAAATAAATCATTGGATATTAAAACAATTTCGTCTAAGATATTAAATACTTCCGAAAATCGCCTTTAAGCTTCCAAAAAGGTGTTTATGCAAATTTGTTGCGCTACTGTATACATCTCAAGTCTCCACAGCACGGATAATACTGTTAAGTGCCTTGCTCGAGAGTGAGAAATTCATGATTCAGAGACCACTTTCGAATTACCATACCGTTAACCTTATCAGCATATCACTGTCGTGGTGGACGAGTGCATTTGCGATACCAATGGTTGACACCAGTTTCCATTGTCTGAATTAAGCGACCGGTATCAGTCACTGGCCTGACTATATCAACCGTCTGGAGCGTTCATGCACCTCAACACAAGTGCATCGCTTTGTTTAGTTATGCGGTTTGTGAATGTCAGGAAATTGTCTGACTGCTTATGATTATTGACGCTGTTGTCTTTTTTTTATTTTTCGTTTATCATGATCTCGTTCATGACCCTTTTGTTATTGTTATGCTCCTTTTACTTGTCAGATTTACATGCAGCTTGTGTATTAGACTCGTACATCGCACCTCTTGGTACACTCGCATCTGCTCGCGAAAGAAAACATAAATAAAATAAAGAAATGTGTAGGATGGAATAATAGAGAAATACCCATGCATTAGGTAAGCTCACTTAAAATGCAGTGATATGAAAACACAACCACCTCAAAGGTAATATCAGAACTCTCACAAAAGCATGCTAACAATGCAATTTGGCTTGATTGCACATTAGCTGGTCGCGAATGTAAGAAGCACGTTAGGTATTCATAAAAAGGTCGTTTTAGCCGCAGACGACGATGCCCATTAACTTGAAGTCTCAGATATAACGATGTTAAAGAGAAGCGAATGTACAAGCCGGAGAGAGCACAGTGGACATTAGATGGTCGCAGAGTTGGGTCATTCCAGTGCCCCCTTATATCTTAATTGAAGCTGTTTACCTTTTAAGCTTGTTACCGACGAACATCACACGGACTCAAACTGTAAATGAAGCTTACAGACAAATTAAGTTGAATTAAACTTGTACTGCCCTCCACTGAAATTGCTTCACTAAAGATTGCCGTACCTCCATTTAGAAAATCGACCCATTTAACTTTTTTGTCCTCTACTAACTTTACAGTTTCAAGCTAAAAATGTATGGGGAAAATTTAAAAAGTAAAAGAAGGTTAAAAGAAAAACTTTTAGTGAAAAGTAAAATAAATGCGAAACAGCTTTATCTTAACAAAAGTTACTGTCACTAACCGATAGTGGGGTCTGACTACTCCTTTACAGAAAATATTAGCGGAATGAATCCCGCTCAAATAGAATGGCTAAAAGCTATCGCGCGCCGCCAAAGAAGCAACATGCCTTCATTTTTCTGGAAGCACTTTGTAGCGTAGCAGATAAAGATGAAAGCGGTGCGTCAGATAGAATCATGACTAAAGTAGTCGCGCCATAAATTGCCCACGTACGTGTCTCCCTGACAAGTAATGGTTGGGCGTCACTTTATATGTTTGACGCTCCAATCCAGAGCGTCCCCGACGTCCAGCTCGGTTTACTATTGATGCTATCTAGTGAAATATTGTTCGCATTGTTGGAATGTCGGATGATGAGTGAAACTGGAGATACGGCTGCAAGCATCATCACTGGAGTTTATAGCCGCAAAGATTATCTGCTATTTGTTTGCTCCGATGCGATTTCCGGACTGCCGGAATAAAGTCATTCCGACAGAAGCTACTGTTCATTCTCTTCTCGGTGAATTTCATTTTGCTATATACACGTCTGATTTTGACAGTAAAACAAAATAATACTAAAGAAGGCATTTTTGTTTCCTTCTCTTATATTTTATTGCGACGCTTTTCCCTTCGTTCTAGTTAGAACTTTTGGTTTGTTAAAGGATGAATTTAATCAAGACTGTTTTTATTTCCAACTCATAGCATCCAACCGCCAATTTAACCCACTAACATTTAACGCCGTTAGTTTTTATGACAAAATATAAAACTGTCTTAAAGAGGGTCTTTAGAACAAAGGGTAATTTACGAAAACTGCTCACCTACTTTGAAATATACGATAATCTCACACATAACCGTCAGAAGAGAAATATTTTACGTAAAAGAATGTCTGACTATCTTCTACATAATTCTAGTATAAAGAACTGAACACAAGAAATTAGAAATTTATGTAGCATGGCGCAATTAAACCCTCTATAAACTATGTCGAAATAAACAAGCTGTATATGATGTCTTTAGGAACAAGGACACCTTGTGACTTTATTATGAAATAAATGTATTCGAACTCAAAATTCTAAAATAAAAGAATCGATAAATTGCTCCTTATACCGAGACTGTTTAATCTAATAAATAAAGAATGTGATTTCAAAGTTTTTGATGAATTTGTCTTGAATTTGAGTTCCTTGATATAAAGATCTATTTTTTTTGTGAGACCGACTTTAAAGCTTCTGCATTCAATTTAAACTTTAACATGCTTGATTAACAGGAAAATCCGTGAGCGGACATAATTCAATTCTTCTTTAATTTATTTTAAGTTCAGGGTAGATATTATTAAATAGAACACAACTACTGTGATCCAGACAATGTCAAATATTTGTTTTTATATGCAAACACAATTTTCTGTAGTTTTTATTTACTTTATTGGATTATTATTATTTGTATTTGCACACTTAATACGACATTGTTTTGTTAAAGTTACATTTACTGCTGAAAGCCAAATAGTCAGACTTGGTTTATCGCTGTGTGTTGCTGTGAATGTGCCAACTTGTTATATCATTCTAATAATGCACCAGGAGCTCGAAAAAGTTTTTATTTATGTCCCAAGACAGGAATGAAAATGAAAAGTTCTTTTTAACAAACAACTTAGTTTACTTAACACGAATCTATTAGAAATTCATATCAAATAACAAATTGCACACGTGCCTCATTAAGTATATTTTTAATTACTTGGTTCAGTGCAATTATGCTTAAAATGCCTAGAACCAAGATACAAGGTTACTGAAGGTTTTTTCTCTTTACAGACAAATCCAATGTTGCTGGTTTTTGTACTAAACCGTGTAGTCTCAAATAGGAGACCACCAGGATAAGATTTACTGAGTAAATAATTTTTGTACACATAACGCAAACAACAAATAATTGAAAATAACTAACTTCATTCTCTAAAATCAGTGAACGACCTGTTTTCTAATTTATTATGTAGGAATAGAAACGTCACTTTTGGGGTACGTCATAAATGGTTCTTCGGTTGTGATGATGGCCTTGCTAAAGCAAAATCAACTTTTTCTCTACAAACGACGGAGGATGGCGAAGAATGAGCATGACAAAAAGAAAAGGAAGAAAAACCGGAAATTCTTTGGACGCCAACAGGATCCCTACAGAAACATCCAAAAACGTCGAAGGACCATCAGGTTTTTCAACAACAACTCCAGGAACATGGAAGGAAATCAACCGGTTTTACTGCAGTTTATAGCAAGCCGGATCAAACCTGTCTCATTTAAGGGATATGAAAACAAGAAAATATCGAACTATTACAGAATCACATTAATTATTATTATTTGTAAGGGTCGCATGATATTACCTTGCGGGGGTACTGGTACTTAATTCACCAATATGTAAAAGTGACTTCATTAAGAGCAATAAGATTAGCTTAGCACTAGAAAGAAAATGCTAATTTTGACTAAACTTCTATAAAAGATAAACGCTTTTAGAATCTATAGTAACAATCTACCACAGTTAGACAAGTAGTATAGCATACTAGTACCGCAGTCTTAGTCAAAACTACCCTGTATATTGGAGATTACATTTTTGCTCAGCAGAAATGAAAGTATTTCTTTGGAAGTTATAGTATTACGGCTAAGTTAACTGGCCGATAAAATAACAGGACCTAAGTTATACAATCGTCAAGAAAAAACTGCATAGTTGCTAAAAATGAGGTGCAGTAGCTCTTGGCACACCATGAGAAAAGAAACGATCGTGATCGAGACTAAGAATACGGTTGTATCCCAATTTTGCAAATATTTTGCTACAAAACAATATACTCGTAAGTCGTTCAAAGTTGGCCAAAGTAGCAATGATGACACTTGCCACCCATGCACAGAGCAAATTTAACGTAAATTCCAGCCTGGAATACAGAAGAGACTTTTGGGTCTGAGATCAAATTTACGGTACAAGATCATATAACCCTAGTAGTCAATGCCCAAATTGGAAGAAAACAGAAAATCCACCTAATTAGCACCTGATACGTCAGTGCAAATAGTTCCAGTTACATAGTAACTGTTGAGATTCTGGAATGATTGCAGCAGTAGAATAGTTTAGATGAAGTCAGCATCGTTGTAGTTGGTAGGTCATATCGTTAGTAAGCAATGGGAAAGGCTAGAGAGTTGGTATCGCTATTGGTTTGACCTAAATGGCTTTTTGCAACAGCACACGAGCGCGTCGTCGTGGTGATAGAAATCAGCTAATGACAGAAGTGGAAGACGTGATGGTGGTAGTGGCAATAGAACTTGGGCAACTCACAATCCTACTAACTCACGCTTCGAACGCCATTTAGTAAGTAAACGTCAAGAAAGTAGAAAATGCGTAAAAACTGACAACAATAGTTTTAGTCTCCAAAAAATATTCCAGTGGAATGCCTGCGAATCCGATAGAACAGATTAAAACAGACTAGAACAGAGAATGGATGTGTGGCTGGATACAATTTTAAGATCTATATTTTGTGAAAACATCAAGAATTTCTTGTATTTACTTTTTATTCTATTTAACTATTATTGAGGGAAATGAGGGTTCAAAAGCGTTATTAGGATAACCGAATTACGTAAGATTGGTAACGTGTAGTTTAGGATAGCTGCAGAACTAGATAGTGATAATATGAACGCACACTGTAGGTATCAGAAGAGAACGCTTACAAACACTTCTGTGTCTGTAATTCAGTTTTGCAAATATTTTGCAAAATATTTTCTGAGCGGACAATAGTAGTTTAAGGTTGACCTTTGTCTAGATACAATGAGAGAATTCACCAAAGCAGGTGTAACGCAGATAATTTCAAGTGCCACTTACATAGTGACAGGTGACATTCTATAGTGACAGCGGCATCGGCAAGACTACTGACTAACTGATGGTGATGTGAATGTAGTGTTGTGGTGGGTAACATTTTGAGGTTGCTGTTTGTACGTGGTAGAGAAAGATGGAATGGCAGTAGCAGTAGAATAGTGATGGTAAAGATCAGGTGCTAGTATGTTACGTGTTGATTTAACTGACCTGTAATGTCGTGGGTGAACGACGGAGAAACCTAGAGAAGTGGTGTCGCTGTTGGATTGACTCAAAGGACTCTTCTCACCACCACATGAGCAAGTTGTGGAGATAGAAATCGGTGACGGACGGTGATATACGACGACGTGACGTGATAATGTCAAAAGAAACGATTGCCTAAAACGACAACAGCAATAGTTCAGCCCCTCCTCATGGTATGGAAGTGCGTCACGCCGCATAGCAAGAGAAACGTTCCAACTCCAACTCTTCATTTTATAAAAATCAGAGTAATATCCACGGTGTTGAATATATAAAGAGGTGGTATTGTGTCAATTTTTGGAATTTTTTGTTAAATTTAGTAAGAGAGAAAAGAGCTAGAATCTCAGTGTTATCAGGATGTCTCCATTACGTGAAATTACTGATTGTTAGGTTGCGCAGGATAGCTGCAAAACTGTAACCTGACAACATGAACACATATTGTTGTAATGCAAAAGGGAGTTCGCTTACAGTGTTGCCAAACCAAGTATAATTTGAGACATACTGGGCAATTTAGTATCTACGACAAGTTCATGAAATATGACGAGAAGGTTGCTTGCTGTAATGTAAGCGCAACAGATACAAGTTGAGAAATTGAGGCTTTAACAAAGTGGGACTACTATATGTGAAGCTTATAACTTTGGAAAAATTCCCACAAAAGTGCTTTTAGTATATTTTGTTCTTTTTGCGCTTTATTGTATTATTGATTCTACTCATAAGATTGTTTAATGTTGGAAGTTGAAAGTTTGAAGGCCTACCTACAGTTTAAAAGTTGTCTGAAAATTGTAGCAGAAACTTACGGCTGTCTGTCATGTGGATACTGTAAATGATTTCAAACTGTGTAGGTATATTTGAAGAAATTAATTAAAAGCTTAAGGAAACTAGCCAAGTAAGATACGTTTCACTTTTTGAAACAAAAACTAAAAATATTATTCTTGAACAAAACGTTAAAGTGTTCGTTAACAGTCTAAATTTAATACTCCTTGTAGCTCTCTTTTTCTTCCCAAAAAAAATCAAATTTAACCTTGGAAATTGTTTGAAAGCTTTAGTAAAACTTAAAACCGCTGTTAAAGGAACAGTCTTTTTTATCTTTACCATTAGGTAAATTTAGTAAAACCCCAGGAAAGAAAACTTGTAATAGCTAACAAAGAAAGAACGGAAAAGAGAAAAAAGAGATACATTTTCCTTTTATCGTAAAAGTTAAACTGATGACGGTGAAAATATCACACCAACGGATCTTTCCTATCAGAAATAGATATCAGAATAAATTTGCCTATCGATGAGACAGAAGGCTCAGAGCACACCGAGTTGTTCTTTGTAGAAAAAAAAAGAAAAACAAAACCTATATGTCGCGACGACACTCACAATCAATTTAAGAGATGGTGCATCAAATTTACATACATATGAACATATCCCAGGGCGCTGCATATAAAATACACGAAGGCACGATACGGGACGGAACAGCACGCCGCATTTACCTCACCAATAGAAAAACTGACAGACCGTGTCTGTTAACTTTATTACGTGCTTTCTTTATTATTTATTATTGAATTGATAAATCATTGATAAATTACACGCGATGTAACACCTAGAGAAAAACTAAATTCTCTTTTAAAAGCTTTGCGTGTTCATTTTAATTCATCTGTGTCGAATGAACACAATAATGTTCTTTGTTCGTATACCCATAGGTAACAGAGGAAAAAATGGAAAAAATTTAAAAAATGCACAATAAAAACTAGAAACACCTGGTAGGTATAATAATGAAATAGAGTTGCTACTAGTATTGCAACAAGTTATAAAGAATATGTGAACTATGAAATTAACAGTAACCATTCATTCATGATAATTTTAAGTAAATTATGCCTTACCCCTGTCATACTTTGAAATTCGGAGTGACAACCCTTAATTTATTCTAAGCCCCAACTGTGAGATTATAAAACCTGAATTTTATTTTCGTCGTTAAGAGCAGTTCAGCAACTTAAACAAAATTAACATTCAATAATGTGTAACAATAGTAATAGTAATAAGACTTTAGGAATTTTAACAGCTGCATAATAACCTAATTGGACATAATAACATTCAGTAATAATTTTGAAATAAAATATGCAAGATAAAACAGGTTTTGACTTTTGAGTCCAATGACATAAAAACAATAAAAAGACTCACTGTATGATTTCGTTTGTTAATTGGCTAAAAGCCATTACCATTATACTTTGTAGTGGAGATTGTAGAAAGTGACTCATCTCACCACTTTTGCTCTCATGACTTTGTGATAATCTTTGGTCGGTTATTCGAAAATTAACAAATTCACTACTTTTGCCAATATGTTGTCATCCCCTTCCCCTTTTACTTTTTATACTTCTGTATTACCATACTTTTGATACTTAATTTCTTCTTACTCTAAAAGTGGGCTAATTTGAACTCTTTTTGGCTTACTGAAAATTCATTTCTAAAATCCGTTAATTTCTGTCAAATTCCTGTTTTGTATCTTCATAGATAACGCTTTGTGCTCTTCCCTTCGTCTGCATACGGCATTTTTCTACAGTAGTTATAACTTTCCTTACTGAAAACTCTGATACCATGATGATATTGCTGTACATCGCAACTGCATCGATTTTGCAAAAACCTAAAATAAATGTTGTTGATTTTCCTTTGTTAGCTACAACATAAACGACGTATTGCTGCGACTTGGTGTTGATTTTTTATTGAAAACCCAGCAAATTATTGGAAAAGTAGTAACAAAATTAAATATCGTTTCTAAATTGCATAAGCAAAGGATCAAAGCTCGGCGAGACAAGAAGATATGGAAACTAAAGGAAGGTAGAAGTAAAGATAAACAGAAACGTAAGAAGACAATTAACACCATTGGAGAAAAAAATTAGACCGACAAGAAAGAACAGAACCTGGACAAAGGAAATCGATGTAGAAAAAAACTCGATTGTGGGCCTATTACAAATGTTGATCCGGAATCAATGCCTATGATCAAGAAATGAACAGCAACCATAAAAGATCAGAATCCAGAGACAGTTAGCAACATCGATAACTATCGCTAAAAGAAATTACAGAAACTCAAGTTAGCTCAAATTAGATATTCCAAGTGAAACTGGTACCACAGGAAAGAATTTTAGAAAAGAACAATAAATTTGGACACTTGCACGCAGCTTCAATGGAAAAATATTGCAAGCAAAATAAATCGTGCGTAAAATGTGAAGGCTCTTATCAAATCAATGTCTGTGAAGATTACAAACTGAAGTGTAGTAATTGTAAGAAAGCAAATTTAGACAAGTGAGATCATTTAGCTAGTACTCTATAAGTAACATAGTTACTTGATAAGAATTTCCATAAAGCTACCTATTATTTCTTTCCTTTTCCACTCAGATTGTTTCTTAGGCCTAGTGCTTATGACAAGCTAACGATTCCTCTTGATGAGAGTACTATACATTCTTGCATCGATTGCTGTTTATAGTAGACTTTCATAAAAATTGTTGACCATCTGCTCTTATTCTTTAGTTAAATGTACATAGATGACGTACTGTTGCTACTGAGAATTGGTGCTTTTCAAAGCTAAATAATAATCAAAGGGATCGACAGCATTAAGTCTGCAATAACGTCAGAATCAAATTCAAAAACATAAGATCAATAAAGAATTTTATTAGTTGCAGGTAATTCAAGTGGCCGAAGCATTATTCATATTGCATCAAACGAATTAAAATTTTTTCGAATTAACCTTTATCAACAAGAAGGACTGAATTGTTTAGAAATGAATCTAAAATAAAAGAAAATTAAAATATCGTTTTAAAGTCTAAATAGCATATGAAAGAACAAAAGCAGAAGGGGCCAAAAGATACAAAAGAAAAGGTAAATAGGACTAAACAGAAATATAGGAAAAGAGTGACAAAATTTGCGTTCGTCGTGACAGTGAAAAATGTTGCAGATGGACAAGCATCGCTGAAGGAGTTACATAAAGATTATGGTGATTAAGAAATCCGAAAGCCTATAAAAAATCAGAACCAAAGACAGTTGTATAAATTGATAACGATTGGAAAGTAATTGCCAAGATAAATTGCAGAAAGTCATGTAAAGGACGACTGAATATTCTAAGTGATACTGGGAACACATATGGTGTCTTAGAAAAAGTTTGGACCTTGTGAAAGCTAAAGAAGTTGAACTGCTCGTGTGCACGTAATTGTCAGAAGGCAGCTCAAACAGGAGAGATCTACCAGTTGTTCGATCTACTTGAGAAAAAGGATCAATCAAGGAAAAAACGCAGTTATAAAAAAGGACGTAGAAGGTAAAGCTCAACAGAGTCGCTTGGTGAGCTACAATGCAGGGACCTTAGCAAAAACTGACGATTAAAGATCAAAATGCTAATCTTTCTAAGTGCTCCTGATACATTGTTGATGTAAAGGCTTTTTTTTTCTAGACTTTAGATGAAAAAAGCAATTTTAGCAAGGCTTTGCCTCGCTTAGGAATCGTATGCATTAATAGAATACTCTTTTTGGTAAAGCAAGAAAACGTTTCAAATATTGTCCAAACAAGTTCCTCCACTACTGCAACCAACATAATAAAAATCGTGGCGAAAAAACTTAGAACCAAAAGATAAAATAACTATTAAAGAGTTTCATGAGACTATTTGACCAATTTGTCTTGAACCTCCATCTACAAAATTTCCAACCTTTTGCAGGGTTGTCAAACGATAGTCTTGGGGTGGAGTTTTTTTTTCTATTGTGACCCTATTTAAATTGCTCAGAATAGACTTTTGTTTTTTTAAAACACTTTCAGTTTCTTCATTATTTTTTTCTATTTGGCAATTGACTTTCTTTGATCACAGTGCTTTCACTTGTACGCTATACCCATATGATATGTTTCTTTAACTATCATGAATAATCATGCAGATGTAAGGTTGGTCTATCGCGCACAAAATCGCACATGTGCTTTTAGCTGACGAAGAGCGCAGATATATCTTCTTCAGCTGCTTCATCTTTTATAAACCTGAGAGGAATTCTCGTGTTTTAAGGTAGTAGATCCAATTCATTCTCTACTTCATGGGTTAGAAATTCTAGAAATAGCTTTGTAAAGTTAAGGTTTTTGGGAAAAAGTGTGATTCAATAGCTTTTCTATTTGGAATTCCATAGTAAATATTTATTTTGTGTGAATATTGGTTTTTGCAGTTTATTTTAATTTGGATTATCGTTTGATCACCAACGAAATCGGTAGTTTTGCAAGCAAAATTGTGATGAATGTAGCTTCATCCGTGCACAAAACAGTTTTAGTAAATGTTTTAAATTGCAGTAAAACTCTTTTCCAGGTACCTTTTACTAAAACTCATATCAGTTGCCTCTTCGGGTTTTATAGTTAGTATCTCCATATATGAGCAGTTTTCTGAGGGGTATATAATAAAAAAAATTTTTATTTGTTGTTGTTATATAACCACGGAGAATTTTGCAGGAGCTCAGACCTACTATTTGGTTTCAGTATGAACAATGCCAGCGGTTCCAAGAGCGGTCGGTACAAACAGAGCCTTTTCCTTTTGTTGTATTTTGCTTGGCTTTCAGGTAAGATGTGTAACACCAGAACTTCTAAAAGTTATTGATTAACTTATCAGTTATTATATTGCAAAGCTTTTTAGATGTTGCTTTAACTCCAAACCTGACGGCACTTTGCCGAATGTAAATTTCTTTAACAGAGTTACCTTTATAGCAGGACTTTTTGACTGATAAATATTTGATTCCAATTACTAATACTCAAAATCATTTTTCAACCATTTTTATCATCTGCTGGTTTTGTCTGTGTCTGTATTTACCTAATCCCATAGATCATTTTCTGGTAGAATACTTCGGGCCCATAACCACTTGTTACATTAAAGATTTAAAAACTAAATTGTTTCATCTATGGCTTTTATCCATTTTGTACTGTCTTTCACTTCCTATTCTGAGATCTTCCAAATCCGTTGCGCTTATGAGGAAGTATTGAAGGTGACAAGATGCATGTGGACAATTGATTACACTGAAAATAAAATTG
Source organism: Ignelater luminosus (assembly GCA_011009095.1). NCBI lineage: Eukaryota > Metazoa > Arthropoda > Insecta > Coleoptera > Elateridae > Ignelater > Ignelater luminosus. The sequence goes on from VTPC01090617.1 coordinate 186,656, forward strand.
AAGCGTTGGAATCCGATGCAGGGGTACAGATTATTGCGGTACTACATACATACTTGAATGAAATTGAATAAGAAGAAGATTGAGTGCACCATACAGCTCGGAACTGAGGTTTCGGAAAGGAAAAATAAGATTTCACTGGAAATGGCACAAACACAATTACCAACATATTTTTTTGGGCGGAAGCTATAGCAACAGCAAATTATGTTCTTCGGCAACGCTCAAAGAATCAACTATAAATAAATTTTGAGCGAACAAACGACTTAATGTAAGTAAATAGTGAATAAGAACAAGTCTAGACCGCGTTCCAAAGAATGTATCTTTATTCTATATGCAGGAGATGCAAAGATGCTAGAAAGGTTTTTGCAAGTAGAGATGTAAAATCTCTAGATCACTTTCAGTTATATGCAAAGGTTTGTATCAAGTTTTTGACCGAAGAATTCAGAAACGAAAAACCAACCGTTAAACGCCACATTTGGAGAGGACCAAGATTGGAAGTAATGGATGCAATGAAAGATGTAGAAGATTTAAGACAAAAGAAAGTATCAGGCTGAAAATTCTGACAATCAATTAGAAGAAAAAAGAAGTTGAATTTTGAAGAAGATCAGGTAGACCAAAAGTAGTTGGAACTGGAAGTAAAGGAAGACCAAGACACAAAGCATTGTTACGGGAAGATAAAGGATTTTTATTGAATCTCCACACTTTTCGAAATAGGCCATATTTGGAGCAAAGAGCAAGCTGAACCGTTCAGAGAATTTTGTAACGTTTGTCTTTCAATTCGATACTTATTTCCCACTTAGAAGCTTGAATTGATTTGAGTAATAGTCAATAGAGAATGTTAAAACTCTGCAGCTTTCAATTGAAATTTAATAATTTCTATTTTACTGATTGATTGCATGCGGACGATGAAAGACTCATGCCGTAAATCAACAGTAGTTGTTACATACATTTGAATTTAAAATTTTTGCTTTCATAGTCACAAATAACGAAAATTTTTAAAGCATATCTTTGATGTTTAACTAACAAATAAATATCTAATTCAAATTCACAATAAAAGACTTTGCAAAGTTATCTTCCCCGTGGCAGACGGTAATTGAGATCTTAATGGAAGAATCTTGAATTAATGAAATATGTATATCGGTATATTCGGGATCAAACAAGTATAGGCATTACCTGGTAAGATACAAGAGACGAATGAACTAAAACAGAAACAGTGACAATCAAACCAGATCACTTATTGGAAGAAATTTGTGATACGAAATAGATTTTTTTTTTATTTGAGAAGAAATAACAAAATTCCTTGTATTAAAATATAGAACGGAAAACAGTTTTGAAAAATATCAACGTTTAGGTTTCTGAAGTTCTTGTTGGTTCAATCATAAAACTTATCGGACGCGTTTATTTATTTTCATACTTCAAGTAAATGGAAAAATATGCAAAAGCATCAACTATGAAGTTGTAAAACAAACTTTCTAAAACCTTTTTATTTCCTACTGTTGCGTTATCACGAATTCCTGTTTGTTTATGAATTTAAAATTAATAACAAAATTCCTTCACGGCATAAAAGTAGAACACAACCACCTGGTTGATTCTAGGAAAAAAAAATCACACAGAAACCGAAACCCACTAAGTTTAAAGTTCCGTAAATATAAGCCCATTAGTAACTGTCAGTTTAAAATTGACCCACCTGTCTTGCACCCACTGTTAGGACATGCGATTCACCGTGTCAAGTGCAGCAATGCAATATTGCCCCTGCACCCAGACAGAATGTCTAGACATGCCAGGCAGGTGCCCAACAATATGAACCATCGAATTGTAACGACCTTGTGAGGGAGACAGGATATTGTATAAAATTTAGGTCCTAAATTCCAGAGCAGGTAATAAATTTAAATAACAATGCATTGTGTTAGTTTTTTCATATTTGTATGTACTAATTTAAATAAAAGAGTCCCCAAACTGATTTGAATTTTGTAACTTTAACAAAACAGGTAGATATAACCTCACTTTTGTTTTCACAAAAGTGAAAAGTCATTCATTAAAACTCGATCATGGTTAATTCAAAATAAATTTCAATGCGGTTTCACAGAGAATAGCTTTCCTGTAAATGAACTTATGCAATAACTTGCAAAATTTATCAGGAAAATTACATAACGGTTCTATAAGTTAAATATATTCAGCGAGAAGGAAGCTTCGTTATGCCTGAGCGATAGACAAATTATCTTAAGCGCTTACAAAGGCACAGGAAGTAAACGTTTGTTTAAAACGGTTTGTTTTAATAGAAGTTGTAAAATATGCAAAATGTTTGAATAGAAATTTCGAGAATAGTTCAGGGCTCTGCATTGAAGAAGACGATTTAACACTGACATAAAGGCACGTCTTTGGAAGTTTCTAAATTGGATACATTTTGTTCAAATCAAGTAACCTCAAATTGCCAATAACCGGGAGTCTAGTTTTCCACTGCATTGGCCTTTGCTAGATATAATTTGGTTTAGCCAACTGAAACAATAGACAATGACTTTATTAGTTTTATTGGTTTTCGTCGAGCTATAGCAAGACGACTATAACACTATTTGCCTTTTTAAAATACAAATTTAAAGAACCAAATAAGATTCTTAATTGGGTAGTTTAGAAGACATTATTGGCTTATATTCGACAGTTATCGTACACTTTTTCTAATTAAACTACTATTCTCCAGTTTAAATACCTAAAATTGCCATCCTCAACGCATATTGTCTGTCTACCAGCTTGAAGAAGATTTTAAGTACATTAGCAATGAATGAAATCAAGCTTAGTTATAAAAGCTTAGGGTATTAAGTATTCAACAGTATTATAATAAGTTCTTATCGGTTATTATTAATTCACAGGAAAATCCGTAGGCACTTCTTAAAACTATGTATTTAACTATTTTAATACCGCCGTGTTTAGAATGCTTAATTGGTGCAATTATTGTCCTTCAATAAACATATCTTTAGATCCTCGAAGCTGTATTCAACTAAAATGGCGGCTTCATTTAATTTTCTGAAAACTAAATGATAGCACAGCTTTCTGGATAGCAAAATAACACTATACTATTAGAGTATAAGGCTGTTGACAGTAGAATAGTTCCAATTTTAGAACAAATGCAAATTCTACAATCGTTAACTTAAATAATGATGAGGTGGAGCTCTTCTACAATGTGCCACTCAGCGATTCATTCCCTATCGAGAAATCATTATCGTGATGGGTGGCAGTGACTTAAAAGTTGGTCACACGAACTTATGCGATCACACACGAAACACTGTCTAGATAATAATCTTATAATTAGTAGCAGAGTTTTTGCGCACCAATCTTGTCATCTATACATCACATGGACATCATTTGATGAAAGATATCAAAATTAAATCGACTAGATTGTGCTCAAAATACGACGTAGATTTTCAGTAAAGCTGTCCAAGACCCTACCAGGAGCAGATATGAGATTAACTACTCTAAGGATTACTTTCTAACAAGAGTTAAAGATTCGAGACCTAAACAGAGAATTTTTTTCTGGATACAACAGTTTGGAGAAATATGGAATCACTTGAAACAAGTCATTATCCAGGCCATTTCAAAAAATCAAAACTTACAATCCAATAATTCAAAATAATTACGGATAGCACTTACAAGCTCTTACATTATAGCAGAGCAAAAATGCTCGAGAATGACCAATGACAACCCTGAACTCAGTATTGCAGATGATAATCTTGAGCACAAAGCAGATATCTTAATGACTGAAGTAGTTTGAAAACCAAACAAATGGCCAGAATTCTAGTATTCTGGCGTATCTTTTAGTTTCTCGTTCGAGTTTGGGCAAATGGAATTGTTGGCGGATGCTACGGGTGTGAATGCGAAATGCAGAAACAAGCAGTTTCCTTTAGCGAGCAAAACACAGGAAACCATCTTCTGTCATGTAGTTTTGCACGAAGTCTCTCTGCCATTCTTCGTCTGGGAGTATCCCTCGAAGGCGTCGCAACAAGTCGATGACTTCTTGAATGAAGGTATGATATTGTTGGGCGTTACGAACATTTTGGGCAAGCGTCACGACGTTGGCTGGATAGACAGTTGGGCAAACGGGTTTACTTTTGGACGACTTATGTGACGTCACTCTTCTGCTTTCCTGGGCAATCTTCAGTGTCGAAGGAACATCTTTGTAGTTCCATGCACCATCTCGTGAGTTTGGTGTTCTTTTCTTTGATGTCGTGGAGTTATGTGAACACTTTGTTATTGATGCGGAGGAGGAATCTTTGTTCATCTAAATAGATAGAGGCAGAATTTTTTTATAGCTCACACTCCAGCAAGATATCCTTGTTTGTTGATGTGATATCTGAATTTGTGGGAATGAAACCTGGCGCTGGCGTAGGAGATGATTTTCATAGTGTCACAGCCAATTGCAACTACCAAGGAGGGAGGTTTTTTCCTGCTCCTCTTTAACTTTCTCTTTAGCATCTTCAATTTGCCATTTTTATTGACGATATGTTTCAGATTGTTTCCAAGTTTGCATTTTTCTGGGTTGTAGCGCAATCCGTAGATTTTAGTCATTTAGCTAACCCAACAAGACTTCTTGCGCCATTAGATGTTGAAATGTGGCTCCTGTAGCACAAAGTTTATCAAGTGTCGAGAAGGCAGTGTACGGCTTACTGCTTTTCTTCATAGGTAGTTACCAGTATTCAGATTGAAGGTCGATTGTCAAGAGTACTTTTGTTTGTCCCGGGTTTCGTAGCGTTTCATGTATTATTGGCAGTAGTGTCAGACTGTCTGTTGTATGTTGGTTCAGATGGAAGTAAAGAATGCAGACGCGGTGTTGACCACAGCGGTGACCTTACTTAAATGAGGGTCTTCTTGTGGTCGGGGTAACGGTAAGGTCAGATTCGGAAAGTGTGATCTCCTTTCAGGTGGGTTTAATGCCTTGTGTTTGTTGGTGAAAGTGTCTCGAAGATATTGCTATAGGAATTGAGGCAGGACTTGTTGCGGTGACAAGACTTCTGATACATCTTCGACGCGTGTCAGTGATGGCGTTCTGGGAGTTTAAGAAGCCGTAACTCAGAAATACGGTTTCTCAGAAATTATTCTTTGCAAAGAAGTCAGCCTTGGCTTACAATGAACCAAGCGTAATAGAAGACTGTTTGGAGTTACAGCAGCGTTGATGGCGTTTGGATTATTACTCGATTGTGAATGGCTTCGGTATCTACCAAAAACTTGACTGCATGGTCTTGGATGCTGGCAATGAATCAAGGCAATTTGATTGGCGGTGCAGATTTGGCTGTTGTTGGTTTGCACCAGGTAGGTAGATTGGAGAGCATTGGCCTCACAGGATTGGCCCTTTTCTTGCCGCTACATGCTTCGGAATGAGCGCAGCTTTGTTGTTCCAAATTGACTGGCTGGTTTTTGTTAAAACAGTAAAATTCCCAAGAAGTTCTCTATTTTTTGTAAAGGATTTCTTTTATTTATTTTTGTTTATTTTATTTTTATTTGTTTGGTTCTTTTTGTTTTTATTTGCAGGAATTGGTTCTAAAGTATCATTGTCCATTCACTGTTTTGAACCAAGAAAACTGGATGAATTTCTGAATGGTAGAAAAGAAGGAAAATGATGCTTTGTCCAAAAGGAAAGTTTACTATCTTCTTTCCTGAATAGATTCCTAAAGGATTTAACTTTTTTAGAGAATCATCAACCCATGTTTCTCATGTTGACTTACAGTTACCTAACTAAATATCTCAATGGATTTGAATTAGAGATATCCGGTCAGAAGAAATAAAAAGACTTTTCTGTTAGTGCAGCCAATAACATTGAAAAGGAATCGTTATTTCGATGCTGCATTTCTCAGACCCGATGACATACCATAGTATCGTTCGTGGCAACTATTGGTCTCTTCCAAGATAGTAGTTCTCAAAAGAGTTTTTTTTTGTATTTTAATCTGCACAACGGATTCCGGGATACAAGTGCGGCAGTTAACTTCGCTCCATCTAACATACCAAGGAAGTTCCAAAAGAAAGCGATGCCCTCTTGTGCTATAGTAGCGGCATTATTGCGTTATCGATGTAATTCCTTTTCAGCTGAAGCTATTCTTTTTGCAGACTACTGACGGCACGTTTAAAGACACCTTGAACAGTAGACCAGACGTTGAAAAATGCAATCAGAACAGAATAGTGTAAAGTAGATAGGAAAGTGAAGGAACTCAGTGCAAGTAGAGATGTCTGAAGCACTTCCAATGTTTTACATATTTGGTATTACGTTGAATTATTGTAATACGTATTACACAGTAGTTCGATTTGGTTGAAAATAATACGATTTTCTGAACGAACCATTTTCAGCAAATGCTAGTCAGTCCGGTCTTTATACTGGATTTTTGACTGAAACTCCTATCATGATTAAGCTTTCAGTGCATATTGTTTCTATAGTGAGCAGTATTTCAAGAAAATGAAAAGAACAGCAAAATGTAATTGTAATACCAACTCTTGCTCGACATATACTCTAGGATTGCTTACTAAATACCAACATTTCCAATTACAACCAAGTATTTGCAACAAAAATAATTCTCATAAAGCAAAGGTAGTTATGAATGTGTCGTTTATATCCATTTATACAGATTTCTAGGAAATTGTGAATATGTAGTCGTTAAATTAATGTGCTGAAGGTCGAAATAAATGTAGGTGGATACTTATTTAATTTTACAGTGTGTACGGACAAGATTGATATTTGACTATATTTATTCAAGAAGCAAGAAGAATAATGTGATTTCCACAGCAGACATGGTTACCCTGAATTAGTTTTAGTTTTGTTATTCTCAAAGTTGCTAGGTTTGGTTTTTATTATTATTTGGTGTAGGTACTGCAAATATTTTAAAAGATACTTAATTAAAGAACAAATCGCATTATAGCTATAACCAGTTATTGTTTACAATGCTCTTTCTTTTATTTTCTCATAACTCATAAGAAATCTTAACTAACACAACGGACATTTTTAGTTTAGCTATCAGCTACGACCCGAAACGGCTGTTTTATCGCTCGGGTTTATTATTAACGCAAAATAAACAAAATACAAGTATAAGAAAACATCCTTTAATTCTAAATTACCAGCTACAGACGACGTTGTTTAATTTTCAAGCTCGTATCTGGTGTTAAGACGGTCCAGTAACGCTGATTTTGTTTATCTTTGCTCTTTGTACTGCAACAGGGATGCAAACAAAACGTCAGTGCTTCAAAGTTTAGTTGTAGTCTGACAAGATTTGCGTGCTAACAACTTATCAACCGTGTTTTGTGTGTTTTGCACTCAAATTAACTCGACAGAGAAAATCATTCAGCATTACCACCTACTAATGTTCAGTTCTAAACAGAACAACAAATCGTTAGAGCAGTACGTTCAGGGACTTCTAAATACCTACGAATAGATTTTGTTTACATATGAGTTCTATGTCTTTCTGTTCTGCTATGTAGTTAATTTCTCTAATTATAAAAAGGTTAATTAGATACGTTTTTGTTTCGTTTTAAATTTTGTGCTATAAATTGGGAAAAGAAACAAAATCTATTGTAGTTTTGTTCCTTTTAGTTACTTTAGCGAGGTAGTGATAAACCTTGAGATTCATCTAGTATGTACCTATCTTCAAACAAAGTATTTCATGTTGGTTTCTGGAAATTTTTTTGGAACAGTAAAAGTTTAAATCGAATTTCTCTTGCTGAAGATGAAAAGAATGATTTTTGTTCTTTTCGTGAAAGACGCTTTTTCCACCAAATCCAATAATTTGCTTAACACTCTCAGTAGTCGTCTGCTCTTGATTGTCTTTGCTAGTACGTAGGTTCATCATTTTCTAAATCCTCAAAGTAATTACAACAATGGAAGTTGAGCAAAAACCTCCAAAACTCGTTGTTTTAAAGTAACAAACAACACAGAAACAAAGTCCAATGAAAGATCTATAAAAGAGGTAAAAATTATACGAGGGTCGTTTGAAAAGTCCGTGCAAAGTCAGGGAGATGGCAGTACTGGAGCATATCGAGGTTATGTTTAGTTAGTAGCATCTCTTGGAAGAACACACACCAAGTTTCAGCCAGATCGGTCTATTTCTTTGTGTTTGGCATTCGTTAGAATCGAGGAAGTCGAGTGATTTTCAAAAAATGGACGAAAAAGAATTTCGTGTGTTGATTAAACATTACTTTATGAGAGGCAAAACGCCTCAGAAGACTAAAGAGAAGCTTGATAAACATTATGGTGACTCTGCACCTTCGATTAGAACAGTTTATAAGTGGTTTCAAAATTTTCGGAGTGGCCATATGGGCACAAGTGACGCTGAACGTTCTGGACGCCCTGTTGAGGTTACTACTCCAGAAATCATTGATAAAATCCATGATATGGTGATGGATGACAGAAGAGTGAAGGTGCGTGAGATTGCTAGTGCTGTAGGCATCTCGAATGAACGGGTACATAATAATTTGCATCAACATTTGGACATGACAAAGCTATCCGCAAGATAGGTGCCGCGATTGCTCACGCTTGACCAAAAACGAAATCGTGTGAAGTGTTGCAAGGACGGTTTGCAGCTGTTCCAGAAGAATAGGCAGGATTTAAACGTCGTTTCGTCACTGTGGATGAAACATGGATACATCACTACACTCCTGAGACCAAAGAACAATCTAAACAATGGGTTACCAAGGGGAAATCTGCGCCAGAAAAGGCGAAGACCGTTCCTTCGGCCGGAAAGATTATGGCGACTGTCTTTTGGGATTCGCAAGGAATAATCCTCATCGACTATCTGGAAAAAGGTAAAACTATTACAGGTGCATATTATTCATCGTTAGTGGACCGTTTAAAAACCGAGCTGCAAGAAAAACGCCCACGATTGACCCACAAAAACGTCCTTTTCCATCACGACAACGCACCAGCTCACGCCTCAGCAGTTGTGGTCGCAAAATTAATGGAAATAGGGTTCCAACTCGTTTCACATGCCCCCTATTCTCCAGACTTGGCTCCCTCGGACTACTATTTGTTCCCCAATTTGAAGAAATATCTGGCGGGAAAAAGATTTTATTCAAACGAGGAGGTGGTTGCAGAAACGAATGGCTATTTTTCAGACTTGGACAAATCCTATTATTCAGAAGGGATCAACAAACTAGAGCAGCGTTGGACGAAGTGTATAAGCCTAAAAGGAGACTATGTTGAAAAATAAAAAAGGTTTACCCCAAACAATTAAGTAGTTTTTATTTTTGCACGGACTTTTCAAAGGACCCTCGTATGTAAACTTGTGATAATACTGATCGAAATACTCATCTTTACGAATATACAGAAATGAAGTACTTATTAAGATACCAGGTGACTTCTGCCTGCTGTAACGTTTTGTTTTTCAAGAAAGTTGGTTTGTATACACGTTGTGTAAACAGGGATGGATCTATAAAGAATCATTTCATAATTAATTTATTCTGCCATGAAACAGTTCTCTAGTTCACAAAACTAAGCCTTGCTACCTTTGAACTGTCGTTGAACTGGAAGGTAAGACATCATTAAATTACACTGGCAGACTAACAGGTTAACAGATAGTTGCACGGTTATACATACAGATGCATAAACGACGATATTGAGCAAATGGCTACCGTAACCAGTTACACCACAGCTGAAGCGCGTACTGCAATATAGTCTCATACAAAAGACTGATGAAACTCAGTGTTGGTTGATGTCGGGTCAGAGATTCTGGATTGCGGACCACTCATTTTCAACCTCGCTTTGGGACTTTTCTGTAAGCCGCGACCATCTCTCATTCTGATACTCCCCAGCTATCCAAAATTTTCCTTTCAGCCAGTGTGGTTCTGAGAACCGCTTAATCCAAAATTACCCAAATTTTCTATCCCATCCAACTAAATTCAATACACCATCCATTCTACTGCACTTCTCCAACAGCCAGCATATAAAATAACTTCGCTAGTATATCTCCTTGGTTCCGCTTAAACCCTCGATGTCAACATCCAACAATTCAACTATCTCGCCGATTTTTCCTTCGACCATTGGAAGACTTTCAGCGTCAACAACCAACCAATTTTACCAACACTCTCTAGTGCTATAACATCAGCTACCTGATAACATCGTCACTCTTTCAATCGACCAGTTGCAACTGTTGCCGCCATCTCATCACCTACATTCATCAAGCAGAACTGTCTTGTATGTATCGATCTTCCAGGTGACTTTAACAAAATACAAAACCGGAAATTCCTTTTTTTTTGGCAGAATGGTATATTGTTCTGTTAGAAATAAAAGTTGCCCTTTTGATGGTGAGTTGGTAGGGTTTCACGGACTGATGTTTCAAATCTGGTAACGAGATTAAACGTAAAAATAAAATTTTACCAAAATGGAGATTTCGCTTCTTTGTAGAGCGTTACTACGGTTTTATTAGGATTTACTTTTACCGCCAGCGAGCACTTTTACTGACAGCGCGCGAAAAAACAAATTTTCAACTTTATGTGTCAAGTCAACAGATGTCATGTTTTTCTGATGTTTAAGAAAATAAGAATTCATAGTGCTAGTAACAGCTGTAACCTGTACATGGAGCAGTGTTTGGCACAAACAACTATGGATCCGAACAGACAGTTACGACCTTGACACGATAATAGTGCTACCTGCATAACAAAGAACTTTCCCTTTTTTCAACTACTGCCTTGTTTGAGCTCAACCGTTTGATTCACAGGCGCTTTTGTGTTTTGATATACTACCCAGTCCTTGACGTATATTTTCGGGACGACCGCGACCGACTGATGGAAGATACTGTAATGTTCTTTTTATAAATAACGTTTATTTATTTATTATTAATTATTTAAAAATTAAGTCTATTACAATTTATTTCTAATACTTATTTTCACTAAATTTGTGTATTTTTATATGTACAGAATAATTTATTTATGTCACATTTATATCACACATTTATTTCGTTCGTTAATACGAGTCTATTCACTGCATCACAATCTCTCTCTTCTCTCGTCTCCTTGTTAATCTCGATGAGCCTAGAAGGTTCCCGCCTTTTCTTGCACATTCGACGATCGGAACGACTCGACCGTTCCAGACTTATCTGGTACATTCGACGGGTCTCGCGTTACAATACAATAGACAGTGACATCGCACAAAAAGCGGCGACCGTGTTTACTCTAATAAATTATGATTGGTAGACTCAAGTGAATGCTCCAGAAATTTGTGAAAACTTAACTATGGATTTCAGACTGGGCATCTCGGCAAAACAGAGAGATTAGCATTATTCCTGAAGCCCGAAGATTACAGATCAGAAACTGGAGTCTTGTGTGAAAACTGCAGAGGTGGTCACTCTACTAACTATACGTTTCAACCAGCGAACTGCGTCACAGTATCTTTTCAATAAGCTGAAGGGGAGCTATAAAGCTTCGAAAGCCTTCCCGGTGGAAAGTGGAGACTTTAATGAATGGTGATGATGAAACAGAGAAATGAGCACCGATTCAAGATTATCCAACGCCGATAATTTTTATCGCCAAGGTTTTAGCTTTCAACCGCTTTCGTTACTTAAGAATTAGAAAAACGCGAGTTGCTGTAAGCAATGACTACATCATTTTCAGTAACTGCCTCTTTGTTGCTGGTATACGAGCATGTGTTTCCTATGCTAAGGTATTAGTAATGCTGGCAAACAAACCAAAAAATATGCCAGTCTTTCTGATAGAATGCTATAACACAGCAAACGGTACATTTATAAAAACCTTAGATGAGAAAAGCTCAACCTTCGCTACACTTTTTGTAGTTAATGTTTCGGTGTTTGTCTTCGTTAATAGCGCTTCCCGTCTACAAAAGAGACGGAGGCTGATTTAAAAGCAGAAGTTCTTTTTTAGCCAAAGATTCGAAGTAAATTTATTAATGAAAGTCTGTGGTCATGGCTGGTCTGGTGGTGGTTTTAGTTATCATTGTAACTGATTGTTTGTTATGGAGTATGGCAAACTGTGGACTGGAGGTAACGCTGCTCGTGGATATTGGTGTTCCTATCATTAGTATTTATAACCAAATATTATGTAGAAACATCAGTCGTGGTATAGAAAAAGCCAGAAAAAGAGTGTTGCAGGTTCCGAAGGCTGATGGAATCGCGATAGTGTAGTTTTATTGTATTCGCAGCAATAAAACAATTTTTTTTAAAATCCTACTGCCACGCACGCTAGCAGGCGTAGTGACGCCTCTTCCGGGAGGCATTTGAAAAGTAGAACCAGAAGGAGCGCACGAGATGGGTTAAGGTCCTACGACAATAATCCAGCAGATATGGATGTCCGTCGGGCCTCTTGGAGAGAGGAGTGATGTAGCCAGGTGCCTCCAAAACTGCAACCGACCAAAGTAGCAGGACCACTAAAAAGGAACAGAACAGGAATTCGGAGGAATACCACACCCAATGACTGTAACTTCCTACAAGTGTTGCCTATTGTCACATTTCATTATACGTCTTCATTTCTTGTGTCACCAACATGTAATTGATAGCAAGACGTGGTTAATTAGTAATGGAACAGTAGTAATAGTAATCATCGTCTCTTTTGAGTTCAATCACTTCCACTAGCTTCTTGTTCGCTTTTTGGGATTACGTGAATCCTTCTTCTTCTGCGTCCAACGTCGTGGCCGACGTGTGGTGGCTACGGTGGGTGTTGCCGAGGTGTCCGGGTTTCTTCCAGCCCCTTAAGTATTCTTTTGACCGTTGCGTTCCAGGTCCTGCGATCGTTCGCCTGTCGCGCTGCTGTTGCGATATTTGTTTCCGTTAATTTTGAAATTACATCGGTCCACCGAATAGGAGAGCGCCCTCGTTTCCTTTTCCCTTCCGGTCTTCCCTGAACAACAAGTTTCTCCATGTTGTTGTGTCGGGAGGTGTGACCGAAGAATTTCAAAATTCGCCCGTAAGTCATAGACGACAATTTTTGTACTCGCAACATCCTGCGTCATACCTACATTTCGAAGGTATCTATTCTTTTCCTGTTGCTGGCACGGATTACCCAGGTTTCCGAGGCGTACGAAAAAGCAGGAAAGACTAGGAAATTTACGAGGCTTATCTTCGTTTTCTTAGTGATTTTTCGATCTTTCCAAATTTTCATCATCTTAATCATGGCAGAACAAGCAATTTTGATTCGTTGCCTTATTTCGAATTCACAAGAGCCGGATATGTGAAGCATGGAGCCTAAATAAATGAATTTATCGACGACTTCAAAGTTTTCTATCTTCTGAGGTTGCCTTTGATTTTCATTGTCTCTGTCGATAATCATGATCTTGGTTTTGGGTTCATTTATTTTGAGCCCGTATTCTCGACTTACCGAAGATTCGAAAACCGTCTTCCGCCAATTTTTACTCCTCCGTTCCAGTTTTCCAAGGTGCGCCGCATTACTGTACATCACTGTACACGTTCTAGAGGAGAGGTGAAAGTACGCATCCTTGCCGAACTTCTTTCTTAATGTGACAGTTTTCCGACAGAGTGGTATTAATTTTGACGATCGCCTTAGAAGCTCTGTACAGGTTTTTAACGAGGGTGATCAAGTGCGCAGGTACTCCAAGTTCTCCTAAGGTTGTCCACAACTTGGGCCATCAGACGTTATCGAACGCTTTTTCGTAATTTACAAAGCACAGATATATCGGCACAGAGTATTCCCGGGCTTTTTCTATAAGCTGCCTGACATTAAGCATTTGTTCTAGAGTACCCCTTCCTTTAACCAATCTGACTTGTTCTGGAGCTATTTGATGTGTTAAGAAGGCTTCCAGTCTCGCTTGTAGAATGTACAGCATGATCTTGATAGAGTGAGATATTAGGGCTATCAGGCGGTAATTGTCGCAAACGGTTGTTGGCCCTTTCCTATGCAGGGAAGTAATATTGAAGTTGACCATCCTCCGACCAAAGGCCTGTTTTCCAGATCTTCTGGCACAGCGTGTGCATGATTTTCTGTCCTCTATTATCGAGAGCCTGCAAAACTTTGGCTGATATTTTGTCGAGCCCTTCCCTTAATTTGTCGATTGCGACTTGTACTTCTTCTAAAAGTATGCCCGGTTCTTCCTCATAATCCCCCAGGTCTCCGACAGTAGCATTGGGGTCCGCATACAGATTGCCACAGTAATCTTTTCGTTCCGTGGCCAGACAATTTTGACCTTTAATTGCCCAATGTCGGGGTTTGAATTTCTGAGTGATAGAACGGATCTTTATGAACAGGTCTTTTGAGTTATTATTGACAGCGTGATTCTGGATTTCTGAACATATATTCATCAGATACGAATTTTTATCTTTGCGAGTAGCTGTTTGTATACCTTGCGGTTTAACGATTGGTACACTCTCGATTTATGCTACTGTCGAGACCCGAGCTTTAATGCTCCGACGTTCCGTCATGAGGTGTCTTGTTTCCGCCGATAGCCAAGGCTGTCTTTAGGTAATTTGATCGTCTTGTGGTAATTCTTCCAAGGTCTGTTTCAAAGTCTGTCATAACTTCAGGATCTTCTTCCGTACCAGAATAGTACATGGTGTATTCCGATGATTTAAAGTGGCCTCTGCCATGCCAATGCGTTTCCGTAACGTTTGTCACATCAATTTTGCAGCGAATTAGTTCATCCTGGATGATTTGGAGTTTCCCCTGCTGGTTAAGTCTGCGTACATTCCATGTGGCAAGGCGTAGTTGATTTATCCTGGTCGTACATTTCGCATGAGAAGCCCAGTTGTTCATTTTCCCATGCCCAGTCGCAAATTTCACACTGTCTACCTTGGACGTAGAACAGCGCCGGGTGGTAGCCGGGTCGTCTGGCGATCTTACAATCTTAAAAAGCATTCCCACGTAGCTTCCAAGGGATGATACGAAATCCTTTAATCAGGTGGTTTCCAATTGCCTTCCTGATCCTATGCCGTTTGCCCGTTTAGGCTCATCCGCCTTTGGATTACGTGAATACCTTCTGTAATATAACGCCCATAATCAGATTCATACTACCAGCAATTTAGTTGCCATACATTCTGGAGAATATTGCCCATGAAGTTTCATCTTTTGAAATGTTCGAACGTATTGGTTTCAACTACAAACTTTACGTCAAACACAATGATAGATTTAGTGAATTATATACGGAAATAACAATAGACCCTGCTTCTAGTGGTTTCGATTTTTGATTTTGTTATATTTCAGTCCTCATAACTTATGTATGCAGGTTTAAAGGTGAACTTCCATAACGCCACTAAACTGCAAGGTTTCGTCAGTTGCATAGTGGGCTTTAGTAGATCTGTATTTAAATTTCTTGTATTTTTCACGACAGATTTCGTGGTTTTTATTCTCAGCTTTTTTTTTCTCTTTGCGGATTTATTAGTAGAATACATGCATGTTAGTTATCTGTTGCCTTTTATCGATAGATATATCTGAAAAAACCTTTGAGTATTCAGGGTGAGATTTGTTATTGCTTTACATTTATATAATATGCTTTTTTGCTATAATTCTTTTTCTGCATCATATTTAATGCCCTTTTACATTGGACACAGAATAGTTTCTTTTCTTCGTTAACGTATCGAAATTTCGCATTTATTAAAAAATTGTAGCCATTCTCTTTTCCTCTTTATTAATAAATTTAGAACTGTAATTATCTAAATCATTATAATTTCATTTTAATATATTTAGTTATTTGTTCGTTGTAATTATAAATCGAAATAAAATCAAGGATCATATAGGCTATCCCTAGAGCCCATTTTGTGAGCTCTCATTAAAACAGAAAAAAAACATATACATAAACGTTATAGGTGATGAAACTAATAACACTTTAGAAGGCAGTAAAAATTAACGTGAAAAGGATATTCTCTGTAAACCTATCTTTATAGAAGCAATAAACCCATGTATTTCTTAAAATAAAAAAAAGAAAACACAAAAGCAAGAAATGATAATAAATTTAAATCCAGACATTTTTATTGTATTTTTCACACTTTCTTTATTGATGTTGACAAGTTATATGATATTTTAATTTAAATTTTCCATTTTATTACTTTAAAAGTTTCAACATAAAGAAAAAAAGTTTCAAATGAAATCCCATTAAGAAATTTTTTTGTTTATTTTTTACCGTTTTTCTTTCATGATTTTTAATTAAAAGAAAAATGAAATTATAAGTTAAAGCAACATTGTTTACTCGTTTACAAAAGGTTGTAGGTTTTTTTATTATTTTTATTAATGTAAGTACTAATTAAGAGAAGGATTCTATACATAGCGAGGACACAACAGAAAGTCCCATCCACAAAATCCTCTTGTCCTGATTGAAAATGCAAATTTTACTACGTGGTTTAAATTAAAATATTTCGTCTAGGAGCTAACGTTGGATCTTTGTTGGGCATAATGGTAAAAAGTAAACAAAATAAGGATCTAAACAGTAGTGACTGCAATTGCATGAGGAAATGCGCTTCCTATTCAAACACCAGAAACATTGTAGATTGTCTGCAAACAATGCGGCGCCGTCATCAGCCAAAACTAATTAATTGAAGAGTAATTTTGCAAAGTCACGTGCATTGTTTAGATAGTGCATTCCAGTCTAGCCGTTTCTGTATTGCGACAAACAAAATGCAAACAACGTTGGTTGCAATCTGGCATTTCAAATATTACGTGGGATACGGTTAGACGGGTGTACTACTATGTGTATACCAACATTTACATTTTTACGTTTGCGGGAATGTTTAATAAGGACTGTAACATTGTTGTTCTTGATTTTCTTGAACTCACAAATTGGTAAGTTTGCATTTTTATAGTTTTAGAATATTGCGAATGTAATATTTACCGATTCATAATTATCTAGGGGTATTTAAATAATACCTAGAGCAGAGTTTAGTAAAATATTCAAATTATTTGCACATGAGATAATATATATAATAAATAACTGGATTGCCGAAATCTTCAGATGCAATAGAGGTATTGACCTATGGTATATACTAAATATGTACCTAAATAATGAATTAAGAAAATGCCGTCAAGTAAAGCGAGGGCGACCACAGACCAGTAATTTCTTTTATCACTACTCTCCTCTTTTGCAAACATTTTTTAAAAACAGTTCCTCTTTCTCCTTTGTCGCCTTATCCAATTATCAATCTACTGATTTTTTGATATATACCTGCCCCAAAGGACTGCCTATCGTTGATTCGAATTGAGAACTAACAAATTTTGTTAAAAGTCAACTTGTCTGCTTCGTCACTGTTCCTTGGTCGAGATAGTGAGAGAGTACCTCCAATAGAGCCTTGGGCGATCCTCTTCGGTTACTCTATAGGTGAACAAAGGTCTATTTTGGCGTTTCTTATGTTTGTTCTCTTTTCAAACCATAAATCTCCTTCTTGTATTCTTCATCCAAGTTTTGAAATTGGGTAACCCTAATACTACCTTGAGTGCGGTTGTACGTATAATCTTTATTGCGTCTAGACAAGTTAATCATTGAATCTTTAAGCGCTAACAATGCCATTAAACCACTAAACCATATTGTACCATTAGTCTGATAATAGTTCATTGGCATCAATAAGATATCTGAGGACTGATTTTTTATCTCTGACTTACCACCCAAAGCAGCTACCAAAACGTCGCTGTAGATTTGGCTACGCCCTTGTGAACGTGCGATTTCCATTTTAGCTTCTTGTCTAAGGTTATCCTTAAGTAGTCAGTGTTTTTCGCACTTAAACCTACTGTCTTCTTTTTCTTGGCAAAGAGAATGACACCAGTCTTAGGTGGATTGACCGAAAAGCCACTTAGATAACGCTGCAGGTTACTTTTGCATCCGTCATATGCGGTACTTGTAGATAGAAGCCCTCAGCTCCAAGAGACCATTCATTATTGGACATCATAAGTCAGAGGCAAACTGCTTTTACCCCGATGTCTATCAAACCGACCAGTATAATGATTACTCCTCTGGTTTACAGAGTTTCTCCAATTTTAAAAGTTTTTCTTTCATGAAAAGCTTTCTCCATGTTGCAAAACACTGCAAGAACCACTTTCTTATAAGGCAGAGACCTTTCTATTTTCCACTATGGTGTGGAGTGTAGTTTCTGTTGATCTACCACAGCAGTAGGTATGATGACTTAGTAGAAGGAATAAGTAACCAGTAACAATCCTTTGCAAGACTGATCAGCCTGAAGAGTTTGGCACTTTCTTCTTTGGAAATGAAGACCGTTTTGACCAATCTTCAAGCTGACGGAACGTATTCTACAGCCAGGCTGGCTAGGGGTAGAAAAATGTCAAAACCTCTCTAGAACAATCCTGAGAATATTTCGTCCAGTTCGGTTGACTTGAAAGAGGCTGAATTTGTTCGCCGTCCATGAAATTAACATCAGTCGTTATCGCACGTTCGGCAAACTGCCAATTTGCCGCAGTTGAAACTTGTAGTACTTGAGCTCTGCTTTTTCCGAGAAGTAGATTTCCTTGCGGTAATTAAACGATTCCTCTCTGGTTACTGTCCAAGACCCAGTTGTCTTTCGTAATGATTCTACTGTCTACCCTGTTTCGCAGCTTAAGGTATTTATACCTAACTTAGAGCTTAAGAAGGAATCATTACTATAATAATTGGTGTGAGACAAGACAACATTATTAGCATAACTACCAGTCTACAAATTTCTTGAAATGGATAATCATAAGTTTAACTTGCAGATCTTTCTTTATACCTAACAAAACCATTTACCAATTTAGAAATAGTGCAGTAGCTGCACAAGTTTAGATGTTACGTATGTGCAGTCCAATTTCATTGGAGCCAAGAGAGCATCTGTTGAAGTCTGATAGTTGTAATAGTCATAAGGCCAAAATGTTGCAAACAAGTTTACTTTTTTACTAATCTCACATGTTGGAATCTAGAGATCACGCCGATTGATTACGCACTACGTAGGTACTACTTTCAATATTTAGAACAGCTTTCGAATCTGATTTAATATGCCTAGGAATTCTTTGTCCAAAAGTTGCTAAGTGTGTATTGTCATTAGTGGCCAGACTTTTTCAATTTTCAATACCTCTAGAAAATTGATGGCTTCATTCATTTCTGCATTTCTCTCCAAAATTTCTATGGCGTATGGATACCTTAATTTAAGTATATCCCAATCTTGTCCAATTCTATGTCGTTTAGTGCCATTTCGTGCAATTCCCCATTTCGTTTTGTACAATTCAAATTTGTCTAAATAACTGATTCTGTCTAATATCCAGTGTAGCTCATACTTGACTGCTTGTACTTCATACAAAGGAAATCTCATTGTCAGTGTCTAATCTTCTATCGTGTGTTGAAATTTGGAATAATACCATATCCCATGAAGATATAAGACTGATCATAAGCAAAATATTTTTGACATGAGTCAGAAACAGTTAGCAATGAATACAACCAAATAGAAATTTTTGAAAATCGTAACAGATAGACAAAGACCCACTCGTATAAATCTCTAGATTCTTATCCTGCCACGATCAAAACTTCTGACGCCATTCTTTGATGGAAGACTATCATTAACGTGAAGAGAAGCCACTGCTTCATGATTCTAACAGGAATGAATTCGCTCAGATTAGTTTCAGTTGCAACCGTGAAAATGATAGATACCTTTTGGTTTTCCTTTTTACTTTATTTCTTTCATTTTTTGTATTGGCCACTGTTACTTTTTTACGGAAACAACACTAACGTTGTCACCAACCAGTAACATGATTCTTTTGGGAAAAGATATCAATGATAATAATTTTGCATAGTCCAACGCTGAAACCCTCAATCTTTGGTATTTTGAGGGCTGGTTTGGAACTAAATATTTTGTTATTTTTTATTTTGCTTTTATTTTCTCCGGTTTAAAGAAATTGCATTATCAATCGTGCTAAAGTTTAAGTTTCCCAATATTACTTTTATAATTCCTGCATGCGCCCTTGAAATGTATCACGATAACGCTTATCATCAACTGCATTTGTAAGATTGCTGTGGTTGCTATGACAATCGTGATGTATACCATTTTCTGGTTACTATCAGTGATTGTAAATCGTGATCGTGATATCTCAGCTGTATCATAAATGAAGGTTTCTGTAATATCGACAAACAAGTAATAAATACACCAACACATGAAGTTAAAATTGAGATTTAAAATTGAAACACGAGAGAGCAATGTTAAAACTTTAAAACCTGGGAAAATTCGTTATCAAACGTAGTTGTTTATTCGAATAAGATCGTGGTCACAAAATCACGGAATAATTACACCGTGACGTGAGATAGCGTATTTGTTGTTTGCGAGTATTTGTTCTGAAT
This sequence comes from Ignelater luminosus, assembly GCA_011009095.1. NCBI lineage: Eukaryota > Metazoa > Arthropoda > Insecta > Coleoptera > Elateridae > Ignelater > Ignelater luminosus. The sequence goes on from VTPC01090617.1 coordinate 206,853, forward strand.
GGAGCATACTCTCTCATAATTCCGACTATTATGCGCTACCCTGCCACCCTACAAAATAAAGTATGAGCCGCCACTGTCCGTCACATGTTATTACAAAAACATCCGGTTTATTTGCACGACTCGGTTTATTAACTAACTTAGATCTTGCAAAAAATATTAATATAAAGTCTGTTCTATTAAAGCAATTAGATGAAACATTATTATTTTATCAAAAAGAACAATCTACGTAATGTCTTTTGCTTAATTAAAGTGCATAAACGCAAATATACATATTTCAGTTCGTTAATTTTGGTTTCCCTGAAAGTTTCAACAGGGGGCGGGAATGTTTGTTGCTATTGTTTTTTCCGTAAATGTGTAAATTTTCTCGGCTAAACAGAAAGTGGTATGAGAGAGACATTTTGCCTTAATCCACCACCGCTGTTGCTGGTGGTGTGAACGACGCACCGAGGATCCCACGAATCTGAATTGTAAAATAACCGTGTGGCTATATAAATCACTTGGGCAGCGCGTAACCACTGGCCCGAAATATCCATTACCAAGTTCTTTCGTTGTTTTTCAGTTGTTTTTATGTGCCAGTACGGCGATATGGCTGAAGGAGAAACATTGTTTTTTAAAATTACCATTTCCTCTTTTTATTTTTAATTCCAACCGTTTTAAATTTACCCTTTGAGGTAGATATATCATACGAATGCTTAAATATAAAACGGTTTATCCAATTCTTGTTTTTTCCTGATAAAGAAAAAATAAATTGTTAAAACTATGATTGCTTTATGTATTTCCCTTGCGTCCGTCTGGTGGAAATAGTATCCGGATATGAAGCAGACCATTGCACAGACCGCAGACTTTTCCGTTTCCCGTTATAATTGACTCGCTACGATTGCCAGATATATAAAGCTTTCTTTTTAATATTATTTTATTACCAGCCTACGTACATTTTTGTTACACAATCTAAGATTAGAATATCTGAATGAATTCATAAATAGAACAAGTTTAAAGATGACAGAATAAGGAAACAATTCAATTATCCTCTTTTCTATATTCATATTTTAAGAGATGAAAAAAGGAAGAAATGGGAAACATAAAATTAAAAAAGCGCCATGTCACTCGTGCATTTTATACTATCTTTAAATCTGTCTAGACTTTATAAGCGGGAGTTTAAAGGAATTTAAATCAGCAAGTTGTTGCAAAAAGTTTCGCCTTTAAGTTAATCTCAATCTGCAAGTGAAATCGTTCATACACTTCTCTGGGCTGAGGTTCTCTCTTTGGCAAGAAATGTTGGCTCTGCCAGACGTCTCAGACCGCAGGGCGACAATTGTAACTCAATCGAACAATGTGGAACTGCACAAAGGCTCTATTATCGTTCTCGCTTATGCGTTTAATTAGTCCTTCAATTTAGCGAGGGATTTACTTCGCTTTCAGCTCTTCATATTAATTTGACATAAAAGAAGACCAATCAACTCTTTTCAGATGAGAATTAAGACTAATTATCTAATAGTTTTAATTATTCATCTGAAAGTTTGCAAAAGTATATTAGAAACCATCTTTTGACTAAACTGTGCTTTAAATGCTTTTTGTTCTAATTCAAGCAAAATTTCATTGCTT
>VTPC01090618.1:0-28855 GCA_011009095.1 Ignelater luminosus
TATATTCATGTATTGATCTCCATAATGTTCATGTTTGAATTTTAGTCGAGTGCAATTAGTCATGAGACAGAAAATCTCGGAACCCAGTTATACTGAATGGATTCTTAGACCGCACGAATTTTACCCGGAACCCCCGCTACTCAGTCTTCGGATACCAGATAACCAAGATATCTGACTTCTTTCTGGAACAGATTGCACTTCTTTGAACTCAATTGCAAATTTACTCCACGTAATCTCAGAAACACATCTTCCAAGTTCTTCACGTGTTCCTCAAACGTTCGACCAATCACAATAATATCGAGGTAAACTAAATAGGTCTTCCAAGACAAGCCTCTCAGGATCAACTCCATCAATCTTCAAACGTTGCTGGAGTGTTACATAGACCAAATGGCATAACTGTAAACTGCCATAGGCCAGAACCAATAGTAAAAGCAGGCTTTTCTTGATGTTGGGGTTCCATTTCAATCTACCAATACTCACTCTTCATATCCAGGGTGGAAAACCACTTGGAACCAGAGACGGTGTCCAAAGTGTCATGAATTTTGGGTGACGAATAACTGTTTTTTTATGACACTATTTAATTGCCTATAGTCGACACAAAATCGTGCATTACCATCTTTCTTCCAAGACGACGGGTAATGCCAAGGGCTGTTTGAAGGTTTAATAATACCTTGGCTAGCCATATCCTCGATAATCTTTCCTCTTCATCTGGTTTTGCCCATCGTAACCTTCTTGGACGTTGTCGTATCGGTTGGACATCTCCCGTATTAATCTTATGGGTCACCATACTGGTTTTATTCGCTAGCCTTTTATCTGTAGCAAATATATCTTGGTAACGACTAATTAACTCTTGCACCCTAATCTTTTGGCTTAGAATTAAATTTTTACAAGAAGCTGTGATCATTGCTTGTATGTTTACCGAACTTCCCCAAGACGAAAGAACTCCAGTTGTTTTAGTACACCGTACTATAGAAGACACCGGCACACAAGAACCGATTTCGGTGTCCTTTTTCAACGACATTGGGAAATCGTTAATATTCATTAATCGAATAGGCGTTAATTCTTTCACATCCATTAACACTTTTCCAATCAGAATACCTTTTCCAACGTCTTTGTTGGCATAATCCGGTTCATTCGAGCCATAACAATCCCTCGAAGCAATTCGTCGTCTTTTTGGTAAATAGGGACTTCTACATTATCTACGCGAAGGATTCCGTTCTTCATATCTAATATAAACCCAAACTTTTTCAACAAATCCATTCCCGGGATAACTTCGTCAGCTATATCCGCTACCAACACCTGCGTGCAACGCTTCAACCAATTCCCATATCCACCATCAGTTCCCCAAGAACATCGGCATGCTCACCCGTAGCGGTTTTCAACCAAACTCTTGATGGCTGCAGCTCTCTATTTTCAACAACATTAGGACGGATTATTGTCTTTGTTGCTCCCGTGTCGATCAATAACGAACATGTCTTCCCAAAAATACTGCCATCGATGTAAAACATGTCGGGTTGATACCGTAATGAAGCCGTTTAGATGGTAGTTTTCGGGACATGACTTAAGGAGGTCGATGTTCGCCCTTTTACATTGACCCGCACTAGTTTCTCTTGATCCTGGTTATTCCTAACTGCTTCACTTTTGGTGCAATTTTTTTTAAGACGACCCTGCTCACCGCATCTCCAGCACTGTAGTCTTACTTTCTTCGATCGCTGTTCTTCAAACATTTGTTTCATCATTCGTTTAATTTTTTTACCCATATCTTCTATCTCGGCACTTCCCTCACGGACATGGCCCTGGGATATTCTCTTGGCTGCTTCAAACTCAAGCGCGTGCGCCAAAGCACTTTCTAATCTTACATGACGGGCAAAACTCAAAACCTTTTGGGTTTTAGAATCTCGAACAGCATCGATAAAGGTTTGTACAGCCAGCTGCTTAAGAAAGATCTGCGGCGCCTCTGGATATACTAGCGTAATTAAATGCTCTATGTCCGCTTGGGGTTTTTGTAAACTCTTTCCCGGTTTTTGCATTTTACTTTTCAGTTGCGCATAGTATACTTGCTGAAGGTGTTCATTTCCATAACGCATATCTAAGGGTGATGCTAACTCCTTGAAATTTCCTCGCAAGTGGTACGGAATCGTACGTATTACATCCAGGACGTCTCCACGTAAAGCCACTATCAGAGACGCTGCTTTTTCTTTTTTACTCCAATTATTAGTAACAGCAGCCGCTTCTAACTGCATTAAATGAGTGGACCAGGCTATCTTTCCACCGAAAATTGGAAGTTGAACATGAATTTTTGGCGTGCCATTCCTTCCAATAACAGCAAAGGGTTGTTCGCGGCTCACCAGTTTAGCAGGTGAAAGTTGTATATCTTCAGGTACCTCGCTGCGAGTGCCTACACTTTCCTCCACGACTTGACCCATAGTAAACATAGCAAACTTTTGTTGTAATTTGTCATATTTTTGATATAATCCATCAACCTCTTCTTTAACTTCCTTTTTCATTGTTTTTATTTTTGAATTCATTCCTTCTTTAATTTCACTTTTTATATTTTCCATATTTAAATTCATTTTGTTTTTAAGTTCAGTTTGCACGTAATTTATTTCCTCTTTGATTTCTTGTAGCATCTTAATTAATTCTCGATCCATTTTAGCTGAGTCGTAGGTTTTATAAATTATTATCGTTTTAAATTTTTAAATTTTTAAAAGTTCTTACACCTGACACTAATGTAGGGTTTTTAATAAAACGTTTATTTATTCTTAATATTTATTTTTACTAAATTTATTTATTTCTCTTTGTACAGAATAATTTATTTATATCACTAATTACACATTTATTTTGATTGTAGCTATGAGCTTATTCACTGTGTTACTGCTGGCTCCATTCCCACATGCGTTTATATAACCTTTTCTTGTTTCTCTCGATGAGTCTAGAAGGTTCGAACCTTTTCCCGCACATGCGACGATCGGAATGGCTGGACAGTTCGAGACGTCTCTGGTATATTTGATTGATGGCGCGTTACAATATAAAATAAGAATTAAAAACAAACCTTTTATTGAAATACAATACATAACCCAAATCTTGTGAATATAAATTTAAATTTCATTAAATCTTTATTTTGATGAAAAATGAAAACTAGCGTTACACACAGTTGGCGCATACGAATAATCGTCATTCCTGTTGCACCCGCACACCTATTGAATGCACTTTTAAATTGAAACATTAAATCAACTCTGATTAAATAGCTTCAGTCGTCTTAGACGCAATGAAAATCAGAGAATTTTACAAAATGTACCTTAGAAATAACCTTCTTTTGCCATTGCAACAGCACTGGTTCATGGAATAATGAATTCTTACTATAGTCTCAACCCTCTAAGGACTAATATGTATGGTAATACTGAACAAATGGAGACAGTTGAAACAAGAATATCCAGGAAGTCTTCTGTGTCCCGCCCTTCTCCTGTGCCCCTCTTCGCTTCCACTATTGCCGTAATTATATCCATGGCAATAAGCCTCTGATTAAAGTTCGTCATAGATGAACATCGTCAGAAAGCTCAACAGTTATTAAAAGAAGAGGAACGGCTTACAGAAGATATTGCTCAATTACAAGGATTAGTAGATACAGAAACTAGTGATACTGAGATAGATGGAGAACTTCAGGGTGATAATGGTATTGCAAGTGAAGCGTCTCAAATGATTCAGAATGAAGATGAAATTAAGGACAAGCGTAAAAGAATGGAAATGAGGTTAGTTCAAGTTTTCCAATGCAATATTAACATCTTGTGCCCAACTTCCTTTTTTAAGCCATGCCTGTTTGAATTTATTTTGTTTCCGTTTGTTTTTATATTATATGTTAAACTTCTGTAGTAGGGGTCACAAACTAATTTTAGTTGAGGTCTATGTACAAAAATTAAAGGCTTATGAGATCCAGTACTATCTTTTTTCATTATACATTTGATAAGAGCCTGTTCAGAAACATTGTCCAAGTATAAAAAAGTTATAGCTATCTTTTCTGCAATTACAGTAGAACCTCTTTGAGGTAGTATCTCCGGTACAGTCCGATCCAAAAATAAATTATCGTGTAAACATTATTTTTGTCAGAAACTGTATACTATACTCAGACACTGCACTGTATACACATACATAAAATTACATGAGCCAGACGCTCATTGACATACCCGTCTACTTACCAAGAAATGCTTAAACTTGCGTAATTTAAAAATGTTTATTTTTTCAACCAATCGGGCAAAAACATTTTTTTTATTCAAAATCTTCGTAATAAACTAATTTATAAATAAGTTGTTTTTTGGAAAAAATGTATAGAAGAGTTGAAACAAGAATATTCACGAAGTCCTATGTGCCCCGCCCGTCCCCTGTGCCCTTCTCCACTACCACTATTGCCGCAATTATATCCATGGCAATAAGCCTCTGATTAAAGTTGATCATAGATAAATATAACGACCCTTAGTGTGATTTCAAAGTACACTGTTACAGAAATATCATGTCAAGGCCTACACCCAATCCTGTAATATGGAAACAGACTGTAGGAATAAAATATGAATCAGAGGTCTTGAAACAAAGAATAAAGTTAATTTTTTAAAAATAGTTTCAAAATATTATTTGCCTTAATAATTAGATTTTTTCTGCAAAATGCACTACAGGAAATTAAAAATTAATTTTCAAAATGTATGATATGTCGGTAGTTATTTGGCTGAAATTGCTAATTGCTACTACTATAATTTACACATCAGTTAGACTTTCTTTAGGAATAATATTTACGAAAAACCGAGGTAATTTGCTTTCTCCAGAAACCCGGATTTTCTTTCTACGGCTCTGACTTTTTGCAGATACTTTTAGCACATTCTTCAACAATAGCCCCCAATAGCATCAGATTTAACTTCCTCGGATTTTTTAGGGGATTACTTTAAACCAGAGGGTACAAAACTTTACCAGCTACTTACTGGAAGTAAAGGAGTTTGAAATAATAAAATCCCTCTACATACTTTATAGTACGAATTGCAGCTTTATAATGTAAAATGTCTATTGTATGGGAAAATGAATAGTAGTCTATGACCTATCTTCCCAGAATGCTTTTGACTATAGCTGTATTAGTTAATGGTGAGGAAATGCAATTCAGGTAATATCTTGCAAGTATTTAAGAGTGACAATCAACCAGTATGGTGACGACAGTGTCATAGTAAGGACTTAGAACCAAAGATTTTAAATTAATTTACATAAAATAAAAAGCTTCTGAAAACACGAAAACAAGAATTTATAAAAGGTATACTATCACAATAAAATAGACTGAAACGAGACAATAATAAAAAGATTAAAGTAACTTTGATACGTAGAAGAATTGTGGAAGATAGACGAAAGGAGAAATAAGAAAATATGGATCGACTAACAATGAGATTAAGTAAGTTTGAATTATGAATGAAAATCATATGAATCTCTGTGGAAAGAGACATTACATACCTAAATTATATTATTATTATTATTATTACAGACTAAACTGCCTTTCCCCATAGATAAGTTTATACATCTTATCAACCTGATTCAGAACAAGGGTGTTTCATTTTGAATAATTTGAAGCACAGTTTAAGTTGAGAAAAATTTCAGAACTTGCTTGCATACAGTAAAAATTTACTGGAAAAAATCTATGTAGATTTTTTACGCTCCTTATAAAAATTAATACAAAACAATCTTTAGAAGTTATTAATTAGGTACAAAAGTGGTTAGTCGCGTAGATGAATTCAGTCAGGTTTGTTTTTAATCTTTTTACCTTACACTACTGTTTATAAGCAGATTTGATATTATTTAAACTAAATTACGTTTAACTCAGACATTGGAAGTAACGCGTTACTTGTAATTAATTACATTTTTCAGTAACGCTAAAGGTAATGCGTTACTTTATAAAGACACAGTAAAGTAATTGCAACTAATTACAAAAGGCGTGTAACGGTAACGACTTCAGGTCGTTACTTTTGCGTTACTTGAATAATCGATTTTCAAATTTAGTTTTGATGATGTTCAGAAAATACATGTTTTTATATTGTGTAATTCTAAGAGTTGTACAGTAAGCTTATACAAAGAAAAATTAATTAGAATCACCTTGAATTTCTGAAAAGTTTTTCTTTATTTTCTTTATAGAATCAAAGTAACTGACAGGAACGGTTGTAAAGAATTCTCTGTAGAAGAATGTGTTCAAAACCGAGAATAAGGCTTCCACGAAAATCTAACGAGTAGTGTTAAAGCATATGTTACGGATTTAATATATTAGTAGTTTTCGGAAGGATCCCTTAAGGAGGGTGCTTAGTGATGTAAAATGACCGTCATTTAAAAATCGTGACATCTGACCGTCATATAACTGTCATTTATTGTCATATTCGGTCATTTTGTGTCACTTATAACTTGTGCGCATCTTTCATATATTTAAGTAATAAAACGACTAAGGAATATAAACGTTGGTTTAATAACAGAAAAAAAAACAAAAAACAACAATTTAATCTATGTCTTCATCTTTATCGACATCATCTTCATCTTCCAGTTCATCAGAAGCATATAATACAGCATCCATCTCTTCGTAAAGTTCGCTATCTTCACTGCTAGAACTTTGATCGACACATCTTGGTGAATACCAACCTGAGAAACCTGGTTCAGATTGATTTGTGGCCATGGTTTTCTCTTCTGAAAAACAAGACCACTAGTTAAAATAAGTTGCAAACAAAGAATAGAAATTAAAAGCCAGTACCTAATCCAAGAGCCACAGTCGATTCACTGGTATCAGTGGAATCCCCTGGTAATTCATCGTTTGCTTTGTATCCAAAAAAGTTCAAAGATTTATCGTTGTTGGTTACTATTTTTATCTTGTCTGCAGTTGCACTAAACATTTTTAAATTGTGGTTAACGTAAGTTAACATTTCAGCACGTTTAACCGACAAACGGTTTCTTTTCTTTGTATGTATGTTTCCATAAGAACTGAAACTTCTCTCTGTGGCTGCAGAAGTAGCTGGCATGGTAAGTACCGCTTCTGCCACAAATCTGAGCGGAAATTCTGTACAAATTCCCTTCCAAAATGTTACAGGTGATATATTTGGATTTATAGCAAAATCTTGAACAAATTGCATTTATATTAACATATTAACCTCAACCTGCTTGTGTTTTCTTACTCTGCCAAACCAACGAAATATAATTTATTTAAAGAACAACGGTAAAGTAACTTAATTACATATTTGCAGGAACTGTAACGGAAACTAGTTACTTTTTAAAATCAAGTAACGTGTGCCAACAAAGTAGCTGGACAAATTATCAAGCTGAATAATCTAGTTGCATTGCTTCTTGATTGCATTAATATCGACTGTTTTTGTTTCTGTTTATGTAAACTGTCATATATAGTTCATGGTGTTGATGTGATCATAATGAAAGTTGCAGCACAAAATAATTTACGTGAACGTATTTATAAGATGCTTGGACAGCACTATAAAAAGTATGTTTTAGGCCATTTTTTAGCGGAGAACATCAGCCGTAGTACAATTTACGCAATTTTTGCGAGATATGATGGTGGTTTATCATCTATTGGAATTTAAAAACCTGGTCGTAAGTCAATTCTAAACAAAAGTAAATTGAAAAAACTTATATGCGCCGCAAAGGAGCGCGTTGGAGCATCCAATCGTGCTTTGGCAAGAAAATTTAAAGTGTCTAAAGAGACTGTTAGACGAAATTTAATGAAAATGGGTGTTAAATATCATAATAGAGTGACAGTGCCGCGTTACACCGAAAAACAATTACTGGAAATTCCCGAACGATGTCGACTATTGAGAAGAAGTTATTTCAAGGAAAATGTGACGTTGATTTTAGATGATGAAAAATACTTCACATTTGCATGGAGCAATGGAGATCAAAATGCGGGGTTTTATACAGATGATATGAAGAATACACCAGAAGAGATCCGCTTTGCAGCTAAAGCTAAATTTGAGTCGAAAGTGCTTGTGTGGTGTGCAATATCCGTACATGGAATATCGCAATTGTATATCCAAGATTCCAAGGCTCCAGCTATTAATTGTGAGACATATATCCAGAAATGCTTGGCCAAACTTAAGCGTTTTATTAATGAAAAACATGCTAATAATAAAATTATCATCTGGCCAGACTTAGTCTCGAGTCATTATGCCAAAAAGACTATTGACTGGCTAAATGATAGTAATATAATGTTTGTACCTAAAGAGGCAAATCCTCCAAACATCCCCAAGGCTAGACCAATCGAAGATTTTTGGAGTTTGTTGTGTCAAGAAGTGTATAAAAATGGATGGACAGCAAAATCAGCCCAGGAACTAACCAGAAGAATTCGACTGTGTGTCAAAAAGGTTGACATGAATGTTGTCCGACACATGATTAAAGGCGTCAAAGAAAAATTAAGCAAAATCGAAGACAATGGTTCTTTATCACTATACAAAAAGGAAAAGTAGAATTATTATAATATTAGTTTTCGTTTGTATATACACATAAAGTATAAGATTTCTTGATAAAGTGTTGTAAAGGGTTCGAATTTTGTCCAGCTACTTTATTGGCACACGTTAACTGTAATTGTAACTAATTACACTTTTTGATAAGGTAACTGTAACTGTAACTAATTACTTTTTTAGAGCAACTTTCCAATGTCTGGCTTTAACTTTTACATTATACTAGATTACCTACTAGTATAATGTGGTACGCATATGTTTTGTGTTTAAGTTTATCTCTGACATAAAGTCTTAGCTTAATCCTTTAATAATATGCACTGTTACATCTTTTAGAACCAGTTGTAAATACAATATCGGTTTTTTAAACTCATATTACAACAATGCCTAGCTTACTAAAATTCTAATCTCAACGCACAATTGCTTCTACCTTTGATGTTAGAGTTAGAATATTCAATGGCCCATTGTAAAGAATAGCTATTAAACAGTTTGTGGTACGCAAAACGGCACACTGTGGGCTGAATCGCATTTCTAGCTGGACAAAATACACAGAAATCAAGTTATCTTAAACGAGGCAAAACGTGCATTAACTTGTTCCGTATGAATTACCCTAACCATCTACCAAACGTTTATATCTAAGCACCGCGGTGTACAGTTGATTTGTCTCCTAATAACGAGCTTGTGTCGGCTTGCTGTCAGTTTGTCCATAGTTAACGTGTCAGTCTCTAGTGAATTTTTATTATAAGCAAAGCATTTATGTCATATTTTGTAGTTTTGTTGTTTGAAGCAGATACGTAAGTACGTTTTAACTTTTATAATTTTTTAGGCGTACATGAGGTATTAATGTTTTAATTGACTATCAATATGCTTAAAAACACGCAATTATTTATATTTTCTTTGAGGCGGTAAAAAAAGTAGGGCAGAGTAGAGGCTCAAAGTTACTTTTTTTTATATCCCCTAAAGTGTGATTTATTCACGATACAAATACCATCTGCACTGAAGTGCAACAAATGTGATTATTAATTTTACTGAATAACATGAGGTAATAGGCACATACGTCGAAAAGAACTTTTTACAACTATAAAGAGAAAAGATAATTGAAAACAATTGATATGTAATTCTTACACATTTATTTATCTGTTTAGATAGTAGTTTAATATTCAATGGCTTCAATTACGAATGGCTCTTTGTTTGAGTTGTGGCGTTCGAGAAGTGATAAAACTCATTCGGAGGCTGGTTCAAACTCTACAATTAATTTGTTGCACCAGTTCATCTGTAGTAAGATAGAATACGTATTGGATGATTTGGAATTGGAAAAAACATTTGCTAACAGAATTAAAGGATTTTGTAGCACACTTGATAAAAAGTGGAAAGCTGCATCACACTGTAGACCAAAATTTATTGATACAAATCGTAGCTGGATGGAGCGCAGTTTTAATGTGCCAGTACGCATTTCAACCTCTAGAGAAAGAACTCAAGAACCAGAACCGAGTACATCTGATGTTGGTCGGCCCACAAAAGAGTTCGCATCCTCCAGCGAGCGTACGAAACGGCGAAAAGTTCAGTTGTTAAAAGAAAATGCATCACCTGAAGAAATCATTTATGCCGCCAAAACAGTCCTACGAGATGAAGGAAAACCAACAGCAGCGGATTTAGTGACACAGGCTACAGAATATTCACCCAAATGTGCAGTACGGATTCGTAAGTTGTATCGAGAGTCGTCAAAAGCTCAAAGAATTATTTTCTACACAGAAGAAGAAAGTCTGGCACTAGTGATGGATTGTCAAATGTCTAAGAATGCTTATAAAAAAATGCAAATGGGATTAAAACATCACAATGCACCAAATTTGTGCCCCTCATATGACGGAATAATTGCAGCAAAAAAACGTTGTTATCCTCTAGGAGTCGAGGTTAATGAATATGGTAAGGAAATTTTTATATTATAAACAAACTGTGGCGAATTTGTTATTTGTAGAAGAGTAGGATCACACCAGAATTCGTACTCTTGATCATGTTATTTTTCTACTAGGTGCTTCCATTCCACTACAAAATCTGTTAATCCACACAGTTATGCGGTTAATCCAATCTATTGAACTACCGGATGATGGGAACCCTAGTTTTTCCAAAATCGACCTAATTTGTAAGTATGGATGCGATGGCAGTTCGGGTCATAGTGAATATACACATATGCAATTATCCAAAACAGAAGAACATAAACGCGATTATGGTTCTGACACCGAAATAGTGACCGATTCAAATCTATTTCTTTTTTCTTTGGTTCCTCTACGTCTTGTTGCCATTACTGATGAATCTACAAACAACATAATACCTTTATGGGAAAATCCTAGACCATCTTCTATTCGTTTTTGTCGCCCTATACAATTTATGTATATGAAGGAAACCACCGAATCAATCCGAAAAGAAGTGGAAAAAGTGAGAGATGATGTAGCCAAATTGAATCCCTACGAAATCCATATAAATGATAAGCTCGTGCCGATTAACTTTGTCCTTCACCTAACAATGGTTGATGGGAAAGTTATTAATGCCCTCACAGGTTCCTCTAGCCAATCTTGCTATATATGCAAATGTAAACCAAGCGAAATGAATGACTTGAAGAATTTGAAACGGTTGCCAACTGCTGAAGATAATCTTGGATATGCTCTTTCAACTTTTCATGCTTGGATCAAATGTTTAGAATGTAGCCTACAAATTAGTTCTCCAGGCCCCAACTATTCGTGATGCCACTAAGGAGCAACTAAACCAACTTGCAGCAAGGAAAAAGGACATTCAGAATCGACTTTAGAGAGAACTGGGTATCAGAGTTGATAAAGTGGTGCAAGGTGGGGGAACGTACAATACAGGAAATGTGGCAAGACGCTTTTTTGAAAACCACCAAAAGGCTTCCGAAATAACGGGAGTGGAGGAAAATCTAATTAAACGATTTGGTATTATTTTGATTGTTCTTTCCAGTGGCCATGAAATAAATCATGATAAATTTAATGAATTCACCAAGGCCACTGCAGAATTATTTGTGGAAAAATATGGGTGGTATCGAATGCCAGTAAGCGTTCATAAAATTCTTGTGCATGGGTCACAGGTAATCATGTCTTTACTTCTACCAATTGGTATGCTCTCTGAAGAGGCTTAGGAAGCCAGCAATAAAAATTATAAAAAATTCCGGGAGCATCATACTCGAAAAAATTCTAGTACGAATACCACGAGGGATCTGATGCACACGCTCTTAGTGTCATCCGATCCTGTAATTTCCACTTGTAGAGGTGTACCGAAGACAAAAGAAAAAAAAATTGCCCCAAGATGTTCTATTGTTACTAAATATTAAGAAATCTGACAATTCAGAAAATACTGCTATGTCAACTGTGGGCTGTGCAAATAAAGACGACCAAGACAAAGCAGTTGAACTTGATGATGATGACAACGAAGCCAGTGAAGATGACAGCATTTTTCTTGAATAATTATAATATTTTGATGTGTTTGTCAATACAATATATCGGCAGTAGTCAGTTACAATTTACTTGCTAATAAATTATCCGATTTCTGTTTTTGTGATTTTTGCCTAAAACACATATAAAACTTTCTAAAAATTTTTTCAATATTTTTTTCATGTTTCTTATCACATTTTGAATCGCTTTGCTAAAAAAATTATTTTGTCCAGCTAGAATTGCGATTCAGCTCACAGTGCGGCAGGTTCAAATGCAGCCAGTGATATTATTTATTTTAACTTAAAATTTGCACAAAAACGTTTTTTAATTTTAAGAAAATTAAGAGAATCTTAAAAAATTAATTTTGTTCTGAAACTCCAAATATAAGAACATAGAATAGAAAGATTAGTAAAACTAAAGTGGAAATGAGCAAGGTTGTATGTATAGTAAATACCATAGATACATTTATCACAATTTTGCTAAACTTTCAAAATTTGTTTTATTTTTGAGTAAAATGTAAAATTAAAATAGATAGATATCTATTTCTATAAAATATTGTTTATTTTCTTCTTATGTTTTTGAATTTAATTAGAACTTTCTTTTTTTTGCATATTTTAAATTAGAAAAAATAACATCACCTACTGAATTTGAACCTGCTATTTTATGTACCAAAAAAAATATAACAGCCAGTCTTTAGCAGAAACCAAGTGCAAGTGTGAATTTGAATGTTTTAACTCTTACCTCACTGGTAGACCTGGAGGCTTTATTTAGGTATTCGTTAATAAGTAAACATTCAATTATCACTTAAAACTAAGATTATTTAATACATACTTTTATAAATAACACCCTTCACTTGTTAGAGATTAATTGAATTGATTGGTAGAGCTAACAAAAAGCAAAACAAACTCATTTAATGAGGAACAAAGTTTTTATTTATTCTAACCATCTTTCATGTATTCTAATACAAATTTCTGATCGAGCGAAACTAACATTAATTTTTACATGTTATTATCTAACTGTAAAATTATTTGCCCCATCCTCCACGTCTCCAACCTCCACCCAATCTGCGGCCACCCCATCCGCCACCACCCCATCCGCCACCTCCCCATCCACGGCCTCCCCACCCGCCACCTCTCCATCCACGTCCACCACCCCAACCACCTCTTCGTCCCCATTGAGGATTAGCCGATTCTGCACCTTCTAATCCTTCTTCATCCAAAGGTTCTTGAACAACAGCATCTTCGATGGCAGATGTTCCGAATTACCCTACAGCAGGTACTTCCTCAGCAGGATAAGCTAGTGAAAAGACGACCAATGCAAAGAGCACGAAAACTGCTTCCTGCAATTTTTACATAAAAATTGTAACAATTTTATTGGTTGCATGCACAACTAATTATTAGTCTTGGTGTTTTTTGTATTAACACATAACTCATCTAATTTAAAAACACTTTCGATGATCTTGAACTTGAACGTGATCATAAAATTTTATTTACATCTTACATTAGTAGCACTACTGCCCTATTTGAAAACAATAGGTTATTAGCTCTACTAATAAGATTTAGTGAAGCTCTATGAGCGCAGTCCTATAATCTTTAGAAATACTGAGAAATTAGAATTTAAAAAACATTTAAAAACTCTATGTTGTAAAATTTTTAAATTTATTTTTAATAGGAATGCTAGTAAATAAAGAGATAAAATAAGTACCTTCAACATTTTGTTGCCACCAAATGACTTCAAAACAGAAACTGTTTCTTAGAATAATAGTAGTCGCTACTCTGAAAGACTTGTGAGACAACTTTGTGTTAAACTCTTGGAGGCTGGTTTATATAGGCCAGAGAACTTCTTCGTCTTAAATTTTCCTTGTATCATTATTGTTAGCTACCTATAAAAAAACACCTCCCCCTACGTTAGGTCTACCCGTACCTATTAACCAGTTCATTTTTGTATTACATGACTAGAATATACTGCGTAACAACATATATTATCAAAGATTCAAAATATGCACAATTTTTTTTATTTACAAGAGTAAAATAATCAGAAAAAGATTAAATTCATACACTCTTAAGAAAATCACATAAATAAAAATTAAAAAGGCATGTTTTAATTTTCTGACCAGAGCGACCGACCATTTTAAGTTTTTTCGTTTTATATGGTCGATAAATGTATAAAAAGTTTTTTATTTACCAACCTTGAAAAATCTTTAAACCCCAACATCGCAATTTTACTTTGCTGGAAGCACTTTTTATTACGTTGCTTTTAAGAATAAACCTGAAAATAATCTGAACATTACAATAAACAAGTCTTTTTTGTTTGAACAAACAAAGAAAATAGCAAATTGATAATGTTCTATGAAACGATAAAATTGGATTTTGGTTTTACTGCGCATAAAAAACCTTCTGAGACAATTTAAATACAAACATTCTGTTTTTAGTTTTTTGCATTTAAGTTGTTAATTTAGTAATCCATTAAATAAAGATCTTTGGCTTTTGATTTATAACCAGCTAATGTATGCCTAGTTTTAAAAAAACTGTCGTAGAAATTTATTAAATCTCTAGAATAAACCTATAATTTCTTCTTGGCTTCATTTCTTACATCACCAATAACTAAAAAAGAGCAATTCAAATACAGGAAATTCCCAAAAAAAGGAACGTAATCCATTAAACCCATGTCACATTTTCTGTCGTGTGGAAACACAAAAAATGAGTTTATCTAAAATTATTTTCACGTTTTATGATATTATCGTTGCACCTGCGTGTTAGCTGCCGTTGCTGTAATTACTCTTAAAACATTTTGTATGATCGGATTTTATTTATTTTAAAACTTCCCACCTTGAATAACTCTTTAATTAGTACAATTATCAAAAATCGCTAAAACGCGTTGCTTTTGGTGTGGAGGGGGACATTTAATAACCTACTTTAGTCAGTTGGTCTTTACGGCTTTTTGATTAGCGTCTTTCGACTTTTTGTCTTTACGTCTTTATTCACCGTCGTCCTGCTATACTCTGCCCTCATCTCTTGGCGCGACCACCCCACTCCAAGCCGCGTGAGGGTGGGTGCCCAAGCGGCTATGTATGTACTTTACTAATTTTTTTTCATTTAAATTTATACTTAAATTTACTACTAAAAATAACTCCTACATATATGCGCATATTTTGAATTTTTTTTCTTTCATATTTTTCAATCTTTACTAATGACATTCCAAGTTGCACTACTAGAAATCTCCTTTTCTAGACCCCAAAACCTCTTTCGACCACATTTCTCGTTTTAACAAGTGCATTCTTATATCTTTCTTCAGATTCCGTCTCTGACTTTAGGCGTTTTCGAAAATTCCCTGTGAACGATTGGGTTTCAAGCCGATTATAACTTAAGCGTTGGTTTATTCGACATGGTTTGCTACCCAGCATTCGGAAAACTACAGAACTGTAACCGGGGTGCTTACCCGGTCAGCTTAAAGTAACCCTGGTCAACGAGTAGGGTTGAATGGGTTGGTAGTAAACTGTTAGACAGTTCAAGATTCAAAAACATCAAGGAATTCTTACGCTTAATTGTTTCAGCATGGATTCGAAACAAAAAATTGTAGCTATTGCTGCTAGTTTCCTTTTCCCCGGCGACTCTGAAGATGACGGAGAGGATATTATGGTTGTTGCTCATCAATTTAAAAAATAAGAAAACATAAAAAATGTTCGGAAAATGTGGGTATCACCTGATTAACCCGATCAACCTGCTGACCGAAAACACCTTTTGTGTTTCATTGAAATCTCACAAAGGCTTCTAAAGGGTGACTATCAAATATTTCTTTTCAAGGGAATTTTTAATCTTGCGCAACATTTCTTAAATTAAAAATTAATTTTAAATTTCATAACTTATTATTTCCAACAACCAATATTAAAATTAGAGACTGTAGTAAATCCTTTAGGGGAGTTTTGTGAAATTGTAAACTTCTACTAAAATAAAATTTACATTGTTGTTATCATATATTATAGTTATAATTATTTTCTTCTCACTACAGTAATCGTAGATATTAAAGGAATTTTGTGATCTTAGTCTATATGAAGTTTTTCGAGAAGACGAAAGTAATTGGCCTCTAAAGTGCGTAACTGTTTTCAACGCAACTATTTCCAGTAAACTTTTCTATGGTTTATAACTTCTAAGATTCGAGTAGTAAAACAGCATATAAGTTGTATTACATGAACAGAACAAAGAAAAGAAATTGCAACCCATCATAATGTTATAGATATCTTATACATACATAACGTTTAAGAATTTTCTTATCTTTTTTCAGCTTTTAATTAGTTAGTTTCAACAAGAAATATATAACAAAGGAATAAAAATTAGTATTTTTTATAGGAAAATATTTATTTTTAGAAGTGATAATGATACGAATATTCAGAGAACTAATTTCTTCAATCATTAGATATGCTAGTAAACCTACAATAATAGTATTACTCATTGTCACATGTACTACAAGGTAATTTTAGATGTGATTCAAAAATCTACACAAGGGTAAACGAATAAGACCTTTTAAGTTTAAAAAGGCTATCATAAAAGCACAATAAAATAAAAAATGATTTGTCATTATTGTTATTCAGTTTTATAGTAAACATTCCAGAAACGCCAAGCTAGCGGAAAATAAGGCAAAATTTAGATCAGTATAAATATTGTATCTATAGTTAGAAATCTTATATCAAGATTTTTCATTACGTTTTGTATTTTGATGAAAAATAGAATAACAAAGACTCTTGAATTTGATAACAATAATCTTTTATACCTTTAAGATACTTTATAAAATTGATTCTGTTCAGCGCATTGTATAATACTAATACAATGTACATGGTGACTCAGATTATAGACGTAACTACTTAATAAAGAATTATGATATTAAATATATAATTTTAGGTAGAACCTAGGGGAACACCCGTCAAGAGTACAAAAAGGCTTTTATTTGAAGTCACGGGTAATGATCTAAAAGTGGTACAAACAAAACGTACGGGCCTATATAAAATCTCAATTTCAATGCAATTCCTATATTTTTTAAATTGTTTTCATTCTTTAAATATCTAAACAGTACATCAATCATGTTTAAGGTATGTTAAAATTGGTATTTTGAAGTTTTTTTTAAATATTTAGTTTATCTTTATTATAAATAGGAACTCCTAGTGTTTATCTTAACCGTGGTCGCAGTTTCATTTTGCCAAGACCCTTATATAATGTCTCCTACACAAAACCCTTCGGGAGCTGTACCGCAATGGGGTTGGGGAGGAAACAGATATGGAATAGGTGGCTATTGGGCTTGGGGCCCTACAGGATGGACTTGGCAATATCCCAGAGGATGGTGGGGTATTAATAATTACTGGAGAAATAATTATTGGAACAGATATTACAGTACCCAAGCTCCAGGAAAGTAAAGTTTATTGAAGAGAATGATCATGTAAATAACCATTATTATACATCAGTTTTAAATAAAATACGTTAATAAAATGTGTATTGTGTAATAAATAACTGGCCTATCATTTAAATTTCGACACTAACACCAAGTAAACCCATCTAAAAAGGGCGATGATCTTTAATTCCATGATATAACTGCCGTTACAACTACTACCTTAGAAACAAATAAGAAAAAAAGAAAGAAATAGTCTAGTAGGCCTATATAAATAGTTTTAGGAAGTTTAGTTGCATTCGCTGTTGAAATCTCTTTTGAAATACATAAAAGCTTATAGCGGTAAAAGACTGTTGAGGTGGCATATCACAATGTTGAAGGTATGTGTAGAATAATTTTTATTTTTTTAACGAAACAAAAAATATTTTTCTATTGTAGGAAACGCTTTGCATTTTATCGTTAATTATTATTTCTACGGCTTATCCTACTGGAAGTAATCTTGAAATTCAGAATCAACCAGAATTGTTGAAAGACGCACAAACCGTCTATCGGGTGTATTATGGTGGCAATTACGGTTATAATAATCAGTGGGGTGACAAACTGGGCTGGAAGCATCAACTTCCGCATTACGGTCTTCCTTTGGGATGGAATCGTCCTCTTGGATGGAGAGGATAAATTACATGCAATTGAAAACACTTAGAAATAATATCTAAATTAAGTGATTTCAACGTTAGATAACGCGCTAAACTCTGGTGTATCAGAAATTTCTAGATTAATTAAGACCTTCTGTCCTTAATTCCTATATCTATAATTTATTTTTTATTTTGTTTACAACATTCGTTATTTTATTTAATGGTAAGTTTGCTTGGAGAAAAAATAATATGTAAAAATGAAGTTTTGTGTTTTAATCTTTAAGAATTTTAGTAATAATAACTACATTTTTATAATTTTTTCTTGTAAAATTTGATTTTTATTTATTATCAATAAGTGATGTATACATCACTTTTTTTTATTATAATACGTTCTGTTTTATCTCAACTTTGTAAATACCATATTATTTTGGAGAACTTTACTATTACAATTACAAAATACAGAATTATAGTTTGATAATAAAAAGTAAAGGTCAGTGAAGATTTTTTGTGCAGTGTAATTTTACTTCTATTTCATCAAAGAATTAAAATTAAGCTCTTTTATACAAGTCTGACACTAGTATTAATATTTTTTTAATTAAAAAGAATACCTTCAAAGCTCGAATGCACAAAGCTGTACAATCTAGTATAAGAGATAACTTGTTAGTTCAAACTAAATGTAAAATGAAAAAAAAAGCATAATTTAATGAAGACTAAGATCAAGGTCAGCGTCAGAAGTCAAACCAGTTAGGACGTACCATTGTTGTATGGATACAAAAATCGGTTTAAAGATTACATTTTCTACCCTGTACTGTCTCATCCAGAATGATACGCTTAAAAATCAAAATACGCACTAACTTGTAAAACCGACCTTGAGCAAGATGCTAGAGAAAGGCCAAAGAAAACCTGCTCTAATAATAGGATGAGTAAAAGACGACATCAGAAAAACAGTGGTTATCTAATTACTAAACGTAAAAGATGCGCAACAGGAAAATATCAGAGTAGGTCACTGATATGATCGCAGCGCGTAATGTCGTCAGTACGATTTGAAATACCGGCTAGAAGGACTTTACCCGGTCTAACGGGAATTAGATAAGAAACTGCTCTCAGTTCCAAAGAACTTCACTACAGCCATTAACCTTGTGTGCTTCACGGAGTTGCGAAAGTTGTGTCAGCTGGTGGCTGATGGACTAAAAGCATGCTGGTCAATGATTATTTACCTAAGAGTGAAGATGCAGTATCATTTGCAGTATACGTATAGTGCAGTTAGCTTTGTTAAAGTATTAGAAGGGGTTGTGCGATCTTCCTGTAAGTTTGATTGTACATATTTGCGTTAGTTGGTTGGTAGAGGGAAGGTGAAGGTCGGCTGAATATCCAGGGTACTGTCATCTTATTGTAGAAACTCAAATAGGACTTCTAATAAGCAGACTTAATTTGTTCTTTTTCTGAAAGTTGGGTTATGGGTTTTATTCTGCTTCAATAACTTCTGTTGCACTACTTATTTATCCTAAAGGCAACCAAATTAATTACAAATTGGCGATTCCTAATTTATAATTTGTTGTTTTTCAAATCTAATCTGCGTTACTTTAGAACTATGTTGTACTATATAGTCCTGTATTCTCCGGGCAATGACACGGTTATTATCTGCCCTATATCTTCAGTTGTTATCCTCATTGCCGATACTTTCCCTAGACTTTAAAGAAGGCCATTTTCGATACGACCTTCAAGATATATTATTGCCTTTCTCAATACCATTGAAACAGTTTTTTTTAAAAAAATTCTAAAATCTTGAAAACTGGATTTGAAATTAAAGAATACAGTCAAGTTCCAGAAAACCCAAACATTATACCAGGCTAGGTTGAAAGTTTCCGAAATCGCCCATAGATGGCGACCGTAATTCAATTTATTTTGGATCATCTAGTAGGCTTGGTATTTCAATTATTCATAGAAAAAGAATCAAATTGATCTGTTATTTAGGACATGTTATATATGAAATCAACTTAGAAGTTTCTCCTGATTACAGATACATAATCGCTATCTCGATATCTCAAATACTTTTCGAGATAATCGAGATCGATTTGCTTTTAAATTTCGTCATGATCGTGCTTGCGTTTTCACTGGTTTATATCTGATTCCTGTCCGATATGTAGTGACAAATTGATCATTTAGATCGACTCCGTCCATATTAGTATTATATTTTGATATGGGCCCTAGAACTTTTACATTTATCTTTTTGTGGTTCGCTGTTTGGAATACTTCTAGGCATTTGCAATAGGATCTACTGTATCACAATTGGTAAGGCATGTAACTACGTCATTGTTATTCCATCTCACCAATAACAGAGTTCTGTTTGACGTGCACTCATAAGAACCTCTTTCAGTTTTTGCGAATTGTTTACTATCGCAAATTATGTTTTTAGTGATTCTGTTTTGCCTAAGCTTCCCAGTACCCCCAATTTTCATTTGAGTCAGTTCATCTAGTAATTCAATCGACATCAATAAATTTTTGTACCTAAATTGGCTTTTTCTGCTAAGCCTAACACAACATTCCTGCCAATACCATAACTCGTTTGGGGTAACCCTGTTGATGCACCACAGTAAGGTTTAGCATGATGTAAATATCCAGAGGCACTTGCTATGCGTCACAGTTTGAATCCGAAACGAACTGGTTTACCTCTTAAAAATTGTGATGTCCATAATAGGAAATAACAGTTTCATCGGCGAGAAAGGTGATTAATGTTTCCTGTTGCCTCATTATCAATTTCATCAGAATCTTCATCCGTCTGTGCTCCTGGATCCTCAACAGCAGGCAGTAATGCTATATGATTATAAATGCCTCGTTGTCTGTTTCATTTTCCAATTCTGTCATCAATTCATGCAATAGTAACCCATTTCCAGTAGATTCTCGATGATAATTAGATAAGCGTTAAAAGGAGATTTTACCTTACTCTAAATTCAGTTAAATAATCCTTACAATTGTTCTATGTTGCACTGAATTCAACTAAATTCAACACGTTCACAGTAATATTCATAAAAAACCCTAAGACCAATGCATCTAGAAGGCCCACACTTGTTCGCGAAGGCAAAGTAGAAATAGTAATCTAATTTAGAACAATTTGAACCAGCAAAACCTTTCCTGCCGAATGCACTTCACTGTTTAAAATTCCTATTATGTAGTCAGGTTGTACTGGAGTTTGTCAAAAACTGTGCGTTTTGTAAGTTTATTGTATAAATTGTCGAGATGTGTACCATCTTTACCCTGCAAATTCAAATAACTTTATGGTGGTTGTGATAAGTACCTATAATAAACTTTAACATAAACACATAAAGTTACCACTAATAAATACCAGCAAACATTGTTATGAACAAACAGCAAACTTCACCAGATAATTTACAGGTCGGTATTCTTTCACATTCTAAGAGTGTAATACGTAGAAAAAGTTGACAAAAAAACATCAACAAACATGTAAAATTCTGAATATATTTATGTGTCAAATATTGTCCGATATGAGTTAATATTCATTTCAAAATAAAAACAAATTTTTTTTAGGTAAATAAGGCATATTTATAAAAACTGCTTGGCACATATATCAGAAAGCACTGTATGAATTGGTACTTATCCATATTTGACTAAAATTTTTAAAACATTTTATTTCAATTTTTAAAGTCGTTGGCAATTTTATGTGTCACTGGACGTTAATGGGTTTTTGTTAGCTTAGTAGATCGTATTAAAAAGTAATTAAAGTTTTTTTATTATTATGTTAAATGTTAAAATGTTACGATAAACAACATGCTGTAAGAAGCTAGAATAGAGATTGTCAAGAATTAATGTAAGTTCAAGCATTAAAAATGTTTTTTATATTAATTACTGCGGACGATATGTGGAGTAAGGACGATAAATGTTGGATAGGTCGAGTAATTTCGAATACTATGTTATTTTGTTCAAAACTTGCGCATATATCTATACTTACCTTTAAATTTTCGTACGTATTACTTGACGACTATTCTTCTTTATAACTTACGAATGACGTTATGTTTCAGTGCTTTGGTATTATTTACTGTAGTAGTTTAGTGTAGTTAAGTACTTTTTTATTCAAAGTAAAGCGTACAACTACTGTAAATGATTTGGGCAATATTTCGTTTGTAGAAGACAAACACGGAACAGATTTTTTTCATAAATTTAAACGCTTGCATTAATTTAAAAGTTCCACAAAAACTACATTAATAAAGCAAAGTATAACATGCGTAGCAATAAATCACAAATTTACTAAAGCGGGCCCTTTTAGGCCATGTGGATGCTTGCTCTGCTCCGGGGTCGGTCGACTTTGTGCCTCATTGAGTTGCCAATTAAGTGTACGGATATGGGACTATATACAGAAATTCCTCTTTTACAAAAAAGGTTTTCATGCATTAGATTCTTACCAAGTAAACACGTCACTGAAAACTTACAGGAGTGAGAAGGGCTTGCCAGCGACGTCCCTCGTCGCATCTAGAAGATCGGATCCTGGTGTTGTCATCTTCAGTGCACGGCCTGGATCATTTAAACAGAATTAGTTTTCTACGTACCAAGAGAGGAAAGTAATTTGTTGCAGTCGAGACGTGGTTAATTGCGCTCGAGGCGAAGCCGAGAGCGTAATCACGTCAAGACTATAATGTTACTTACTGCCGTAGGACATACAACATTTTTTCGCCCATAAATAAATTCATTTTTGTGTGGAACAGGGATGTAATGATTCATTACAGCCCTTGGGGCCTTCCAAGGGCGGAAAAGAATATTTACATATTTTCTTAACAGCTATACTATAGTTTCTTATTGAAGGTAAAGATCAAAGAAAGTTCAGTTATTGTATAGGGCGTATATTCTAGTATATTACTTTACTCGTATGCATACGGGCATAAGGCTCGGTGACGTCACATTTGTATTATTCTCGTTTTGAAATAATTGCATATTTGTTTTTTTAAAAACCTTTTGTTGCGTTGATTTTATAAACTTTAAATTTTCAAGAGTGTTATTGATGTAAAATATTTCTAAAAACCTGAAGAAACTGCATATACTAAATTTGTCGAAAGAACCCTATTGTTAACATTACAATCGAAAATTAATAAAATATTCTCGAGTCTGGAAATATTCTTGAGTCTGGTCTAAAGGTTTTTCATACACTGCTAGCTTGATAGCTGGGTTATGACAGTTAGCACATAACCTATCAATATGAGAACTGTACTCAAATGATAGGTATCATTATTAACGAAACAAACCTACATGTCACTAACAAGATCTACTTACAGTACCGTCTTCTACGTGGCATCACTGTACTTCGTTATAGCTAAAGCTCGAATTTTATGCGAAATTCATACTTTTGCATGTTTGCATATTTTACCTGGTTTTTGTTCCTTTTGCATATTTAATACGGGGAGCATTGTGTCCATACTGTTTTATCAATTTTCTAATTTTACTGCATATTTTGCCTATTTTACGGTATATTCTGGTAATTTTATAAATTTTTGGTTTATTTATATACAAAAATTTGATTTCTAATGTTACTCGTAGCAAATCATCTTCGTCTTGCAATATTACTTTAATGCAATAGTTTCTACAAAGTATTGATTTTTACTGAAAATATGTACGTTTGTGTAATTCAACACTACACTTGTTTGCTTTGCTTTTGCTTTTATTTAAAGTAAATACTGAAGCGCATAAACTTCAGACATAATCAGTTTTTACCTATTTGCAATTCATCTATTTGCTGCAAATTATCAAATTAAATTAAAAATAAACCATATTTCTAAGGTTGAATCCTAAAGAATAATTTTTATTTCAAGCATTTAGCATGTATTGTTGCATATTCTGGACATATGGCTTCATATTTGACATAAAGTCCCTGAATATACAGTGCGCGAGGAAAGTTTGGAATAAATTCATTATTTGCGAAAGTGGAGATTATTAAGCAATATTCTCGGACAGATCAATTTTTGTTTTCTTGCACACATATTCATATAGAAATTCTATAGATGGCGTTGCTCAAGTTCCGGATATGACGTTATCGATAACGTTTTTAAATAGCAACAGTATGTTTTTTTGTGGAATCTTGTAAATCAGCTTTTCCTGATTGCGGCAATATAAATACTTATACCTTTATGTTACAAATAAAGACTATAAAAACTAATAAAGTATTTATTATGATGGAAATTCTAGGTTACAAGAAAACTACTACTGCACTACAAAATAATAATTGAAGAATGTGAAATAATTAACTTAGCTCGTAAGATGTAAAATGTATAAAGTATTTAAAAATAGAAATATTAGAATAAACAGCTTAACTTTTAAAAAACCCAATGTGATAATAAATTAGAAACAAAGAGAAAAATACATAAGAAGTAAGTAAAAACTTAAATTAGATGTTCGAAATTGTGACCATTCTCTCTTAAATACAATTCTAAACGATTGACTGTTTCCGTTTACATATTATTTTATACATTTTGATCTATTGCTTAAATGTGATGACGTATTGGTTTCTTCAGTTCATCCAAATCCTTAGGTTTATTAAAATAGACTTTACTTTTCAAGTATCCCCAAAGGAAAAAATCCAATGAGGTTAAGTCTGGCGATCGAGAAGGCCATTCCTCAGGTCTTCTTCGACCAATCCACCACCCAAGAAACACGTCATCTCTTGCATAATGCGGGAGTGCTTTATTTTGCTGAGCCAGATTTAATTGGCTGGAATGTCCGAATCATCAGGATTAGGAAACATTGCGAAGGAAATCTAAATAAATATTTCCAGACGATGGTCTATGTGCATTCGGGTTTTATCATCACAACCGAACATAATTAATATTTCAATTTTTTCTTTTTTGGTTAGCATCTTTACTTTTCAAATGATCGACACCACGTTTGACATAGTAAAATTTACTGTTGTAACACATAGCCTACGTCTACAATTGCTATTTTGTAGTGCAGTAACACCTTTCTTGTAGCCTTGAATTTCCATCATAATAAATACTTTATTACTTTTTTAAATCTTTATTGTAACATAACGGTATAAGCATGTTATATTGCCGCAATTAAGAAGAGCTGATCTACAAGATTCCACCAAAAAAAACATACTGTTGCTATTTAAAGAGGTCATTTGAGCAACGCCATCTATACAATTTCTATATAAAAATGTGCGTAGGAGAAAAAAAGAAAATCGACGTGTCCGAGGATATTGCTTGATAATGCAAGCTTTCGCAAATGATGAATTTATTCCAGATTTTTCTCGCGCACTGTATATGCAGGGTGAATGTAAAATGACGCATAATATGGACACTACGTGAATCTACATCAAAATTTTAATTAAAAAGTTACATACATTTTTTGCCATAGGTTTCGAAATATGGCCTGTTAAAAATTTTTTGATTTCAGTACACATTCGAATTAGATTTTTCTAACAGTGCTGTTGCAAAGCTGATAGTTTTGATAAATGGTTTTCTAGCAACAAAATTATTTATTGATGTTAATTTATGTCCAGTTTGGAAAAGAAACCACTATACACAGTCCAGGGAATAGAGACATATATACTTGAAAACGGTTATGCAGTTTTAATTCTTGGATATGTCATGTATATCGATGTTCTAGTAGAAAACTGAAGTTTTCGACCCCCTCGCCCCTGTGCGGGCGTCGTGGGACGTCAAAAACCATCCAAATTCCAAACTTTTTTCAGTTTTTCCATAGTATCATTTTGCCAATGCATTACAGAGGAAAAGGTTTTGATTAAAAGTTGAAAGCATTGCATTTGCTACAACTTTTGTGTAAAAAATGTTTTTTGTAGAACGATTAGGCAGATAGTTACGCTTCATCAGAGTTACCAAGTTACCAGCAAGACGAGAAACTTAGTACCGTAAAAACTTGTTTTGAAGTTTTTTATGTAATTTTAGACGTTTACAATTAAAGGTCCAAAACTATTATAAAACAATGGTTTCATTCTATTATTGCAGTAAAAATAATGTTATAATAAATTTTCCATATGAGCACCATTAACTTTTTAGCATTTTCTAGTTCGGCTTGTATCCGTAGATTTAACAGAAAAAACAATCCTTTCAATGCTGTAAAAGCAAAGTTAAAAAAGGAGAAGTTGTAGCTAAACATAATAAAGACAAAACTGTTGCACTCAAATAGCGAGATAAAAAAGAAGTTTTGTTGTTAAGCACAAAACACGATGATTTTATGACTCGTTTTTTTACACAATGGAAATAAAATCAGTAAAGCTGCAATTATAGTCGATTATTAATTGTTCTACAATTTCATCTGGGAGCACTTTACTCTAATACAACGCTTTTAAAGTTATAAAACAAAGTTCGTCGAAAATCAGGTGTAAAATTTTATTTTTTAAAAAAGTTGGATTTTCAAATTTAGATATCTTGAAAACTATCACACATAGAAAAACAATTATTAGTGAATCTTGCATAAAATTTAGTCAGCTACAATTTTGTATATACTTACTTGATGTTAGAACCAGCCGTTTTCAAAATATGCGCAATAAACCAAAAAAAGAGACATATTTTGCTCTACGCATGCGCGTTTCCGAACTCGTAGGTCTGAGGACTTTTGAGACACAATTATCCCCTAGCACACCCATCTGTGGCACGCCCCAACACATCCCAAAAGTCCAAGATTCTGTGTCTCGGATGCCGTCTAGAAGCCTTTTTTGAACGTTTGTTGACTGGACTGTTAAGAATTGTCATTTTATTAACGTTTAGCAAATACGTCATAAAATATAAAGAATATTTTTATCTTCTTAGCAAAATATTAACATATACAATTAAATATTAAATGTAAAAAATTAAGAAGTGAAGAAACAACTGATAGACTACAGTTTACAATAGAACTTTAACAGTGATGGATTATTATAAGCTCGTACATGTAGACATATTTTTTACATGATTCACCATAGCTAATGATTAGTGCACTTCAGAAATCACCCTAGCTAGCTTAAAAAATATGTCTCATGTAAATAAATTAGTTATAGACATAATACATCCGGACATTAAAAAGAGTCGAAAACAAGTTTATAAATTATAATGTTTATTGCAGTTCAAGGTCTCAAGAATTAGAATTTTTATGATTTCTCAGACTTGAATATAGGTAAATAAACATTAATTTTCTTTTTTGTGTTATATAATTATTTGTAAAAAGTTTGTTGTTCCATCCTCAAGTTTACTGCCAGGTCACAGTAGTCTGGGAGCGTGTTCTAGGCAGCAAAATGTCTAAATTATACCTGATCGCCAAAAAATGTATCCAACAACGTGTTTTAGGATTTTTAAATATTTTTTTATATTTTATAATAAAATATAAAATATACATTTTATATCTTAGCCTGAATCCGATGCGATGTTTCGCTGTTGTTTTCTAAAGCGTTATTTGCATCTCTGTAATACAGAAATCAAGAATTATTACCTGCACTCAATAAACATGTGATTATAAATATAAAAAAATACATTAAACAAGATTAACTAATAATAAAGTATCATTTTTCGTTTTGAAACTCAAGGAGAAAAATAGGCAGAAATATAGATTGACTGATGATCCCTCTTACTTAAATAGCTATAAGCAGCTTCGATCTGAAACAAAAATATTGACCCACAACGCATATCGTTCCTACCTCACCTCTATTGAAAATCCTAAATGGTCTTGAAACTGTAAACTCCAAGAAAAAGTTTTCGAGTTTTCCATTACCAATGACAGACTCCCATGGAAATTCACTAACGAATGGTACCAATATATCTTATGCCTTTGCTGCATTTTCAGTGATAATTATTTAAATGAGGTGGTAGATGCAGATCAAGAGATTAAAAGTGAATTTTTTGATACTTTGTCTGTAGACAATTATAACAGACGAAGATATCACTGATGCCATTCGTACTTTGAGTAATTCTCGCTCACTGGGTTCTGACAATATTTCAAGCTACGTTGTTAATAGTTGCGCAGTTTCTCTAATTTCTCCTTTAAAGAAAATCTTTATTATTTATTTATTTATTTTTATCGTTACAATCTTCTACCCTCCCTACAGCGTGGAAAAGTTTTTCCAATACATAAAAAGGGTTTAAAGGCAGGTTTAAGAAATTATAGACCTATTGTCTTGTTAAGTGTTTTCCAAAGTATTTGAAATTATTTTAAATAAGCACATATGTCCTCACATTTCTAGACTTATATCGGATAACCAGCATGGATTTGTCGCTAAACGCTCAACCGTCACCAACTTAAGCACTTTTTCTCGGTACATGTACGAGGCTTTAGATAAAAGACACCAGGTTGATATAATATACACAGATTTCTCTAAAGCCTGTGGCACGGTTAATTATACTTTACTTTTAAAACAATTAAATACTGTTGGGCTTAGCAACAATTTAATGTGTTGCTTCAAATTTTATTTGACAAATGAATCCAGGTTGTTGACTGTAATGGTTTTTAGTCTGACCCGTTCATACCTACCTCAGGTGTACCTCATACTGGAACCACTTTTGTTTATTAGACTAAATTCTTATATGGTCCGATGACAATAAAATACATTTTAACATTAGCAAATGTCACTGTATGACTATTACAAGAAAAGTTAATCCAATAGTCTTTAATTTTCAAGTGGGTAGTACTCTATTAAATCGTGTAAATAGTATCACAGACTTGGGTATCAGCTTTGATACGGCTTTCCATTTTAACTGTCACAAAGAGTGCCAAACAGATGAGATTGAACAGAAGTTAACTTTAACAAAAACAGTAACGGTAGAAACAACAACTAAAGTTATTAAACCTACTACGACATCTATTAGACCGGCATATTCTACAGCTTTAGCAAGAAGTTCATCAACGAAAACGATGTCGCCTACAAAACCAGTAACGAAATCTTCAAGTGTATTAACCACCAAAGCCTCCGCTAAGAACAAGCAGGCCATTTGTTGTTAGTAAATCATCAACACAGCCT
>VTPC01090618.1:33855-192077 GCA_011009095.1 Ignelater luminosus
CCCGTTCAATAGGAATGAGTACTTTATCCCAAAAACCTAGTCAGAAGATCGTGACTTAACATACATTTGTACAACTGTCTAGCTTCACTTCTTGGTTCGGTGGTCTCATATGTACCATCCATCATGACCTGGAGAACTTGAAGTATATCGTCAAGGTCTTTATTTGTGTGCTTCACAGCTTCTACCCTTGCACTCTATCTTGTTATAGACTCCGACTTAAAAACTGTAGGCACAGCGTTTTTGAGTTTTTCCCAGCGTTGAGTTGATGAGGCAAAACTAAGTAGAGAGCTTGAATCGTTCCAAGAAATGTTACCATTATTGCGTTCTGTTTGGCTGCGTGTACACCAACCAAGTTGAGTGAGTGGTTATCACAGTTCACTTACACTTCCAGATGGTTCTTCTCATTTATTCTTTCCTGAACATCACTTTTGTGTTCAGCCATTACAGCAGCGTTATCATAGCACAGTGACCGAAAATTCTGCAAGTCTCTTTTATCCTTTTCTAACTGACTCAAAATGGTCTCAACTAAGTTCTTATCATCTTTCAGGTTCGTCTGAATAAAACCAAGAAACGATACAAACTGTTTCTTTTTTCAATATCAACTTCCGCATATCTTATTATTTCTGAAATTTGCTTACCATGTCCCTTATCAGGAGTCGAATTGAACATGAGACCGAAGTACTTAACTTTACAAACTTTTACGCTCAAGTTAAAGACGGGTGCTACATAGCAAGTGGCACCAATTGGCGCCCCTACCCATTGGCACCTAGGGTACGTACCCTGCCTGCCATACCCTAGACACACCACTGCATTTATGTTAGGATAAAAGAAAGTATTTACTACAGGATGGTAGTTTACGGTACTTTTAATAATTCCACAGTTTTACCAGTTATACCTTCTTAAACGTGTGCTTAACAAATAAATTCAACGGCCATTGGTTGCTGGTAGTCAATTTCCATAAATTATTACACCGTATAGTTTTTTATAATTTTTATTTATATTTTTAATCAATGTAATATTATTTTATTATTAAACTTTTTTTTGAATTTTGGCTGCCTCAAAAACTTGGCTGCCCTTGGGTGGCTGCCTGCTCGCCCTACCGGTTACGCCGGCCCTGCATATGTTTTGTGTTTAAGTTTATCTCTGACATAAAGTCTTAGCTTAATCCTTTAATAATTTGCACTGTTACATCTTTTAGAACCAGTTGTACAATTTCGGTTTTTTAAGCTCATATTACAAAGATATTGTTGAAACAATCGTGTGATAACTTTACCTATTAACGAGTAAATAAGGGTTTTCTAAAAAATTAACGTTGAAAACAAAGAAAATAGAAAAAACTTCTCACTGTGGACAACTCCCCAACTTACCTACTTATTTTATAATAATGCATCTATACACATTACTTTAATTCATTATTGCCTACATTAAAAACAGTAATGCAGTTTTAAATCACATTTACTTATTATAGATCTTTCTGTTTTATTATGATAAAGTACGAGTAACTAGAAAAATATAGAATTTCTTGAAGAACTTGTATCAACACTTGATAGGTTATATTTTTTATGACCTGGACCTAATTATTAACATTAATTTAAAAGAATGCATTTAGGAAGATTTATAATAAATCAATATGTTATACCAATTCATTAATCTGAGGAATTCTATGATTTAATCATATATTTTTAATAATTTGTTTATAAAATCGTGTGTTAATATTAATTTCATACAGTATGTCATGTACATGTTTGCCAGGTTACGACATATTTAGATTCCTCGTTCTTTTTAAGAATAAGCCTAAAAATAATCTGAATATTACAATAAACAAGATAACTCTTTCAGTCTTTTTTGTTTGAACAAACAAAGAAAATAGCAAATTGATAATGTTCTATGAAACTTGATGGAATTGGATTTTGGTTTCACTACGCATAAAAATCCTTCTGAGACAATTTAAATACAAACATGCTGTTTTTAATTTTTTGCATTAAATAAAGATCTTTAGCTTTTAGTTTATAACCAGCTAATGCATACCTAGTTTTAAAAAAACTGTCGTGGAGATTTATTAAATCTCTAGAATAAACCTATGTATAATTTCTTCTTGGTTTTACTTTTTACATCACCAATAACAAAAAAAGAGCAACTCAAATAAAGGAAATTCACAAAAAAAAGAAACAACCTATTAAACCCATGTCACATTTTCAATCAAGTGGAAACACAAAAACTGAGTTTTTCTAAATTATTCTCACGTTTTATGATATTATCGTTGCACCTGCGTGTTAGCTTTTGAGGTATATACAATTATTGAACTCATAATGGATGCTTGAATAAAAATAAAGTCATGAAAAAACATTCGTTTTTATTAAGTTAACAAAGATATCATTATAAGTCAGTTTAGAATTAGTCCTTCAGATTCTAATATACTTACTAGAGGTTTAATCCTATAGTAGCAAAGGAAACAAAATAAATGTAGAAAACGTAAAAGTTAATTAAAATGCATTTATGATTTTTATGGTTTATCATATAAAAAAGTTTCAGATTTCTTAACCCAAATGAGAGATTTTAGATTTCTAGAAATTTGTGTATGTTGTGGTTTACCTTTTTCTAATAGTCAATAAGTAAAATACCCTTAGCATTCCAAAAAAAACAGAAGCGATTACTTTTCCAGCCGATAGAACTGTTTTTACCTTCTTCGGGGCGGATTCTCCCTGGCCAACCCACTGTTCTGGCTGTTGTTTGGCTTCTGAGATATAATGGTAAATCCAAGTTTTGTCCATAATCATAAATTCGAGCACAAATGCGTTATTGCTTCGGAATGAGCAGACACCGCACCCATCTTGCTGAAAGTTTTTTTTAATCCCAACTCTTGGTGCAGTATATTGTAACGCGTCACCCCTAGAATATACTGGAAAATCTCCCGAACAGTCGCGAACAAGCTGGTCGAATGCGCCGAAGAAGTCTCGAACTATTCAGAGTCGAATGTGCAGAAAAATGGCGGGAATCTTCTAACCCCACCGAGAACTAAAGCGGGAACGAATATAAGACTGCGTTGATCGAACCGAAGGAGTTTTACAGTCAATCAGCTAGTAGTTACGAACGAAATAAATGTTAAATAGTGATAAATAAATTCTTCTGTGCGTAAAAAAATAAATAACAATATTGACAACTCGTTCATACGAGACGCCCACAGCCTTAACTATTTCACAAACTATTATTCGACGATCGTCTAAAACCATATTATGGATCCTGTCAATGATTTCTGGAGTAGTCAGAGATTTCGGGTGCCCCGAACAAGGCTCATCAACTGTGTGAGTACATACACGTTGGAATTCAGACATCCAAACGCTTACAGTGGAAAACGATGGTAAAGAGTCGGCAAAAACAGAATCCAATCTGGCCTTAACTTCTGTGGCTGTTTTGCCCTTCAAATAAAAAAAAATAATAACAGCTCTATTTTTCTTCTTCACAATTGAGAAATTACGAAATACAAATGCATCAACGGTTATCGAAAGTGAACTAAATAACAGATCAATTTGATTCTTTTCCTATGAATAATTGAAATACCAGCCTACTAGATGATCCAAAATAAATTGAATTACAGTCGCCATCTAGGGGCGATTCTGGAAACTTTTTAATCCAGCCTCGTATAATGTTTAGGTTTTCTGGAACTCGACTGTATTCTTTAATTTCAAATTCAGTTTTCTAGATTTTAGAATTTTCTTAAATATTTTTCCAATAATATCGAGAAAGGCAATAATACATCTTGAAGATCGTGTCGAAAATGGCCTTCTTTAAAGTCTAGGGAAAGTATGGGCAATGAGGATAACAATTGAAGATATGGGGCAGATAATAACCGTGTCGTTGCCTGGAGAATACAGGTCTCTATACAATATAGTTCTAAGATAACGCAGATTAGATTAGTCTGCATACTAAGAATTCTGTTTGCATTCTTAAAATAAGGTGGCAGTAGCATGGATATTCGAATGACCTTCACCTTCGCTTTACCAGCCAACAGAAATATGTGCAATCAAACTTACAGGAAGATCGCACAACCACCCTCTAATACTTTAACAAAACTAATTGCATTAGGTATACTATAAATGATACTGCATCTTCACTGTTATAAGTAAATATTCATTGACCAGCATGCTTCTAGCCCATCAGCCACCAGCTGACATAACTTTCGCAACGCCGTGGAGCACGCAAGATTGTAGTGGAGTTTTTTGGAACTGAGAGCAGTTTCCTATCTAATTCCTGTTAGCCCGGGTAAAGTCGTTCTAGCCAGTATTTCAAATCGTATCGAAGACATTGACCTAACTCTGCCATTCCCTGTGGTGCATCTTTTACATTTAGTTATTAGATATCCACAGTTTTTTTGATGTCGTCGTTTACCCATCCTATTATTAGAGCAGGTTTTCTTTGGCCTTTGTCTAGCATCTTGGTCAAAGTCAGCTTTACAAGTTAGTGCGTACTTTGATTTTTAAGTGTATCATCCTGAATGAGACAGGACAGGGGTAGAAAAATTAATCTTTAAACCGATTTTTGTATCCCTACAACGATGGTACACCCTAACTGGTTTAACGTCTGAAGCCGACCTTGATCTTGGTTTTCATTAAATTCTGCTTTTCTTTCCATTTTATATATTCTTTGAACTACCAACAAGTTATTTCTTAAACTAGATTGTACAGATTTGTGCATTCCAGCTTTGAAGGTATTCTTCTTAATTAAAGAAATATTAATACTAGTTCCAAAGCCGTAGAAATAATAATTAATGATAAAATGCAAAGCGTTTCCTACAATAGAAAAATATTTTTTGTTTCGTTAAAAAAATAAAAATTATTCTACACATACCTTCAACATTGTGATATGCCACCTCAACAGTCTTTTATCGCTATAAGCTTTTAAGTATTTCAAAAGAGATTTCAACAGCTTAATTCTAATTATTTGATAAAATATAAATAAAATTACACTGCACAAGAAAATCTTCTCTGACGATTACTTTTTATTATCAAACTACAATTTTATATGGCATATTACATTTACAAAGTTGAGATAAAACAGAACGTATTATAATAAAAAAGTGATGTATACATCATTTATTGATAATAAATAAAAATCAACTTTTAGAGGAGGAAATTATAAAAATGTAGTTATTATTACTAAAATTCTTAAAGATTAAAACACAAAACTTCATTTTTACATTTTATTTTTTCTCCAAGCAAACTTACTATTAAATAAAATAACGAATGTTGTAAACAAAATAAAAAATAAATTATAGATATAGGAATTAAGGACAGAAGGTCTTAATTAATCTAGAAATTTCTGATACACCAGAGTTTAGCGCGTTATCTAACGTTGAAATCACTTAATTTAGATATTATTTTTAAGTGTTTTCAATTGCATGTATTTTATCCTCTCCATCCAAGAGGACGATTCCATCCCAAAGGAAGACCGTAATGCGGAAGTTGATGCTTCCAGCCCAATTTGTCACCCCACTGATTATTATAACCGTAATTGCCACCATAATACACCCGATAGACGGTTTGTGCGTCTTTCATCAATTCTGGTTGATTCTGAATTTCAAGATTACTTCCAGTAGGATAAGCCGTAGAAATAATAATTAATGATAAAATGCAAAGCGTTTCCTACAATAGAAAAATATTTTTTGTTTCGTTAAAAAAATAAAAATTATTCTACACATACCTTCAACATTGTGATATGCCACCTCAGCAGTCTTTTATCGCTATAAGCTTTTAAGTATTTCAAAAGAGATTTCAACAGCGAATGCATCTAAACTCCCTAAAACTATTTATATAGGCCTACTAGATTATTTCTTTCTTTTTTTCTTATTTGTTTCTAAGGTAGTAGTTGTAACGGCAGTTATATCATGGTATTCAAGATCATCGCCCTTTCTAGATGGGTTTTCTTGGTGTTAGTGTCAAAATTTAAATGATAGGCCAGTTATTTATTACACAATACACATTTTATTAACGTATTTTATTTAAAACTGATGTATAATAATGGTTATTTACATGATCATTCTTTTTAATAAACTTTACTTTCCTGGAGCTTGGGTACTATAATATCTGTTCCAATAATTATTTCTCCAGTAATTATTAATACCCCACCATCCTCTGGGATATTGCCAAGTCCATCCTGTAGGGCCCCAAGCCCAATAGCCACCTATTCCATATCTGTTTCCTCCCCAACCCCATTGCGGTACAGCTCCCGAAGGGTTTTGTGTAGGAGACATTATATAAGGGTCTTGGCAAAATGAAACTGCGACCACGGTTAAGATAAACACTAGGAGTTCCTATTTATAATAAAGAAAAACTAAATATTAAAAAACAAACTTCAAAATACCAATTTTAACATACCTTAAACATGATTGATGCACTGCTTAGATGTTTAAGGAATGAGAACGATTTAAAAAATATAGGAATTACATTCAAATTGAGATTTTATATAGGCCCGTATGTTTATTTGTAACCAATTTTAGATCATTACCCGTGACTTCAAATAAAAGTCTTTTTGTACTCTTGACGGGTGTTCCCCTAGTTTCTACCTAAAATTATATTTTTAATGTAATAATTCTTTATTAGGTAGATACGTCTATAATCTGAGTCAACATATAAATTGCATTAGCATTATAAAATGCGCTGAACAGAATTAATTTTATAAAGTATGTTAAATGTATAGAAAGTGTTGTTATCAAATTCAGGAGCCTTTCTTATTCTATTTTTCATCAAAATACAAAACGTAATTAAAAACTTTGACAAAAGATTTCCAACTATAGATACAATATTTATACTGATCTAAATTTTGCCTTATTTTCCGCTAGCTTCGCGTTTCTGGAATGTTTACTATAAAACTGAATAACAATAATGACAAATCATTTTTTATTTATTTGTGCTTTTATGATAGGCTTTTTAAACTTAAAAGGTCTCATTCGTTTAGCCTTGTGTAGATTTTTTAATCACATCTAAAATTACCTTGTAGTACATGTGACAATGAGTAATACTATTATTATAAAGCATATCTAATGATTGAAGAAATTAGTTCTCTGAATATTCGTATCGTTATCAATTTATCATTTCTAAAAATAAATATTTTCGTATAAAAATAATTATATTTGTATTTCTTTGTTATATTTTTCTTTTGAAACTAGTTAAAAGCCAAAAAAAGATAAAAAAAGTTCTTAAACTTTATGTAGGTGTAAGATATCGAAAACATTATGATGGGTTGCAATTTCTTTTCTTTGTTCTATTCATGTAATACAAACTTATATGCTGTTTTACTACTCGAATCTTAGAAGTTATAAACCATAGAAAAGTTTACTGAAAATAGTTGCGTTGAAAACAGTTACCCACT
The DNA here is from genome assembly GCA_011009095.1 of Ignelater luminosus. Lineage (NCBI taxonomy): Eukaryota > Metazoa > Arthropoda > Insecta > Coleoptera > Elateridae > Ignelater > Ignelater luminosus. The sequence goes on from VTPC01090618.1 coordinate 41,221, forward strand.
TTAGAGGCCAATTAATTTCGTTTTCTCGAAAAACTTCATATCGACCAAGATCATAAAATTCCTTTAATATCTACAATTCCTGTAGTAAGAAAAAAATAATTATAACTATAATATATTATAACAACAATGTAAATTTTATTTCTGTAGAAGTTTACACGAGTTTCACAAAATTCCCCTAAAGGATTTACTACATAGTCTCTAATTCTAATACTGGTTGTTGGAAATAATAAGTTATGAAATTTAAAATTAATTTAATTTGGGAAATGTTGCGCAATATTTAAAAATTCCCCTGAAAAGAAATATTTGTTAGTCACCCTTAGAAGCCTTTGTGAGATATCAAGGGAACGCAGTCATCTTTCTAGGTAGATGCAGCATTAATGCACTTTTAAGGACACCTTGTGCAACTTCTTGAAATCTAACATCACATATACCACGACACAACCCCTTGTCATGAGTGGTAACATCAAAGTTATAAAAGGAAAGGAATTATGGTTTAAAGCAGTTGTTTTCTATATTTCATCATTTACAATAGTTCTGTCATATATTTCGAGTAATTTAAGTTGTTTTTCATGCAGTAATATATTAGCAAAAGACCCCTTTTAAAATTGTAATAATTATTTAAAGTATTTTAGTAATAATCTAAATTTGATATAATATTTTAATCGTGTTCACGTTTTACCTGTTAAAAAGAAAATTTAATTTATCTCGTACCCTCTCTTTGTTAGTTTAATTAGTCGGGTTAATAACACTGATAAACAATGATTTTGTTACTGGCATAAGAGAGGGAGAATCTTATAGGATTTTTCCCGCTGATTCTGAATTTGCCTTTAGAATCTTCCTATCACTCACCAATTTTACACAGTTGGCGTCTTTTTCGGCTAAAATCACGTATGAATGAAGAATACTAGCTATATGTGCTATCGTTCTTCAAGTGTACATGTTAAGTACTTATTATTATTATTATTATTATTATTATATCGTCATTATTAATAAATTAATAAATTTTGTTTACATTGTAAACTTAAAATAAAAAGCTAAACTTAAATACATGCAATCTAATCCCCTGGCGAAATTTAGCCAAAGGCTACTCTGTTTAACCAAGAAATTAGATGCAAAGTAAAAAAATAAAGATAAAATAAATAAGAAATTCTGACTGCAAAGCAGTAGACAGGTAGGCAGATGATGAAGGGACAAAAAATTATTGCTTACTGAAAAGGAAGCGTCTTAAATTTCGTTTAAAAGTTTTTAAATTGAGACCTCGCATATCCAATGGCAAAGAATTATAAAACTTGTCAGCATTGTATATAAAATTTCTCCGAAACAATGAAGACGTATGTAGAGACATAATGAGCATATAATTATACCGAGTATTTGCAGAGTGCACCTGTATCCCAGGTATCAATTTAGAACTAAGAGATGTAGAACTTTTTGTTGAAAGTAGAGTATATGTATACATTCCCAAATGATACTTCCAACGATTTTCCATGTTTAACCAGTCTAGGTCTGAAATTTTTTGCATAGCAGAGTCATAACGACGTAAATTGTAAATAAATCGACAACACCAATTTTGCGTTTTTTGAATGCGGTACTTGTCACAAGCATCAAGACAAGGACTATAAATAAAGTTACAGTAATTGAGATGTGATAAGACCAATGATTCAGAGAGTATTTTCTTTTGAGCAAAATTCAAAATTTCTCGATTGGCATATAACAGTTTTAAGGAAGAGTAAGTTTTTGGAGTAATTTACAGACATGTTTAAATTGTAAGTTAATGTCTAAGATAAGTCCTAAATTCCTAGCTGAATCTACAACTGGAATTTGCTGATTATTGAGGCGTAGATTATGATCGTTTTTAACCGTTAGGGTGTGGTTTCGATTTCCAAAAAATAGTAAACAAGATTTATTTCTTTTTACTTTAATAATTTTCTTGAGTTATTGACTCATGACATACATTAAATTATTAATGATGTCTTTACAATAGTTCATATTACAATTCAAATTAATTTAAAAATCTTTACCGCAGGTAGGATTCGAACCTAATGTATGTCATGAGTGATTAACTCAAGAAAATTATTAAAGTAAATTTAATATCTAGAAAGATTCGAGCCTAACTAACCAACTAGAATACCTACCTCGGTAGCACGGTTGGTTAGTGCACCTTACGCGAGATAAGGTTACTTAGGTTCGAATCCTACCTGCGGCAAAGATTTTTAAATTAATTTAATTAATTTAAATTGTAATAAGATTTATTGCTATTTAATGTAAGATTATGTTCGAAAGAAAGCTGAGTGATCTTTTGCAGGTCACGATTGATGTCTTTATAGGCCTGGGCTCTTTCGGAAAATGCAAAAGTTTTTACAGTTATTAACAGACTTTAGAATATCTGCCGTGTACATAATGTACAACAAAGGTCTCAAAACTGAACCTTGAGGTACGCCAGACGTAATAGGGTAAGAAACAGAAAATCTATTGTTATGCTGTATCATTAAGGTTCTATCAGACAGATAAAATTTAATCAGATTGACAGCAGGTTCAACGAAACCATAATATTGTAATTTTGCGCATATGAGATCGTGACTGATGGTATCAAAAGCTTTTGAGAAATCTAGCAAAATCAAGGCAGTGATTAATTTTTTATTAGAAGAGTTGATAATATTATTCGTAACAGAAGCCAGAGAGTCTGCCGTACTAAATCCCTCCCTAAAGCCGGATTGACACGTAGGTAAAAGTTCATTACTGTTGAAAAAGTTATACATTTGTTTATGTAAAACTTTCTCAAAAAATTTAGATTATAGTATTAACTAAATACAGTGAAACCTCTGTTGGACGGACACCTTCGGGACTGTAAAAATCTGTCCGCTTAAAAGTGGCGTCTGTTTATGGAAGAGAAAAATTGTTTCTAAAACAAACAAACTAAAAATTATAATTAAAATCTAACAGAACTAATAATTATAATCATCCGCTTAAAGTAGGCGTCTGTTTATAAGAGAAAAACGGACGCCTCCTTTAATAATTTATAGAATGGTAAAGCGATGTTCATTTTAACATGGTGTATTAACTTTCAGGAGCCTTTGGAATGTAGAAATTGCAAAAGCAAAGAACGGGCAGGATGTGCTAATTTTAGCCAAAAACAAACGTAAATCTTGAAACATTGATGTGTGATAGGAAAATTCTGAAGGCAAATTTGGAATCAGCGGGAAAGATCCTCTATGCTTTACCCTCTCCTATGCCAGTAACATCCAAAAGGTTTATTTTTGTATATCAGTGTAATATTAAAATTATTTAATTAATGTCTTGTTGTGTTTTATTAACAATAAGTGAAGCTTTTGCCATTGTTAGTAAATCAAGGACCGTTTCTTGGCTGCAGCTGAGGAAAAGTTAGTAAAAGAGTTATCAAGCCATTCCAGTTGAGACCATAGGAGATTACGTGTTTCCTTTCATCATTCTGTTGTTCTAAATTGCCGAAAAAGTTATATAGTTTTGCCAATACACAAATTCAATCAAATTATAAATAATATAAAAGCATATTGCGGACGTTTTCTTTGACCATAACCCCCTTATCTGCAAATTTCGTATAAGATTGAGGTGACTCAAAATTAAAAGGCAGAGTAAAAGAGATTTGATCTGGTAAAACTGCAAAATAGATATACAAGAAGAAGTGAAGCAAGCACTAAATGATGAATTAACACAAATAATCCCGTCGGAACATCAAATAGTAAATACTTGGACCTCTGTTAAAAACGTTACCAGAGATGTTTGCAACAAATTCTTAAAGCCTAAGAAACAACAACAAACTGGAAGAAACGGATGGATGAACGATCAAATCCTGAGCATGATGGAAAAAAGACGCAAAATTAAAAATAAAGACCCTGTAATGTACCACAATATTCACAGGGACATTTGAAAGAAATGTAGACAGGCCAAAAAAGCCTGGATCAGCGAGAAATGTCAGGAAATAGAAGAATATAAGATCAGACATGACATATTCAATGTTACATAAAAACCTCAAAGAAGCAACTAGAAACATCAAGAACACTTCTGGAAGTATTTCTGATGAAGAAGGAAATATAGTATTTGAAATCAAAAGAAAATTTAAAATCTGGCAGAGGTATATTCGAAACATGTTCAGGAACGATCAGCGTCCTAAAATGCCAATTTTTAACATCTTGAAAGGTCCGGAAATAACTATCTCTGAGGTGGAGCGGGCTATCGACCTGGTTAAAAACAGAAAAACGGCCGGATCAGATGAAATTCCAACAAAGATTCTAAAGGTCCTGCAGAATAAAAATATTAAAATGTTTACAGTGTTTACATTACCAAAAAGACCCAATGCAAGAACCTGTGATGAATTTCGTACAACAAGCCTATTAAGCCATACACTTAAAATATTTCTCAAAATTATACATGCACAATTATACAAGTGCGAGATGAACATGGGAGGGACACAATTTGGATTCCGAGGTGGTCTCGGAACCCGTGAAGCCCTTTTTGCAACCCAAGTAATGATCCAGCGCTGCAGAGACGTCAATTGTTATGTGTATATTTGCTTTTTGAACTATGCAAAGGCTTTTTTTATGTGTAACCACAAAAGAGTGATTCATGCTTTGAGAAACGCAGGAATGGATGAAAAAGACATCAGAATAATAGTTAACTTATTTTGGGGGCAGAGGGAGGCAGTACAAGCCGAAGGACAGTACACTGAGACCATTAAGATCCAAAAAGGAGTACTCCTTTCTGGATCTTAACGGACCACTGTTGTTTAATTTTTATTCAGAACAAATTTTTGGAAAAGCACTAGAAAATATTGACTAGGGAATTAAGGTAAATGGCGAAGCAATTAACAATGTCCGATATGATCTTTATCATAATTATTTTTCCAGATAATCAGGCTGGTTTAACTGTAACATGGCTTTATTCAACATTACAGAATGATATTATAACCGCAACAGATTATTGCTAAACATGAGCAAACATTTAAGCTTCTCCAAATAGAAAAAGCGTTCCACAAGAATTTATTTTGAGTCCCATATTGTTTACTTTGAACATATCCGATTCTCTACTTGTTTACGCTACTACACACTCATTTTTATGCCAATGATTCACAAGTTTACAAATCTCTTGAACCAAAGACGGTTTGCACCTATTTCGCTTAAATGTAAGTAGAAGTTCCTAGATACGACTGTCAAGAACATGCTAACAATTGTTTTTAAGCGTAGCTTAAATTTAAGTAAAGTCGTGCAAACGATTTTGAATAAAATAGTTGGTGCTAGCACTGAAATAAAATAATTTGACCTTTTGATTATTTCAAGAAAAAAATGTGATTCAAACCTGACCCGAAAGAATCTACTTTGTTAATGTTTTCTCGAAAGAATAATTGAGGACAAACTAATACAATCTAAAATTCACTCTTGCTTACAAGCTGATATTCAAACTGCACGACTCTAAGTATTTGCAAAGCGCATATTTCAATCTTAGGTGAGTTTTTCAGAATCGACATGTATTGAACCCTGATATAAAAAGAATGCTACGTAACAGTTTCATATTATCTAAGCTCGATTATTGTGATTTAGTTTGTGGTGCTTGTCTTGATTCTTGTAATACTGTGCCTATACAAACATTTTCAAACCAGATGTCTGGGGCTAATTCTTGAAATTAGACAATACAATAAATTCACATGAGTGGATTGGAGAGAAAAAATTTCCACACAGCACAGAATACCTAACGGACGTCTACTAGATGTCCAGTAGGTCCATATCATATCTAGTCCAGAAGATATGATCATTAGACATTTAGTGGATATATTCTTTATGGCTGTTTAAAATATATTGTCACATATTCCAAAACAACCATTAAATGCTATAGTTATGTATGAATATATTCTATGTTTGAATATCACAAAGTATGGTAATTATGGGTACTTAATTAGTTTAATTAGTATGTAAATGTATGATATCCAATGGATATCAATTAGACTTATAAAGGATATACATATGTACTGCTTTAATAGGATTTTCACTATTCATTAAGCTTTAATCAAGGAAATATAAAAACTATTTGCAATAATAACTTATTATACGTAGTGTTATAACTAAAAAAGGCGTACTTTCGCCGTCGCATTTCCGCTTAAAAACTCGTACCGGGTCTTGTTCGACGTGCGCAGCGCATAGTCTGGGTTGGAAGGGATGTTTTCCAGGTGGTGACTTATAAATGGCGGCCAGTGGCGGTTCTGCTGTCTGCTTTTCTTTTTGTTTGTGTTTCTTGCTGCTTGCTGCTGTTAGTCAACTTACTTATGTTACCGGGCGCAGGGCGCAGACACCGAAGTGCCCAAGCCAATCCCACCACTCACCCGCTGGGGGACCAACCGGAGCGCAGCAGCCCTTCCACATTGCCGGGGGGTGATCGCCCCTTCCACATCGCCGGGGGATGATCACCCCTTCCACATCGCCGGGAGGTGATCACCCTCGGCGTATAAAAGCAAGGGCCCCTCCGGCAATCGCTCTCGACGATTCTGCATCGGTCAGAGCTAGAGTACAGACGTGCCACTAGCTCCTCTCCCCTACAGATTTCAACTGCACGAATCCAGAGTTCTCTCTGCGGTTCGTGTACTGAGCTACCACGCCACAGCCGCAAGTGCTCCGGTGATCTCTCGCCGGTACGTGCAAAACAACAATAGAAGAAACGCCAGTATCACTCCACGATGGCTGCAATAAGCTATGCCGCTTTTGAAGAAACATTTCTCCGCGCGTTCAGAGAAAGCTACCTAGAGCGCCGGAAGAAGAGAGGGGACGAAGAACCCGCCGAAGAGGACATGGAACATGGCGCGAGTTCGCCCAACGTCGCACTGGAAGAACACGCCACCGACACCGCCACCACCACCACCGACGCCGCCGCCACCACCACCGACAACGGGAAGAAGATGTCGAAGAGGCAGAGGCAGCGGGCGAAGAAGAAGACTGCAAGGGAGCGCGCCGCCACGATTCGTGGTAGCGCGGCCTCCCCCCCAGGTGTGGTCGTAGCACCCGCCGACTGCGACGCCGCTCCCACCGGCACGGACGCTGCTGCCTCCGGGCAGGCCAGCGCACCGGCCGTGGACAGCGGTTTAGTGGCAACTACTCAGCCGCCGAGGGCGACCTCGGATTCCCCCGCCACCCCTCTGGGGAGCCACGGCGCCGGCACCTCGCACTCCGAGGCACCGCCGAGGGACAGCGACGTGATGTCGTGCGCCTCCTCTGTACAGGACTGTAGCAGCAGCTACGAATCCGATTGCGACGACGGCTTTACAAAAGTCACCAGTCGATCGAAGAGAAGACGCCGAGATTCTCCCGCTGCGGAAGCGCTAGCGGCCCCGACGGCGAACCGTTTCTCCGCTTTAGGAGCCGAGAACGACGCCGTACTCCGAGGGGGCCCCGCCGCGTGTCTCCCAAGGGTGCCTCCCATAATCCTTCACTCGAAGGACGACTGGGTTCGCATCTCGACGGAACTCACACGGCTTGATCTCGTCGCGAAGGCCAAAAACCTCCGCGACGGCATTATGATCAAGCCGCAGGCGGAGCGTGACTACCGCGGGATCAAGGATCTCCTCACGAGGTTGGGTCTATCCTTCCACGCCTACCAGCTAACGAAGGAGAAACCGCTCAAGGTCGTCCTCCGGGGCATCCCGGAACCGATCCCCGTCGAGGAAGTAAAGGAGGCTCTCTCTAGCAGAGGCCTCCCGGTTCTTTCTGTTCACCGGATGCGCCGAGGTCCGGAGCGTATCCCCATACCGCTGGTGCTCGTCATTCTAGACAAGTCCCGCGAAGCGGCCAAGGAGATGTTCGGGACCAAGGAGGTACTCGGTCTGAGGGTGTCCGTGTAGTCCCCGCGGAGCCGAGCAACGACAGGTCAATGCCACCGTTGTCAACGGTTCGGACATTCGCAGCGATGCTGCAACGCCCCACCCAGGTGCGTGAAATGCGCCGGTGCCCATCACACCGGAGATTGCGCCAAGTCCAAACAGACGCCAGCCACATGTGCCAACTGTGCTGGTCCACATCCGGCGAACTACAAGGGGTGCCCCAGGTATCCCCGAGTAGCGAGCGCGTCGACGGGCAAAGCGTCTACTCCAGGAGAGCGGACCTCTGCATCCACCACCCGGGGCGAATCAGCTCCGCGACCCGCAACCCCGCAGCCAAGGCAACAGGCCGCCGCCCCCACACTCCGTGGGGAAAGCGCGCCAGTCGCACCAGCTAGCAGCGCCGGTTCTCCGAACTGGTTAAGCCTGCTAGGAAGCCTGGACTTCACGAAGCTCACCCGGGCGCTGAAGACAATCGGTCAGCGTCTCTGCGAGGCCCCCGGTCTCCCGTAGATGCTGTCCGCCATCGGATCCTTCATCCAGGACGTTCTCGAAGCCATCCAGGCCTAAGAAGTAACCAAGCCCAACTGCCAACCCAAGGGCCCGCTGCCAATAGAAGCAAGCCACAACATCCACTCCAGGTGAAGAAAACTACAGACGAAGGATATGGGAATTTAAATTCGGAGATCCATCAGCCAGGAAGTTCATCGTTCATCGCAATCGCTCTCTTACATCCACTTCTTCGAAGAGGAAACATCTCCTCTTACATCCACTTTTTCGAAGAGGAAACATCTCCTCTTACATCGACTTCTCCGACGAGAAAACATCTCCGCTTACATCAATTACTTCGACGAGACAACAACGCTCTTACATCGACTACTTCGGCTGCTCGCCTCAAGCCAGTCCGGAGTTCCGACTCGCTTAATTACTGCGTTTTTATTTAACTAATTGTAATTTGCCTTTTATCATTAGTTTTAATTCACCCGAAACGAACCTCACGTTTCGGTTCTGTAAGAAAGAACTCACAAGTCGAGACCAGCATCCTGGCCGTGCTCTCGTTGAAGCATTCGAGAGTCCCGGCATCACCGCTCCACGACGCCTGCCACCAGTCTCTCTGCCTGAGCTAGCCCGGCCCGCTAAACCGGCGCCTTCCGCACCGACGCTGAACGCCGGTTGGCAACACTTACTTGCCAGCCTGCTTCAGTACTGAATTTACACAAGGTAAGTAATCTACTTAAAATATACTAGTAGAAGCATGAAACGTGTATTTGCATCTTTCTTATTGTAGAAACAATATTACTGTATTTGTATTGGGGCCATGTCTACAGAATTAGAGAAAAAATTCCTTTTGGACATGTCTCAGAGGCAAATTCGTCGAATTGTTAGTAGTTTAGCGAAAAGAGACCTTTTCAGTAGCACAAAATAATACAGATAACAATGAAAATAAAATTACAACCGATGCTGACTCCTCTAGCTAGGATGAAGATAACAATGTACAAAACTTTTCAGAAACTACAGATTGTATATCTGAATCATCCACTAATGAAGTATTAGATAATTGTTCTTGTAATATTTATGAAAATGACGATTCTTATATTAATGACATCGAAGTATTTCATAATTCAATTCCTATAGACAATTCTATTTCTAACTTTACCAGCAGTAGCATTGATAATTCGACATTAAGAGCTAATATTGCATCATGGGCTATTGAACATAAAATAAAACATTCAGCTTTATCTGTCTTATTACAAACTTATTAAAAACTCCTCGAAGTACTATTATTTGTGCAGTTAAACCTGATCATTATTTTCACATTATTATTAACATCAGGTAGGTATTATACTAGTGCTCAGTTGAATTTATATCTGCTAAAGACTGAGCATCTTATAGGTTCCACACCAACTACATCAACTGCTTCTTTTCTTTTAAAACGTAAAGAAGATTTTGGATGCTCAACGCCTCAGTCGGTTGCTAGTTTTGATGAAGGTAATGACTTATATAGTACAGCTTTTTTCAAAAAAATTGAAAATATATTAGGTCGGTAAACGTACGTTGGGTTGCCTAAAAACTCATTAAAGGTTAGCGCGTGACAAACGAGAAAACTTGTATTTCTTTGAGGAAACAACTACTTTCATAAACACACCCCGGTAAGGTGCGCATCGTGGACTAGTGGAGATGAAGCAAGGTGCAGTTCGTTTGAACCAGTTTATACACTTTTTGTTCCCAAATCGAACCCCGTTTTTTTTAATTTAATTTTTTATTTTGATTTTAATTCTTCTGTTAATATACCTTTACTTTATATATTTATATACGCAATGCTGGTATGTTTATTGGACATGTTTGCAAAAACTTCTTTTAACCGTTAAACGTTTTTAAACCTATGAAGTCGATTTATTATATTACTCTATTGCAATATTAATTAGTTTTTTCTTCGGTTATGGTAACATAATATATTTTTTGTGATTAATTAACAAAAAAGTATATTATGTCATTTTAATTTTAACTTTTTTATATTTTATGATTCTACCGAAGAAGACAATAATAATTGTTGAAAGGTCTAGAGAATAAAATAAACATTATAAAAGAAATGTTTATTTTTATCATAACCGAAAAAAAAATGTATGCAATAATTCCTAAGCAATGTAAATGTGTTATTTTTCAATGTAGTTTGGTAATAACAAAACTTTTGTAATCCACTCGAGGGTTGGCATCAAACCCTTCAATTTTCTATGAGCATTTACTGTTGTTTAAGATTTTAGAAAAATAAATATTTTTAAAGTTTTGGGTATACCTGATCCAGAGGTATTAGAAGTTTAACTTTAGATTAGATGCCGTTCTTCAGTGCAGTTATCGACGGCGTGTGGGTAAAGTGAATAGACAAATAGAAAACATTCTTTGCTTTTGTGTATAATATAAAAGAGTAACCCTTTAAAGAAGTTGCCGTTTTGAGAAGTTATAACAAACATTGTTTAGTTTAAATTTCAAATAACTTTTGTAGTAACTTCTAAAGTGCATTTCTCAGGAACCAGTTTTTATAAAATATTGTTCTTTCTAGCAACATGAGCTGTCTAAGAACAAGCGGTATGAATCTCTTACGCATGTTGTAAAGGTTATTATAAAGCGGTGCACATTGCATCGCGTCGTAGAGTTAGTAGAACTAAAGACCTTGAAGTAACAAAATGTATGCGTTTATATTCGATATTAATTTAAGTTATATTTCTGTATTAACATAAATAATAAATTTATACGCTGCTCTTCGCGTGTTTTGTTCAATTACATATGTAACAAAATACAGTGAAAATGAAATCATTGTAAAATGCAGCAACATCTTAATCGAGACTGGTCTCGAGTAATATTTCTGGATGAAAAAACCTTTTCCAGTTCCCAAGACAGCAAACTGCCTTTGTGGAGACTAGACAATACCAGATATGAACCAAATCATGTTCTATATATGCAAAGAAGCGACAGAATATCTGTAGGAGTTTTGGGCTGGATTTCAAGTGATGGACCAGGAGAACTCGTCCAAATTGGCGGACGAATGAATGGAGCACAATACGTCCGAATATTAAACGATATTTTGCTCCCTGGCATATTAGACAGGTATGCGCACCCAAGACCGATAACTGTTGTCCAAGATAACAGCTGAAATATAAAAGTTTTCTAAATGTCGAGCAAATTTGAATTACACTAGTTGTTATTTTGTTATTTCTAGCCTGGTATCGAGGAGAAAAACGACACATGAAGTTTGCGGTGTCACGACTTTGGAGGGAACCTAGTGATCATGTGCAAGACTGTTATTTTTGTATCGTTAATCCAAGTAAGCGTCGATCTGGTGAAAATGCTGAAAAGATTTATTATCCTGATCTTCCTTCAACGTCATCTCCGATACCTCATGATGAAAATTTTCCTATTCCATCACGTTCGGAATTAGATAACCTCGCAGTGCAATCTTCACAAAGTTTAACAGAATCCAGTGCACCACTAACCAACACCGATGGTAGTGAATTCATGTTAAAGTCGCAGAGTCTTGGACCACATTTCATAAGCTCAGCTGAATTCAATGACTTAGTACGAGACCTAAACCTACCCAAGAGCAAAGCAGAGATTTTAGGTTCACGATTAAAGCAATGGAATTTGCTTGAAGATGATGTGAAAATAACTGATCAACGAGAGCGACATAAAATTTTTTCATGTTTTTTCACGACAGAAGCCGGTATTTGTTACTGTAATAACGTGACTGATTTGTTCGAAGAAATCGGAATACCATTCGTACCATCTGATTGGCGGCTTTTCATGGATAGCTCTTCAAAAAGCTTAAAAGCGGTTCTTCTTCATAACGGAAACCACTTGCCGAGTCTTCCCCTAGGACATTCCGCATTGCTCAAGGAAAGTTATGATAGTGTGAAGATGATACTTGAAAAGTTAAAATATACAGAATACAATTGGCCAGTAATAGGCGATTTTAAGAAGATTGTTTTTTTGATGGGAATGCAAGGCGGTTATACTAAATATGCTTGTCACCTTTGCCTGTGGGACAGCAGAGCAGATTCAGTACGTTACCAACGGCGTATATGGCCTAATCGAGCCGAATTTCAGATCGGAAAACATAATGTAAAGTCGGAACCAGTTGTAGAGCCTAAGAATGTATTGATGCCCCTGTTACATATAAAATTAGGCCTAATGAAACAATTTGTAAAAGCTCTGGATCCAAATTCTGAAGCTTTCGAATATTTAAAGGCATTTTTTCCCAAATTATCTGACGCTAAAGTCAAAGCGGGTATTTTTGTTGGACCACAAATAAAACAACTAATGAAGAGTGATGACTTCACAGAATTTCTCAATGTTCGTGAAAATCGAGCCTGGGAGAGTCTTAAAGCAGTAGTCGATGGTTTTCTTGGAAACAACAGAGCTGACAATTATAAAGAATTGATTGAAACTATGCTTAAAAGTTTTAAAATTATGGGCTGCAGAATGTCCCATAAACTTCATACGCTACATTATCACCTGGACGAATTTAAAGATAATATGGGTGCTTACTCAGAGGAACAAAGAGAACGTTTTCACCAGGATGTGATGGACTTTGAACGACGTTACCAAGGGCAGTACAACGAGAGTATGATGGGAGATTACATTTGGAGTTTAATACGAGACAGCCCTTACAAACATAAGAGAAATACGAAAAATATTCATTTTTAAACCTAATTTTTAGTTATTTTATATTTATATGTTATTATTTATCACAAATATTGAATTAAAAAGACTGATGTTCAGTAAAAACTTTTCTAATCGCAATTTAAAATAAAATTTAAAAAGAAATAAAAAAATCAGTGATTTTTTTCAAAAATTCGAAAAATTGCTCTAGTTTCTACAAAAGCAAACTTTGATCCAAAAAATAATTTTTTCCTTTAGTTTTAGCGTCCGAGAAACCAGAATTTCACATGCAGAAGCCAGACGCAAAAATCGTGTTGACCGGTGTTATTAATTTATATATATATTTATATATGGTTAATACATTACATTACAGCTCACAAATATTAGATGACACTTAATATTTTCAAGAGTATTAACAGTAAGAAAACCAAATTTTGTTTTAAATGTCTACATATGCCAACATAACAGCAATTTATCAATTGCTATTTAAAGTAAACAAACTTTATTAACTTCATTATAATATTAATTAGGTTTACGTATTGTTTCAGTTTCTTTCTAATTTAGCTTATTAATTTTTATGTTTATGTGTACCTACCTAATATTGCTGGTTAATATACTAAATAATATAAACCACTTTTTAGTGTTTTAATCTCAGAAATTATCATCCATATGTTAAACAATAAATATTCATTTGATATATTTTTAAGTCTGTTGAATGTCCATAAGACATTTTTTTTGTTTTATCATAATATCTATTAGATGACCATGAAGATATCCAGTTTCTTGGATATTGGGCAGACATCTGGCTATCTAGTGGACGTTGAATATACGTTTTTATCACGGCAATAAATATCTACTGAATATATTCTTTAGTCTGTTGAATGTCAATAAGACATCTTTTTTTGTTTTTTCATAATATCTTTAGATGTCCATAAAGATATTCAGTTTCTTGGATATTAGGCGGACATCTGGATATCTGGTGGACGTTGAATATACATCTTTATCTATCCAATGGATATCATGGATATCCACAGCAAATCAACATTAGACATCCATTAGAAATCGGTGTGCTGTGCGGATTATGACTCTAGACAGAGCCTTTTACTTGACTTACTTGATTTCTGTGCTGTAGTTACCTCAGGAGCATAAGACCTTTACGAATTAACGCCATCTGTCTCTGTCCTGGCTTAATGCTTTCGCTTGGCTTCACCTCTCCCCCACGGCGCTCAGCTCCTTTTCAATGATTCTCCTCTATGTCTTTCTTGGCCTCCCCACATTCCTTTCACCCTGTGGGTTCCAATCCAGCGCGGTTTTTTCAATTGCTTGATTGGTTTCCGTAAAGCCTTTCTCTTTTATTTGCCTCTTAATTGGCTTTTGTTCGGCTCTCTGCCACAGTTCCTTATTTGTAATTCTGTCAGAACACTTCCATGTTTCTCCTCAAACACCGATTAATGAAGACCTGAAGCTGCTTTTTAATTGTCATATTCATTTTCTATGTTTCACATCCATAAAGAAGAACAGATTTAACCTCGGTATTAAAAATTCTTAGTTTCACCTTCTTTGAAAGATTTCTATTTTTCCATAACTAGTACAACTGTACAAAAGTGCTGTTCGCTTTACTGTCTTTACTTTCTGTTCCACCTGTCGTCGAAACCATGCTCCCAAGGTAGGTGAATTCTGCTACCTGCTTTATTTCCTCACCTGCTGAAGCTAATCGATTAGGGTTTTGTACGTTGATCCTCATCTCTTTTATCTTTTTAAAGTTGATTTTCAGGCCTGCCTTCTTGTGTTCTTTACAAAGGCCTCCCACTTTAATTCCATATACCAGAAACGTTGATTCAGCAGACAAATGTCATATGCTAAGTCCAGGTCTTCTAACTTCTCCCTTCACCCCCACTGATTGGTGTACCAATTAAAAAACCGCCTTAAATAAATATTTTCGAGATTTTAATCATCCTCTTCCGCGGATTGAAAAATTGTTCGCTGCTCTGCAAGGTGGTCAAAAGTTTACAAAACTCGATTTTTTCAACGCTTACAATCAGCTGACAGTTGATGAGGAGACCAGCAAGATATTGGTATGGAGCATCCATAAAAGAGTATATTTAAAAGAAGGTTAAAAACCATCTTGTTTGGAAGTATTAGAATCAGTAACAACAGATGCAGTACCAATAATAATCAGTGCATTCTTAGTACGACTATACTACGGTTACACAAAATTTTGTCTTGTATTATTTTCAATAAAAATATTTGTACCTTTTGCAACAACGTTTACTTATTGGATACCGAAGTAGTAGCAGTAGCTGTCGATGATAAATGAGGCACGGGCACTCTGGTTGGCTACCTGTATTTTTTATGTTGGTAATTTGATCAGTTATCTTCACTCCCTTTGAAAGTAAGTTGACTAAGGCATGATTGCTTTTTCTTAAGTTCGTAATTTCTCTTTGGAGACATTCTTTGCTCTTTTAATTCCTTGATTTCCTGCTGTACAATGATTTTAATCATATTAGAGAACATGCTGCTTTTAAGAAATGCTATTAGTTTGTTGTTTGCACTCACGCTTTGTGTATAAATTTCAATATTTATTTATCATCAAAATTACTACAACACACCCCATAATCATCATCTATAACTTTTATATTCAAACGCTCTACACACCTTGGATAGAAAACTGTCCCACAATTTAAACATTTTGGTCCACTGACAACTTTAAACCATTTCAACAGCTGCGACTTCTCGGTCGTATGTAGGGCGAATTAGGGATTAAGCGTTAAATAAATAAGCACATATCATCTTCACAATAATACAATGTTTTAGCTCATCTTGGTATTACGTTATTACATAGCTTTTGTTTCTAAAAACGACAACTTTTCAAATATTTTTGGGCATTTCTCTTGAGGAACGTTCATAATAACGGATGAGAAACTGAAAATGAAGAGCATTTCAGGTGTGCCATCACTTATAAGATGAACCAGATAACTGATAGCAGTGGTTTAACAACTAATCGAGGTCCTCCCTCTCGAGCGCACATGACGGCCCACTTTAGGCACCAAACCAACCATGGGAAGGGGGGACCAAACACGCAACCGAAAGAACACGAGGATTTCAAAATCTCAAAGGAACACAGCGCTACGCGGCGTGAGATCCCTTTTCTCTTTGCACCTTTCGCACTGCGAAAGATGTACGGAGGTATAGTTACACTACTGATTGATGATTACGGTGTTGCCAGAAGGAAGGAAATCTCCGGTTTTGACAAAAATTTTAGGCCTTGAAGGAAAACGAGAAAAATTCTTTAAAAAGAGGACAAATGAAAGGATTTTAGTTTTGGTAGCTTTTTGTAGTAAAAAATAAACAAAACAATATATTAATCTTTATAAAGAATTATTATTAATGTTATTTTAGTTGCTTGCGTTGTATTATGTTATTCAATAAAATTGCAGGCGCGGACAGGAGCGCAGTTTCTTTGGATGCTAAAGGCTTGTTCAAACACGAGAGGTGCTCCTCGCAGTCCCAGGTGACAACGTAGTGGGTTCCTCCTTGAGAGCTACACATTTACATGGGATGGCCTCCCTCAGACAATAGAGGTTACCACTTGTATTTTGTGGCGACTTACCACCATTGAGATCGGGGGTTCTGCAGCATCCGCACACACCAATTCAATCAAAAAAAAATCATAAGACTATTTACTTTTCCTTGTTTTGAAAGGGAGAAACGGCTATGATGGAGGTAGAAATTTTTCTTCTGAAACGGGGATTTTAAGCAACCAGAGTGAAAAATCTGTTATTAATCATTTGGCAATATTGAATAGTTGTTATGCAATAGTTATTAAACTGTGTTGCTTCGTTTTAATTAGTTTTATCCATTCTGCGTGCAAAATGACTAGATCTTTAGTAAAGATAAAGTAAACTTGCCGATTACATGGAAATCTACCATTCAGTATAAGGGAGAGAAAAATAGTCATTTTCAACAGGTTACTTCTAATGAGTAACAACGAACGTCTAAAAATCTTTATTATTTTTGAAGACGAAAAACAATGTGAACTTTTAATTACGTCTCTTGTAAAATATGTATCGGAAAATCACTGCTTCTGCAAAAAGATATACTGAATCGTTTTATGAATTTTCATATAATCGGCACATTTCATTTTTTATCTTTACTAAAAATCCATGTGATAGAACAAATAAAACTAATCAAAAGAAATCATCATAGTTTGACAGTTACTGTATAACAGCTATCGAATTCAGTGGCATAACTACACTCCTGCAAGGCCGTAACTAGGATTGAATTTAGGGGGAATTCTGAGAGGCCCATAGAAGTCCACTTCCAACTCACAAGCCAAACAAAAACGTCAATCTCAGTGACAATTCCATTCGTGTGCAAGTTTTACAGAATGTGATTTTAATACATGACGATTTCTTCATTGCCTGACTACACAACTCGAAAATAATCAGGTTTTGACAGGTACTAGCATAGCACTCTACAGATTGACTCACTTATACGTATTCCTTTGTAGTTCTGTTATTTTAAAATCAGGACAGAAATTCAAAAACCATTATTGTCAACACTAGGTCTTTTCAACAATTAATTTTATTTTCTTATATACAGGGTGTTGCATGTATGTGTGACACAGTGTCACACCTTTTTATTTTAGATAAAATGCTGTTGATAATTTCACTTATTTAGATTCCTCGTGGTATCTGCTTTTCATCGACGCGGTACCATATATACGATTTACTGGTTACATTTGTTTTTAAAAAAATAAAGATTCTTTATTTTTCTTTGCTTTGAATTAATGGACTACCGTTCATAGACAGCCAAAACTACAGGATTTACTCTGTATGACTACGATAACTGACAGTCAAAGTGTACCAAACAAATGTTAACCAACATCTTTATAAGGCAGTTAGCAATGCTTAAAGTTAACCAGCTTCAAACGTGAATATTTTAATTTTTTTAAACGGAACACCCCGTATATTTTTAAACAAAATGAAGACTAAACTTTTAACTCAAATAGCGAGATAGAAGAGAAGTTTTGGTGGTAACAACAAAACACGATGATTCCATGACTCGTTTTTTACACAATGGAAGTGAAATTAGTAAAGCTGCTATGACAGTCGATTATTTATTGTTCTACAATTTCATCTGGGGGCACTTTACTATAATACAACGCTTTCCAAGTTATAAAATCAAGTTCGTCCAAAATCGTGGTGTAAAATTTTATTTTTGAAAAAAGTGCGATTTTCAAATTTGGATATCTCAAAAACTATGACAGATAGAAAACGAATTATTAGTGGATCTTCTAGGAAATTTAGTCAGCTACAATTTTGTATATAATTACTTTCTTGCTAGGACTAGCCGTTTTTGTGATATGAGCAAAAAACCAAAACAAAAGGCATATTTTACTCTACGCATGTGCGTTTCCGACCTCGTAGGACTGAGGACTTTTGAGACACGATCATCCTTTAGCACACCCCAAAACATCCCAAAAATCGAAGATTCTGTGTCTCGGATGCAGTCTAGAAGCCTTTTTTGAGCGTTTGTTGACTGGACTGTTAAGAATTGTCATTTTATTAACGTTTAGCAAATACATCATAAAATACATGTAAAGAATATTTTTACCTTCTTAACAAAACATTAACATATACAATTAAATATTAAATGTAAAGAATTAATAAGAGAAGAAACAACTGATAAACTACACTTTACAATAGAACTTTAAGTTCAATGATTGATTATTATAAGCTCGTACATGTAGACATATTCTTTACATGATTCACCATAGCAAATGATTAGTGCACTTCAGAAATCACCCGAACTAGCTTAAAAAATATGTTTCACGTGAATAAATTTTGTTACAGACATAATACATCCGGACATTAAAAAAAGTCGAAAACAAGTTTACAATGTTTATTAGTAAACTGGTTTTACAGTCGTTTGAATAATAAAAAATGCAGTTCAAGGTCCCAAAAATTAGAATTCTTATGATTTTTCACATTTGAATATAGGTAAATAAACTTTAATTTTCTTTTTTGTGTTATATAATTATTTGTAAAAAGTTTGTTGTTCTCAAGTTTACCGCCAACGCAGAAATATTCGAATTTAGCGCTAGAATCTAATTAGCTCCGATCATAAACGATTGCAGTTGTTCGTAGCAATTCGTCAATCAGCTGCTTTTTGTGCATGTGCTACATGCATACATGAATTGTCAAAATAATCAATTTATGTCAATCATTTAATATTAAAATTAGTCATTATCGACCCTCCAAATGTTCGTTAATTTTAAAATTGCACAAACAAAATGGAACAAGTTAGATTGCTAGTACAAGAGCAAGGAAGGGATGCAAGGAATTTACTTACATTTCTTATTTCTGCTGATGATGATGGTTTTGGTGGTATGTAATTAGATGCAACCACTATTTAACAATAATAAACAAATAATCAAATACGTAATTAATCTTTTAGGTAAAGTATCTAGAAAACCTCCATCAGCTCCTCGAATCTCAGAGTCTCGTAGATCGTTGAAAACCAATTCTAGTGGAATTCGAACACGGACAGGAGCTAGAGTAAGATCTGCATCTACTGGTCGTGATAAACGGTCAGATCTTAGAGCTAGATATTGGGCTTTATTATTTGGAAATCTTCAACGTTCAGTAAATATATTTTTTAGTATGAATAATCGCACAATTCAATTAATTATACAATTTTGTAGGTTACAGAAATATATAATACAGTTGAAACACATGAAAGTTTACCAGAATGTCAAGAAGTTTTATTAGTTTTAGAGAATTATTTACGTGATTTTCAAGCTTTAGCAGAATGGTTCAGGTTAAAATGGGAATATGAAAATACACCAGCACCACAAAGGCCAACATCATTAGCATGGGATATTTCAAAGACAAACTTAACTAAAAATCGGTCAGGAAAGTCAAGCCCTAATTTTGGATCAGGACGAAGTAGTCCTAACATTTCTGGAAAAATTAGTCCAAGAATCTTAAATTCAAAAACCAAACCAGCAACCTCGGCACCTACAAGTCCTTTACCATGTGAACAACCAATTGAAAATGAAGTTAATTCAAGTGGTGATACTAATCAAGTAAATGTTAAAGATGATAATAGTTTCCATGATGAAAAAATTAAGTTAAGTGAATGTATGGGTGCTGGGGATAATGGGGTAGAAAATAGTACTAATCACTGTTTAGTAATAGATGAAAAATCGCAGGTAAACACTTTATGTGAAAATGCACAAGATTCTGTGAGTAATTCTAACATCGATTCTGAAAAAAATATTGTTGCTCAAAACATAGAAATACAAACCCTTCCTCTAAATGATTGTAACTCAAAATCTTCATCTGAATTTAAACTTTCTACTCAAGAAGTAATTGCAATAGATTCTCCTAGTGAAGATCAAAAAAACTTATGATATTTTACGTAAAGTTGGCGTTCAAAAGGCAGAAAAGAGTACTAGTACAGATGATTTTCCTAGATTACCACCTGTAAAAAGGCCCCCTGCAGTTAAAGTAAACCAAGAGTGCCAAACAGATGAGATCGAAAAGAAGTTGACTTTAACAAAAACAGTGAAGGTAGAAACAACGACTAAAGTTATTAAACCTACTATGACATCTATTAGACCAGCATATTCTACAGCTTTAGCAAGAAGTTCATCAACGAAAACAATGTCGCCTACAAAACCAGTAACGAAATCTTCTAGTGTACTAACCACCAATGTCCCAAAGCCTCCTTTAAGAACAAGCAGGCCATTTGTTGTTAGTAAATCATCAACACAGCCTATTGCTTTAATTCCACGGGTAGGATTATCTCGAAGTAAAACTGTAGGCGACATGAAACCTTCAACTTCGAATTACAGCCTTAAACCAAAACCATCTATTAAAACAGATACACTTAATAAAAGCAGAATTATAACAAATACAAAAGCAACAAAAGCTGCAACAAATAATAGTGGTAATATTAAAGCAAGAACAACCAATCAGGGAGAAAAATTACAAAAGAAATCTTCATCAAACGATTGCAGTAGCTCAGCAGAAACTATTATTAATAAAGGCAAATCTTCAGAAAACATTAATGTAACAAACTCGACCAACAGTGTTTCAAGTTCAGCAGAAACAATTAGCAATGAAAATGTTAAAAAAGATCCATTACTTTCGGACGGATGGTTGACTGTTAAATGCAGATCACGTTTTAAAAAATGCTAATGGTAAACCAAGAAAATCAGACAGTGGTTTATCTTGGGCAACACGATTCCATCAGGTTAGTGCCACTGCAAGCCTACCAACATTAGCCCTTCATCATGAAAATACTGAAAATAATGACCCCAATTTAAAAGGTCTGAATAATACTACCAATAACATTTCAAAAACCAACAATAATTTAAGTTCAAGAACTTCTACATCAATCTCAAAGCCTACTGAAAATCTTCCTTCAACATCTAGGCAAAGAATGTTTTTAAAGCGTTCACATACTACTTTAAGTAAAATATCAGATTCTTCAAAAGGTAGCTCTTGGAGTAGACCTAAATCAAATTTAAGCATTAAGCAGTTGGCAACACGTGAAAAAGTGGAAGAATCACGTAAGACAGCTGCAGATCTGGATTCAGAAACTGACGATGAGGCTAAAATAAAAGAAACCCAAGATGATTTAGCTAGTGAAGAGGAACATCGTCAAAAAGCTCAACAGTTATCAGAAGAAGAGGAACGGCTTACACAAGAGATTGCTCAATTACAAGGATTAGAAATTGAAGTAGATACAGAAACTGATGGTACTGAGACAGATGGAGAACTTCAGGGTGATAATGATATTGAAAGTGAAGCGTCTCAAATGATTCAAAATGAAGATGAAATGTCTTTGGAGGCTAGATATGAACCAATGCTAGCAGGTATATACTTTAATTATTTGAATTTGTTTAAAAAGAAATTAATGATGATTTTAAGGAATGTCGTGGGGAGAACGGGTAGATACATTGGCAGCTTTAGAAGCTTTAGTTGCAAGACATCCAGGTCGAGCTCTAGAGTTACACCAGAAATTGTCGAATCCAGCACGGTGTGGTAGTTTACAGGAAACTCTAAAGAAATATCAAGCTAAACAAGCTAGAGCTCAACATCGTAGACAAGTTCTACAACAAGAGAGAGCTGTGAAATTACAAGCTTTATTGGCTAGGGTCGAAGATGTTAAAACTGCAAAAATGCAGCTTATTGAGGACAAGCGTAATAGAATGGAAATGAGGTTAGTTTGGGTATCTCAATGCTTAATATTAACATGTCGTACTTAATCTACTTTTTTAATCCATGCCTGTTTGTATTTATTTTGTTTCTGTTTGTTTTTATATTGTATGTATGACTTCTATAGCAGGGGTGACAAACTAATTTTAGTTGAGATCTATATATAAAAATCTTTTTTCACAATACATTTGATGGGACGCTGTTCAGAAACATTATCTTCGTATAAAAAAGCTATAGCTATATTTCCACAATTACAGTAGAACCTTGTTAAGCCCTTTAATTTGGATCTCCAGGTAACCCGGACCAATTTAGGAACCTATAAGAGAGAATCTGATGCAGTGGAAGCTTACACGCTTCTTTGTTAGCAAGTAAACTCTACTGTAGACATGTGTTTATTGTATGCCTGACTAGGTGTTAGAAATAGTTTTTTAAGGCAGAATTTGCAGAAGTGTAGCAGCTAGCAATTTACTATAGCACAGTTATATCAACATGCGAATAAGATATCCAAACTTGTTTTCGATGTATAATTGCATTAAAATGTACAACACAAAATAACTCAAATTCCTAAAAATTAAATAGTATTAATACAAATAAATCAAATTTTGACGACTTACAATGTCCCCTATTTCTTCTGATAAATATTTTTGAAAATTGCTTTATTGCATTGATTAATTTATCTTTTCTTTTGATAGCCTTTGATTTTCCTTTGTTCTGGCTTCTTTTGTTTTAAATTTTTAATTGCGGGTACCGCGAGTACGCGAGTACTTGATTAAAGTGCATAGAGGATCTTTCTTATACATGACCTTTCTTATACAATACTAACCTAACTAAACACAAATAATAACAAATGTCAAATTCTCAACATAAACAAACACGAAAACATTAACTAATAAATAAAACAACATAGATGAATACAAATTATTATTTAATTATTCATAACACTAGGCCTAAATCCAACTGATGAA
Organism: Ignelater luminosus; assembly: GCA_011009095.1. Lineage (NCBI taxonomy): Eukaryota > Metazoa > Arthropoda > Insecta > Coleoptera > Elateridae > Ignelater > Ignelater luminosus. The sequence continues at coordinate 64,401 of VTPC01090618.1, forward strand.
AAGTAAATACCAAATCATTTGCTAGAATATCTAGGACGTTACTTGAGTTTGTATAAACTCCGCTTTAAGTTACAAAGTTGGTTGGTATTATTTTTGTATCCCTCTGACTGCTGCATGTATGAAGTGGGCCGTGAAATCATGCTTACGACATCATTTGCCGCCTTTCAAAAAAACGTATTATGTTTGTCATGTTACATGCATTGCACTGTTGTTATGATGGTTGCCTAATCTTATGTTTTTTAATAATTAATAAGTTAAAATTAGTTGTTAATAAGCAACCGTAAATAACAATAAATTAATAAAATTGGAACACTACAACAAATTTTAGCACAAGCTGTAGCCCAATCAAATTAGACTTTTCGAGTGAAAAAATCTCGAGTTTTTAAACTTGGCAGAGTTGTTCATTGGCGTCTAGTGTACAACATACTAGAAGTCCATGGGAGTGGGGGACCCGTTTAAAGGTTATTCTTTACTCTATGTGCCAAATATCTCCGAAACTATCGGTCCTAGCAAAAAACACTCTATTTAGACAACATTTTCTATAAAAAAGGTTATATTCATTTTTTTGTAGGATTAATAATTTTGAAGATACAGAGCAGAGAGTTCTTAAACTGGGGAGAATCTTATTTATATACTTATTAAAATATTTATGTTATATACATGTAATTAAAACTTAATCTAATGCACTAGGTTATTTAATCCAAGAACATTGTAAATTCAATGGATAAATTATAAATGATAGCTCTTTTATCTTCATTTATTGTCTCCTTAGCAGTACAAAAATATTCCGTTGTGATATTATTGTTTTCTGCATTTTAGGATGCAACGAGCTGCACAAAATCGAAAACGCCACCTCAAAGGGATCATAAGAAAAGCTCACGATGAAGAAGAAAAGCTCAAAGAAATAGCCTTTATTAATGAACTTGAAGCTCAAAATAAAAGGTAGAATTTATAAAATAGAAATCTAATTTAAATAATAATTTAATTACATCATTTTGGTAGACATGACTTTATGCAATTATGTCGTGAACAAAGAGGAAGGATACAAGGTATCCATGAAGATCGTAAGAAAAGGCAAGAGGAAAAAGCAGCAAAAGAAGCAGCTGTTGAAGAACGTAGACGTGCTCTTGAAAGAGAACGTCTAGAAAGATTGGATCGTTTGCAGGATGAACGCAGACAGAGAGATGAGAGGCAGCTTCAACAGCAGCAGCAAAGGGAAAGAGAAAGGCAAGAACTAGCAAGAGAAAAGGCTAGGGATCGTGAAGTAATTTACTTAATAATTTCTTTTCTTTACAAATTAATTTTGTTTAAATATTAGGAGCGTTTACAAGCACTTCAAGCACAACAACTTGCTTCAACAAAAGAACTCCAAAAACGCATAGAACAAAAACAAGAAGAATCTGCTCGTAGGCATGAAGAAAATATGGAGCAGATCCGTCAGCGTGCTCTTGAACTTTCCATACATCGTTGTCACACTGATGACAATCAAGCACCCAATAATGCTCCATACCCAACTCAGAAAATATGTACTGTTTGCAATGTTTTGGTAAGTTGGCTAATGAGAAATGAATCATGTATAAAAGTTTAATTTAAAATTCTGTGTTCAGATAAAGTCTGAAGTGTATTTAATGAGCCATTTAAGAGGGCGTAAACATCAAGAAGTTGTAAAACAAACAAATACATCAGCTTTAACTACTAAAGAATTAGAACAATTTAATGTGAAACAAATTGTAGATGCACCAGCTGGTAAAGAAGATTTCAAAGAGATAGCAGCCAAAGAAAGGGGAAAAGCGTATCGTAAACGATGTAAAAAGATACGACAACGTATGTGTACCAAAGGTGCAGAATTCGAGAGTGAATACAAACCTTTGCTAATAGAATGCGCGAATAAACGTAGTTTAAATAGGAATGTAAATACGATTGGCAGTATTACGAATCAAGCTATGCAGGGATGGTCTCCAGCAACTTCTAGTCAGTTAGATAGAATCTTGAATGAATTGAATCGATTGTTTGTTAAAGGTGGAGATGATGATTTGTTAGTGTTTCAAATGGTTGGAGGCTTTTCTGTTCTTGCAAAATTGCTTACCTTGGGACAGGATTTGCATACACCTATTCCTACAAAGTAAGTTGCAATAGTGGCTATTAGATCTGCTTTAGGTTTTTGTTTTGTAGCTAAAGATTATTAGGTTTATAAAGATATGACATTTTCTAATTAATTGCAGGAGTCTAATAATTGCCTGCAACTTGTGGCAAACAGCTTGCAAAGGTGATAGAGGTGGTGCAAAGAACTGTGAATATGTGATTTTGTCTAATCGTTTAACTGCGGCTGTGGATTTATTAAATGTTAAGTTACAGGTAAGTTTAGAATAGTGTTTGAATTTGCTGATACTGATTTCTACAAAGAATATTAATAAACTTAAAAGATCATTTTGATTTTGATTAATTAAAAAATGTTGTGGTTTATTATCTGAGTTAAATCTAAAATTATGTTTGACTTTGGAGATTCTTTATGCCATAAGTTATAGCTTTAACATATTTAGAAACAGTTTTAATTGTACACAGAAAACTGTTTTGTATAGTAGTTTGACTCGATTTATTTATTTATTTAATTGATATAATTACATGGTATGCAGCAAGTATGCTTCATTGATTTACTCTATATCATTCTAAATGTCATATAATGGATTAGTGTTTGGAGTCCACCTTTTGACAGAAAGAGAAGAAAGTGGCCATTCTACTCACTTACTTTTGTATTACTATTATTTATTACCATAATGCAGTGTTACTTTGCAACAACTCTGACAGTTTTTTCAGTAAAACTCTTTAGCGCAGGCACCAAAGGCAGTTAAGTATGTAAAATGTAAGGACTGGCAACTATGCTTGGATTCTTATACCTGAGACCCTAAATAACAATAAAATTGATATTGCCGGCAGCTGTGTTGGTCTCTTTGTTTACTTTCAGCATAGTAAGACAATAAACTCATTGCTTGCCTTCAAACTGGACTGGGTGTGATCGATAGATTCTAGTGGTGGTATTATGCATTTAAGAGGTTTTCATTAAGTTCCTGGTAGGATTGGAGAACGAGCGGATCAAAGTTACAAAAGAGCGTTTTTTTGGCATACTTGTTTTCTAGATCTCGAAAACCACCACGCAGATTTTGAAGATTTTTGAGTACTGTCACCCCACTCCCTGGTAAAAGGGTTGGGGGAGCAAAGGTCGATAAACCGTCCGTCCTTAGTGCCTGGAACAAGGAGTTTGGGATTTCCATTTCGAACGAAAAATACTCATAGAGGGAGATAAAGAAGAGATAAGAGGACTAAATTTGGCATGTATTCTAAGGGTGTTCCGAGGCACCTTCTAAACAGAAACAATTACCGCTAGGAAAGTAAACACGGGCGCCGTGCAGGTCCGGCTTGACGCTAAATTACCAATTCACGGAAATGCTCTAAATTACTTCATATTCGAATCCTATATAGACCGACCCTTCTTAGCAGCTGTGCGAAAAAATGATCCGATTCGCGTTTGTTTTTCTCCATCGGAAAACCAAAAATGGAGCGTTTTGTGCTGTACCTTGAGAACGAAAAGTTGTATTGACGTGAGACTTCTTTTGTTGTATAGGCTAGAGTATAGGCTTTCATATGTATGCGGTTCGACTTATCTTCAACTGTTTGTCGGTACATCTATTTCAAAAAAATTGACGTGATGTATCTTTGACGTTGTACAGCGCTCTTATTTGTGGTACTTAATCGAAACGGTTTGCATCATTGCATAACCCCATCGATCGTCTCGATTGTCTTCAATTACATATTGGGAGTGGCACCCCAAAAAAACGCCATCTTTCGGGTGAAAAAAGCGAAAAACCAAAACTAGTGCAGAATGGACCGCGGTATCGAAACAAAAGAAGATCGGGAGATGAAATTAATACCGTTGGTATTTCAGCCGCTACACACGTTCCAATTGAAAAATCTCAGAAATTCGAAAATCCTGTGTCTAGAGCTGGGGGTGCCGAAACCTCGTTTAACGCCATCTGGAGTGCTTATTTAATAGGTAATTAATCGCGAAACAGGCACCAATCGATGCGCTACATAGTACTACATCTACCACCTACGTCAGACTTAAATGGGAGTAAATTCCTGATTTTTAAGGGAGGGTAATTCCGTCCGGCACCCCCATAATCAATGCATCCGATTTTTAAATGGGAATCGATGAAGTCCCGTTTGCTGATGCCTATGAAATAATTAGTTTCTTCACATCTTCTATGGGACGAGCCGAAAAGTGACGAATGTATCCCGACTTCGTACGCCACTGACGCCCTTCCCAATAAGGGGATTAAGATGTTTCTCAGGTAGAAAGGTAGCTGGGACATTCATTGGTACGGTAATGCTAAAGCACCTCAGATGGGGAAATATGCAAAGGCAGCAGAGCTCTTGCAAGAGACCTCTACATTCTATATTAATTTACATTGGGTTAAATGGGAAAACTTTGTAACGGGAAAAAGCCGAAAAAGAGGCCTAATGCCCGTTACGGATTTTGGAAGATGTTCAGTCCCGTAGCTCGAAGTCGAAGATGGGGGGTTCAACCTAAACTTACCTTTGAAATAAAAGGAAAAGCTTTCAAACTTACTAAAACTCTCAAGATAACTCAAAGATGGTAAAACCTAAGGGCGTCCAGAAGCTGAAGATCGAAACACTATGTCGGCCTACGCAGCTTCCCGCAGACCAACACCCTGTATAAATGTGCTTTTGAAAATTATCAACCTGTATATAGGTACACTTATGTTGACAGGTAGGGCGATAGGTATTTATAACCCTGGACGTACTTACATTAAAAAAGGTGCTTTTCCAATAGACTTACCCGGGGAAAATTGTAAAATTATTTAGTTTAAAACTAAACAAATAAACAGCACCCCTTTATGGCTAGACTGGAGAATTACTATTAAATAAACAAAAGATGGTTACGTTAATTAATTCTGTCGGTTAGCAGCATCGATTCCTGCATGTGTGGGGTTTCTCCACCTAGTGACTTTATTTATAACAATCTACCAAAAAAAATAGTAATAATTAATTTAACGTTCCTCTTTCCCGGGACTGGCTCACAATCAGTGCATAGAGGTTTATTTATCCTGAAAATCTTATAGGAACAAACGGAGACACAATAAAACTAAACAAGGTTATACAGTATCTATTTATTTATGCCCTGATAGGAGAAAGAAAAAAAGAAAAGAAAGAAACGTAAATACTTAAAGAAACAACATATGTAGGTGTCAACACAGTTAAGTTATTAACATTACCTTCACATCAATAAATGTATTAAATCTTACAAATATTTGAATAGTAAACGATAAGATAATTTGTAATTTTAAATTGTAAACAGAGTTTTCTTACATAAAATTACATAACTTATTTGTTACAAGTTTACTACTAACTGACTAACTAAAATTATCCAACTGTTTCAAAATTATTCTGTTTAAAGCTATCTAAGTTATTTAATACGAGATTATTTCTGAAAGACTGCAGAGTGTATTACAACAATATTTTAAAGCGTAACTAAATTTAATTCAAATTCGTTCTCAGAGGTTTTTAGGACGAAATGTCGCATAAAATATAAAATTTTGAATGAACAAATTAACAAAGAAAAAAGAAAAGAAATAACTTATCTTAATTATCATTCCATTGGTGGCGTCCGGAGCGGGGAAAGGAAGGAGTTTTATTCGCAGCGTTTTGGCGGGAACTCCAACAAACAGGTTCTTCGATTCGCTAACCAGATTTCGCACCACGACAAAATGTAGATTGAATTTATCCTAATTCTCCCGGCCTTTAAGATTTATTAAATTTACGATGGCTATCGTACGTCCAAAGTTATTAGAAACGAGTTTTAAAAAAAACCATACGTATACTTTTATGCAAGCAGAGCGCCGCTAGCACAATCTCGTGTTATTCTTTCGGTCACAAACTTAGCAAACAAATTGCCCACACATCAAGAAAGTTATCACGGCTGATATGCCGAACTTATTTACTAGCCCACACAATATTTGGTCCGTTAAGGCGGTGTTTTTTTGAAATTTTACAAGACTTCTCTTGTATAATAAAATTCTTAACACCAAAAATTAAACTGCACAACGGACTCGTAAAAAGAAAACGTTCGTGCGCTTGCTATTGTAGTTTACAGGACGAAGACCGGAGAGCAAGTGACGCTTCGGGCGGTTTCGCCTTGCGGGCGGTCACCCTTTCACGTGATGACTCGAATTAACACAAACGGAGGGTAATATGCATGGGACCTGTTATTAGAAATGGAAAATTTTAAAGCCGACTCGGCGGTGTAAACGGTACTTGAATGTTCGCACCGCTTCAAAGGAGCAATTACTTCTCGGAATTCCATCGGCTTCAGCGACAGGAAAAATCCTGTCGAAACATAAATTATCAAGCCTCGACGCAAAAAATATAATTTTATAAAGTAAAATAAACGTCCCAATAAATGAATTTCTATTCAATAAAATAAACCAATGTAAATTTTACAATAGGAAAAAAGGAATAAATATCTACTTCTAACTTAAATTGAGATAGAAGTCGAATGTTTACGCATTAATTTAAAATGACATTACAAATTGAGGGGTGGCCAGCCACAGGAAATTTTATTGCAACATGAAAAAGACCGTTTGCGGGAAAGTAGGAAACAATCTTTTGCTTGCCGATATCTTCATCCGTGTACACAGGATGTTTTGAAATAGTTGCTAAATTCGAATAAAGCTGCACGCCACTGGTGAGCGTACCAGAAAGTCTGTTCGCACAGTTTTAAAAGATCCTGTTAGGAAGGTACTTTCTATATATAGTGTGCAAGTTTCACGTCTATCGTCCAATAAATAAAAAAATTATTAATTTTAAGGCTTACATTAGGGTAAATGGAGAGAATTTGGTGAGATGCAGCTAGACAAAATGTAGGAGTTGCATCGGAAACAGTGTCAGTTGCAGTATTTCGAGATAGTTCCTAAATTTGAATGAAAGTTTAAGCTACTGGTGAGCATAGTAGAAAGTTCTCCCTGTAAATTGCGCAAGTAACACGTTTATCGTTCAGAAAATGAAAAAGTTATTAAAGCAAAGGCTTAGCACAACATGTCTGATATCTGTGAAAGAGAAACACGCGGTAAAATGTCACAAAACACGAACGTCTTTTAAACTACCCAAGCGAGAGCAAACAACATCACAGCATGACTCGCTCATACCTCCCATACTGCCACTTACTTTCCGCCTTTTTTCTATACTCATTAAATATTCCCAACTGAAGAATCTCGTGCCAATCTTTACCCTTAAAAGTCATCTAGATACGAGCACACCAAACACAAGCTACTCCAAACTTTCCTTCCAGCACCCAAACCCACAATTGGCTCAAACTCCCACTTTCTTCTGCGTCACCTTTGCTAGCCCCTGAAATGCTGATCGAACACAATTTTAGTCCATTGATTATAAAGGGTTTTCCAATAAGAGGTGTTATTTTGATATTCAAAGAAAAGTGCCATTTTTTAATATAAATGATCGAATGTTTATTTCATTATAAAGAGGAAGGTATGCCGTTAATAGTGGAAAATAACATCAGGCAAATGACCACCACGACCACGCTTACAGGACAATATCCTTTTCATGAAATTTTCCATAACCAAAGCGCAAAGTGGCTGCCCTATGTCCTCGATAGCCTCACGAATTCCATCTTTGAGGTCTTGAATCGACGCTGGGCTGTTGGCGTAGACCTTCTCTTTCACGTGGCCCCAAGGAAAGAAGTCGCAAGGTGTTAAATCACAAGATCTCGGTGGCCAATTGTGATCACCTCTTCGAGAGATAACACGGTCCGGAAACTTTTTCCGTAAAAGATCAATGGTTTCGTTGCTTGTGTGGCACGTAGCGCCGTCTTGTTGAAAGTAAACGTTGTCCAGATCAATACCATCCAATTCCGGCCATAAAAAATCGTTAATCATCTCTCGATAGCGCAATCCAGTCACCGTAACTGTTGCTCCAGCCTCATTTTCGAAAAAGTAAGGTCCAATGACTCCGCCGGACCATAAACCGCACCAAACAGTCACACGTTGAGGATAGAGAGACTTTTCAACAATAACTCTTGGATTTTCTGAGCCCCAGATCCGACAATTTTGCTTGTTGACGAAGCCACCGAGGTGGAAATGGGCCTCATCACTCAAGATGATTTTTCGATGGAATTCTGGATCATTTTCATGCATTTCAACGACCCAATCAGCACAGACACGACGTTGTTGATGATCGGCCGGCTTGAGTTCTTGTGTTAACTGGACTTTATAAGCCTTAAGACCCAAATCTTTATGCAAAATACGGTGTAATGACGTTTGTGGAATGGCTAATTCCAAAGAACGACGAGGAATGGACAAACCTGGGTTTTCTTTAACACTTTCGGCTACAACAGCAATATTCTCGGCTGTTCTTGAGCGACGTGCACGGGTTTTATTCTTCACATCACTAACTTGTCCCAAGAGCTCGAATTTTTTCACCAATTTCTGTATTGCGGTCCGACAAGGTGCTTCACGGTGACCCAAAAATGTTCGAGTTTTACGAACCGTCTCTGCCAAATTTTCACCATTTTTATAGTGAATTTTAATAATTTCAATGCGTTGTTGAAGCGTGTATCGTTCCATATTTATTAATGGCGTAGTTTCTACTTGTCAAATGTCAAAAAATGATAGCTTCAAAAGTGACATCTACCGAAATAGCGGCCTATTCAAAATAACACCTCTTATTGGAAAACCCTTTACTTTATTTGCCTATGAAAAGAGAAGTGGTAACTTGTACTCACCACAAATGACAAGCGACCTTTGCCAGAGTCTTTGATTCAGTCCTGTAAATGTACGTCGGATTGTCGAACAATGGCTTGTAGTTGCAAAAAATCCAAATTAACTTGTATTTCGTTGTGCAAGTGTGTAAACAATGATTGTCAAAATAAAAATGACTGATTATTTCTTTTTCTTTCATATATTTATCTTTAAATTTGCCTTTTCTTATTAAATAATTTTTTATCAACAATTTGTGATTTTGTTATTGATAATTTTTGTTTTTATTTCATTTGACAACCTATTATTACCTTTAATCATAAGAAAAAACTATCTATTGTCACTAAAATAATCATTAAAATGACTCCATAGCTTGTGCTCAATCGACTTATTTGATACGTCAGGGAGGGGGTATAAAACAAATTGGACCATTAAATTTACCGGCAACATCTGACGTATTAATCTTTAAGCTTTTCTGAGCTTATATCGATAGATAACATGCGGTCTTCACATTTTGCACACTCAACTCCATCCAGCTCCCAGTCTAATTAGTAATAATAAGGTTATTGAGAGGTGGCTGATATACAGTGTGTCCCATATCGAGTGGGATTGCATGGGTAACTTTCTTATTATTATAGTTAGAGATTTGGTTAAATGGACAATGTTGTGCAATTTTGTATGCCGATTCAGATTTAGGTTAGAAAAGTTTAAAATAGAAAGTCAATTATCTCCTTAATTTAAAAAGCTATGTAAAAAGTTTTAATATGAAAGTTGCTTGCTTCGATGAGATACACTTAAAAATGATGACAAAACAAAATTCAAGATGGCGGATTCCGACATATTAATCATAACTTTCTTTTTTTAAATGGGCACCATATTGAATTTTAGGAAAAGTTTCCATCTATTCGCTCCATCTTGCCGTTCCATTAGAATTACCCCGTTTTCGTCTTTGATCGTACAATTTCTTTATTTTCGTACGCTCAGTAAGGGTTTTATATTTTTATAAGCTCCGTCTATTTTCCCTATCTTTAAATCATTTTCTATTTCTTCACATTTTTGAGCTATGTATCGATTCTTGACTATTTTGCTTCTCTGTTTGTTCTGTTTCTTAGTATTTTGTATTGTGCTTGGTGTTCTTTGTGCAAATTTTTAAGTTTTCTTCTTTCTTCTATGAGTATTATTACCTTTGTAATCCATGGCTTTCTACTCTGTCGTGTCTTTTTTCCTAGAACTCTGTCCGCAGTTTCTGTTACACTCTCTTTAATCTTTTCCCATACGTTCTCATTATTTATCTTTATTATTTTCTTTGTTGTAAAATTCCGAGCTACTGTTTCTTTAAAGTTTTTGTTTGTTATTTCTTCCTTAAGTTTTTCTAAGTCCCATTCCGGATTTACTCTCTTCATTATTCTTTTACATTTTAAGTTACTCTTCATCATAACCAAATTGTTGTCGCTGTCAATATCTGCTCTTGGGTAGCTTTTATAATCTTTTATTTGGTTTCTAAATCTTTGTTTTGTTAAGATATAGTCAACTTGGTATCACCCTCTATTTTCTGGCATTGTCCACGTATAACGTCTGCGGACGCGGTTTTGGAAAAGGGTATTTGCCACTACTAATTCATGTTTGGCACAAAATTCTATTAATCGAGTTCCTCTTTCGTTTCTTTTCCCCAATCCGCTGATCTACTATCTCTGTATAAAGAAAATATGAAACAAAATAGTTTTAGCAAATCTACAAACATTTTAAATATACATCAGCTTAGATCACAGCTCGGAAGATTTTTATTTACATAAAAAAAACCGTAAACACACGTAAATAAATTTCTGAATTTTTGTGGCTGCAGGCTGTCACGAGAACATGCGCAAATATGCGCAAAACACTTCGTCATTTACAAGTATGTGCAGACAGGTACGTATTGTGAGACTGTTTTTTTTATTTCCACTTCGGCTCTATTTAATGAACAGTCTTCCCTCTTTTCTTGTCTCTGGTGTACCGTACGTTCCAGGGAAAAGGGAACATAAGGAAAGCCTGTGTAAAATCTCAGAATCGTTTTATTATTAGTAATTTTTTTTATTTGGTTCTGACGTTTGCCAACATTTAATTACGTATTACACATATTGCAACTTCCACAACAATTGTGCGTTTATTTTACTTAAATGATTAAAATTGTAGAATATCTAGACTTTTTCTAAACAATCTTCGAGTAGCAATTGCCAGTATTTAAGAAAAAAATCAAATGTAAACTGCATGACACTAGTGAAATTACGTTTTGGTTATGTTCACCAATCTTTTCTAATTTCTACTTTTACTATTGTTATGGCAATACCTAAAATGGAATTTCAGCGTATAAACTATCTTAAGCCGTACAAACTAAGTGTGACAAGTTCACAAATGTATTATCTGTTGTGTTGATTTACATCAAGTTTGACGAAGAGTTGCATCATGAAACTTATCTACTCTTCTTGGAAGGTAGGATAACAGTCATTTATGTGGTAAACTGGTATAATTGGAATTATAAACAAATAAAAAGCATCAGTGTTATAATACTCCATTACAACACTAGCACTGTAATAACTGTCATAAAGGTGCAGCACATGAAAATTACGTCCAAAATAAACAGTATGGTTTCAGCAAGTGAATGAATTATTGTTATGCAATTGCCATACATCCGAAAATTCACAAGAAATAAATTAAAAGGTTTCACATTATTTTACATGTAGGGGGAATATTGGAAAATCTAATTTATAAGAATAAGAAAAGAAGATTCTTTGCAATTGTTATTAGTACTTCTTTTGGAATCATTGTTTTGTTGTAGTACGACTAAAAAATTTTTAAAACCTACATGGAAAAATAATTGTTCTTCCTTACAATATAATGGGTATTATCAGAATTTTACTTACTTCATTTTCTAAAATTTTTTGCTCTTCGCTCTTCTGTTTTGGCCGCTTTATTATCAATTTTATTTTTTTTATCTCTTAATTATCAGCACCTATGTTATTCTTTTTATCCTTGTCAAGGAAACTTTAATTAGATTTCTTATTACCTAGTTGACAAGTGAAATTCAGTAAATGTGCCTTAAATTTATTTTTCTTCGGACACGCGTATGATATATTGGATTTTATTTTGTAATTTAGCTTCTAAATAATACCTTTTTTCCATTTTTTATTGTGATGTTTAACAAATTAAAAAAATAATAATTTTTGTAAAGATGCCGACAGATAATAGCCTTGCTAATATTTAAAATTCTGATTTTCTGCACAATACAAAACTCAATCCGATTGGTGTCGCCCTCGCACGGTACAAATTGAAACTCAATTTCAAAGACCAAAAAATATTCCGGGTTACTCCTACAACAAACACTTGTTTGGTTGCTTCGACGTTTATTCTTTAGCGAACGGAATTCTCGGCTAGTTCGTCTTCTGCATTAAGGGTTAAAATCGCTACGGATACACACTTTTTTTTTAATGTCGCTCGAGACGGAAGGGGAGAATGCATTAGCGCCAAGCTTTTAGTAGCGGTGAGAGCTGAATGTCTTGCCTATAAAATGGGATGCACGTTATGAATTTTTATGTTTATACTCTTCTTTTTTTTTGAAGGTGTTAGTTTTATACGAGGACTTTCCGTTTTATAAAAGGGTTATGATTTTTCTGTAAAATATTAAAAATTTGTTTTTCTTTTTGTCTGAACGCAGCAGTATCGAATAATGGAAAAAGTATAGGTAGTAAAATATTCATGTGCTACATATATTTAATCGGATTTAAAGAGATTCTATACTCCATTATTGTAAAGAAAATGGTACAAATCTTTTCTCTGGTATAATTTGATAGATATCTTAAAACTTATAAGGTTTTTTCAAAATACATTTGTTAAATTCATTAAATAATGTAATAAGAATTGACCATTTGAGTAGTTAGCAGGCTGAAATTTTGTTTTTGTTTTGTTTCTTCCAGTTGTTTTTTAATATCAAAGCCAACACTAAAACTTTAAATATACGAGTTGGTAGTATATGAATATAAAAGAATACAGCCTACCTAAAATAATGTGAATAAACTGTTCTAGATATTACAATTGTTTTATCATTGTTTTCTTATTACTGAAATGCATGACCCACTTTGATGAAACTTTTCTTGTAGTTTTCACATTAATAAATTTAACATGAAACACAATGTAGGCGCTGAAGAAATAAATCGTTTAACTTATTTACAATTTTGTAACGGTGGTTAATTACATGGTTAATTATAAAAAGCCAGTTAGTGTAAACATACCAAGATAAGATAGTACAGAAGAAGATAACCTGAAAGAAATCGATCACAATGTTTAGAGACAATACAAGTACAGAATTAACCTTAAATTTTAAGCAAGACCAATTAAGTACATCTAATGTACATATTATTCCGACGGCAGATTGCAAATATTTTTATTTCAATGCTTTCATTAAATTTTGCCAATGAAATTTAGAGACATTAATCTATGACTGTCATAAAATTACTTTCTTATTAGAGTTTTGTTTTAATAGCAAGATTAAATTTTGTTTGAGTGTAGTCGGATTGAAAAGTCTTAAAATTAAGAACAAGACAAAACTATTAAAAGAAAGTTTTCTATATTAAATCTTTAGTAAATACAATACACGTTCATATTATTTCATATCTAAGCCGCTATGGAAGTATAATTGGAAAAGTCCTCCTTTTTCTTTGACCTGAGACACTTGAGAAAATCCTGAACAACTGCGACCAACATTTCTTCAGGTCAGAAATGTCACGTTTTCAATATGTAAGGTAATAACTGGCAGGTTATATGGAGAAATGAATGTATATGATTGATCTCTGAAAAATTTGTAATTTAATTGAGGGCATAATGAACAGCTGCAACAAATTTCTAGAATTTTTGAGCACTCCAACTTCGGCTACGATCTTTAACTTTAGGGATGTCATTACTTGTTTTGAGCATGAGAAATTACTACTGTCAACAAAATTTTGTTTTTTGGAATCATATTCATTGACCTACTGCTACAATTACAGCAGACAAATATGAAACCACATTTTGGTAGTTTTTGTAGACAGTGAAGACAACCTTTCTCATAACATAGTAGGGCAATAGAATTCTTTTGACGAAGAATTTAACAGAATATTTTCAAATTAATTTACCTTTGAGTATTACGTGTAGTAAATTTCCATAGATATTCTTAAAAAAGTTGAAGGCAGTTGTTGTCTTATGGAAGGTCGATGGAGCAGGTGTTTATGGGTAGTGAAATGATACGTTTTGGAGGGAGACAATTATGATTAACCCATAAGCAAATTTTACCTAGAGATGGAGCATAAATTGAGAATCATTGAGTAATAGACAATAAGAATAGGGGATCGAAAAGAAATGCGATGCAAAAGGATGGTAAAGCTTTAGCTCTGTTTTAACGAAAAATAAGAATTTCTCGATATGATGAATGCAAAAATGATGTAAAAGGCAACTAAGATTAAGTATTATACCTGTACTACATTATAGTATCGGTTGGTCACTTTGACTGAGGAAAAGCACGAAAGACAGTGACGGAGATTTTCTAATGCAAACGCATAAGGTTCTTCTTGGATTCTGGCCGAACAACTTTTTGAATTGGTAATCTGTTTTGGACCAATCGGAAGTTTATTCAGCTTAAATGACGCTATATATTGCCTTATGCATATAGAGAAATCTTTAATAATTTTGTAAACTTCTGAGGATAAACATTCATTTGGATACTCCATTTTGACAGATCTTGCTTGCAATCACTGTGCGTCGGGAAAAACTGCTGGCATCTCACCGACTTTAGTCTGCGTTTAATCGATTCATCAAATTCAGCTATAGAAATATCCAATAATTCAGGTATCATTGACGTAGGTATTAGGGTTGTGCAAGTCTTTTCGTCGTTTTTTATATGAAAATCATTTATTTAATATTTTATATGAGATATACAGTGTGTTCATTTTAAAACGATTCATCCTAATAAAGATATCGAAATAATCAAAAAAAACCCTCAGTGTATGGAGGGGGCATTAAAATAAATAATTAATTTAATCATAGAGGTCGCTGTGTTTGCTCTCGCACACATAACTTCGAACACTTAAATGGTACTTCATTGCTATACGATACGTCGTAGAAAAGGAAATAACAACAGCAATCTTCTAGTGAAAACAGACTTCAAACCGGCCTACTAGATTGAAAGTTACAGCACAAAACGTCTTGTTTTAGTGATGAGTTTAAATCGCAATAGAAGCATTTCAATTGTTTTGGTACTTATTTTGGATATGAAACAGATGAACGTAAACATTCTTAATTGAATAATTTAAATGGAACTGTTAATAGAAAGTCAAAACAATAGAAAAGAAGCAACAGAAAATGGGCAATTCTTTAAAGGAAGCACCTCATCTAGAGACTCGCATTAGCAGCGCAATTCACACTATCCGACTCCAAATAGGTATAGTGGCACTTATTCTTTACTCAGAATTATCACTGAAACAATTAAATTGGCCACCTTGATTCAAAGTTAATACAAGAATATCTAACTATAACAACAAAAGTAAGTCATATTCTTTACGTAAATTATCGCAACTCGATTGTTTCAATATGTACTTTAGATGAAAAACAAATGCAACTTCACATCTTTTGGCAATGCACAAGGTGAATTGAACTATCGAGGTGACTTGCTATTATTAGATATTGTCTTCAAGAATTATACTTATTTCGTGTTGTGCCTTCACTTCTGTTTTTACCTTCTACTAACGGTTTGATTTACAATAATCAATTAGAAATGCCTACTTGCATTGGTTTGGCATTCAAAATAAGCACTAAAACAATTGAAATAAGTTTATTTACTTAGCTAACACAATTTAAATTCTTAACTAAAATGATACGTTCTGCGCTATAACTTTCGATGAAGTAGGCCGATTCACATTTTGTTTTCACTAAAAAAATTGCTGTTGTGGTGTGATATTTAAGATTCTGAGGTTATGTGTGCATCAGCGAACACAGCGATCTCTATGAATAAGTTAATTGTGTATTTTAATGTCCCGCTCCATAAACTGAATTGACTTGATTTTGCTCATTCCGATATCTTCATTTGTTCACGAGATGTTAAGGGTGGATCGTTTTAAAATGAACACACCGTATATTGTCTATCGGGATGGTGCAAGCTGCTCTGATAATCCTCGGGTGCTTGCAGCTGGAGATGCTTCAAAGCCTCTTGATTTATGTCAGAGGGGCGTCCAGTTCGAGGCCGGATTTAAGACTGGTGTCATCAGTAATGAATTTCTTAAACTAATTTTGAACCGTAGGATCTCATATGACATATTGACCTTCAACCTCGCGGATTATACGAACTCCATCAGCAGCACTTCGCCCTAATTTCCAGTAATGCCAAAGAACGGCCAAAATTCTTACAGTGGGGTTCCGCATTTTGCTCACTTTGTAAAATTCAAATTCGAAGAATCGAAATGCTATACAACAGAGATTAGTCTGTAAACTACGTTCTTTGATATAGCATATATGTAACTTGTCAAATAGTTCAATTGTTTAACAACTCTTTTAGAGTCAGAGCTAACTATACCTCAAAAAAAAACGAAAAGACTTTTACACAACCCTAATATTAAAGCAAATCGCCAAATAATTGACATGGTATTCGAGCATCTTTAGACATAGATTTGAGTTAGGTCAAAAAACTTCTTCGCGATCACTTGACTATAAAAAAGCTTCGTTATCAATGAATATATTATATTGATGAACACTTAAAAGAACGTTCGTTCGAAGTAACGCAAGAAAATGCTCAACAGATTCGACCAAAATTGGTCAAATACTTGAATTAATAGTTTGGCTGTAAAATAGCCGGATTAATACTTTCTAGATTAGCATAGTAAATGCTGTCTCCTTCAGTATACTCACCTTTCCTATTTTCATATTGCTTCATATGAATCTTCCATGGTTGGAAGCAATGCTGCAGGTACTTTTCCGACAACGCTCATAAATTACGTTGCTTTGCTTTCACGACATTGAAAGGAATTTCTTATAATGCAGATTTGATATTAAGAGATAGAAAAAAGCCAGACGAATACAATGAATTTTTGATAAAGGGATCTTGTGCTTTGCCAAAAACTGCTCGACCGACAGCGCTTGCGTAATAGCGTGTTGTCTAGGTGAAAGGTTCATATGATCTTTCATAGTTTCGGTCTTATCTGTTCACGAAAGATTTTTAAAATCTTCAGGTATTAGTCCTGCTACTGGTCGAATGTACATCTAAGTCCAAAGTTATAGTGCTAGAATGAGATTATGCAGCAAATTCTTGAAACTGGATAGAAGGTTAAGATATTTTTTAACTAAGCATCAATTTGTCTTTTAGGATTAGATTTCCTAACAACAAAGATGATATTAATCAACTTTTTCTGCGTTTGTCTATGATTTTAGATTTGACTGCATTTGAGGTTGCAGTTGTAAAGGCTTTGATTATCTTTCTTCTATTGATTGTTTAGTTTTTTCCTATTTTTCACGTTTCTCCTTGAGATTTCCTCAAAATGTTATTTTTTATTATTGAACATATTTTCTTTCCGTTGATCCTGATTTCCAATTAATAGTCTTTGATTTTCTTTCTTTACAGTGACAATACTGGTACCTTGAATTCAATGAATAAAAGGCTTAACCATTGAAAAGTCAGTCAGTCCATATTTCCCTTCTTGTCTCTGAAAAAAAGAAGTTTTTGGGAATAACAGAATATCTCTCCATTGCTAAATACTTTGGGCAGTGTTGTCAGTCATTAAATGTTTATTTGGGATTTGAGTATACTCTTGAGAATTCGCCGTGAAATTCGCAATCTTCTAAGTGCTGACATATCATTTGTCAGTTTGTTCTGGCATATGATCGGATTTGATTTGAGGCAAGTGTTTTCCATGCCCTTTGATGGCAGTTTAGAATTTCTGGATGGAAAATTATCGTAGAGGTTTATAACAAGGTAATTTAGGCAAGTATTATCATCATTAGATTCCAATTTTGGTAATCGGAGTCAGTTTGTTTGACTTTTGATTTTTCTATTCCAACAAGTTTTACTTGCAAACGATGTTTGCTATGCCGTTCATTATTAAAATGTGGTATCATCAGTTTTTCTGAAGATTGAGTTTTTTTGCCCCTTAACAAATTTTAATCAATTTTGTAGACTTGAATGTGATTTACAAAACCCGTCAGTCTCACGTGAGATTTTTCTAATTGTGACGCTGAATTCTTCTATTTATTTTCCCTTTATCTACTTGTTTAAATGTAATTGATGTATTGTACTTGTTGTAAATTTTGAGATTAAAACTACAGTAAACTTTAGTTATTTCCAACTTTGAATATTTAGAATCCTTATTTTGCAATGGTTGTTAAAAAATGAGTTTTAATCATTTTTCTACTTTTTTTTATTATCGCGTATTCTAATTTTTAGTGGAATTGATTGAAACCATTTAATTCTACAATTGGAATACTTGAAGATAATCTTTGATATCATATGTTACGTATGTAAATAAGAACTTGTTTTAATTTTTTTGTTTCTCTATATACTTAGTAATACCAACATAAAAAACTGTAACGATCTAAAAGACTTAAATACTATGTGCACACTTGATACCTACTATAATAGGCAATAAAACAATCGAATTGCCTATTTGATACGACCTTCTTATCTACCCATCTATTAAAATTATTCTCCGTAATTGAATTGACCCGATTTTATTTGGTTTTTATTGTGTATAGGTAAACTTTTATTATCAAATCCATAAAATTCGACTATCATTAGAAAGAGGAGATATCGAGAAAAAGGCCCATATAAAAAAGCATAAAAACGCAATCGGGCATGCAAAGATACGTGAAAAATCTACATGGAGTTTGAAATTGCCATACTACTCCCCTCCTACCCTTCGTCTCTCCCTCAACTATAATAATACTTTTCAGCAACAACAAACCCAAAACAGTTTCACTGATTTTTTTATAGTTTTATGGAGATTGGCTATTTTTTGCGTTATTAACCCCGGATGCCCTCTCATATTTTTTTCCGTCGTGTGCTTTTTGTTTTTATTGCTCGAATGTCATTTAAACTGGTCACGATTTTGAATAAGTCAGTAAAAAAAAAAGAGTTGACATTAATATGTATATTTAATTGTTTTTCCTTTTAAAAAGCAAAACGATGGGATTTTTTTTTTGTATTGGTCGTTTTTTTTTGGGAGAGTTAATAAGGGGACACGCGATTTCTTCGAATCTTTTAAGAATAAGATGACATAAATATCAATCAAACGCGAAACAAAACAGCTATTTTACTGATAAGGAGCATCGAACGCCGAACGTGAACGGCAGCAACATCGTGAAATGTCACGATGAAGGCTCGTTTTATACGAAATAGAAGATAAAAGAACAGATATATATTCGACATAGAGGCGTGCATCAGTCTATGGACGACAAGGCGATGCCGCCCAAAATGTTTTCGAGTATGCCGTATCATAAAGTGAACACACGTCATCCATAAGAAGAACGCATTAAAAGTGTTCGTTGCGTATTTAAAATTTGAAAACGAAATTTAAATAACTTTATAAAATCTTTTCATTAATTTGGAATAGTTTTATTAAGCCGAATGTGGATCTGTCAGAATTATTCTCTATCTTTATGCAATTTCTTTCTCTATTTGAATTAAATAGATCAAACAAAATCTTTCTCAAGCTTTTCTAAGCGTCGCATTGTCGGAAGAATATTTGATGTAAATATACTGTTCAACATCATTAGAACGTTTATGATCTTTACGACTTTTTCTATGGATATCAGCAACCTCTCCTTTGCCGCACCTCTAGTTTTACACTAAAACAATCATAGATGTTACTGATTGATATGTTCAATAAAAAAAAACGAATTCCAATTTGAATTCTTCCACAAAGAAATGGCAAGATCTCAGCAAACAAAATAATTTTATATTTCTTAGCTTTTAACAATTCAGAAATAATTCATGGAATAAACGAAATTAAAAACCTTTTCTCCACACCGAAAACAAGACTTTAAATGCAATCAATACTTCGTCTGGCCAAATGATCGAATTTCACAAGGTAATAATAATAAATAAAAGCATGAATTAACATAAATCGCTCGCATGAATTGTTCTCATTAAAATTTCCAAAGGAAATAATATGCAGTTTTTGACGGTGGTTATCAGTCAAGTTTTCTAATTGACTAACTTTTAAAATAATCTTTTTAGAAGAAAATTTACTCTTGTTCCTGAAGCTTGCTTCTACTTTAACTTGATTTTGAGTCTTGGAAATTTAACGAATATCATTTCCAAAATAAAAAATTCCAATTTGAATTGATCACTGGAGAATTCTATGAGTATCTTGCAGCTCGTCGTTGCTCAATGTTGTCAGGTTTTTATCTTTCAAAGACGATATGTAACTGAAGTTCTTTGATTTTGGTCAATCCTTTTCCCATGTATGTTGCAAAAGTTCTTAATTGGATTAATTCAAATCTGTTGAATAACCACCGAGCGAGATCTCATTAAGCGCTGATGGAATCCTCGACTGGTCACTTAGTAACAAAACAGTAGATACGAATGAAGGCTCATGGGCATCGTGTAGATGGAACTTGTTCAGTAGACCAGTTAAGAAGTGCAAATGAATAGGAGTCTTAATCAGTTTATTGTCTACTTTTAGGATTTCGTCAGTGTTAATAACTAATGGCATTATCTCTACTTAACTACATGTAGACCATAGCACTTTGGATTTATAAAACGGAGTACTTGTTTTGCTAAAAATAATTTATTGTCCAAACAGCTAAGTTACTGATGTTTGTGTAACTTTTTCCTGCAGTAGGTACAGGACGCTCTATGGAATCATCAACAATATTGTAATTCCTATGTAATAAAGTGATTTGTCGCCTTTTTGCATTGACCTTTTAAATTTTGGCTTTTCTTTTGTTTTTCCTTCTTTAGAATTTTTCAACAGGAACGAAATTCATTATTGGGCGTTGGAGCTGTCCAGTGTTCATGGGTTAACTGTTTTTACTTACTTTTTCTGGTTTGGACGATCAAGAATCAGAGCTAATTAACAATCAAAATAAATTTCTAACACTAACCGATTAATGAAGAATATACTTGTGGTAGACAGATGGTAATATACCACTCGGTGGTAACAGTACTTTGTGTCTCAAGAGGCACTGATCCCAGATAATCACTAGCGATCATTTTTTCCAACGCTTCTTGATTTTCTTACTTTTGTTGGTCTTTCTTCACATTCGAACACCCACACTCGCGATTGCCTTTTTAATTCTGGATCAAACTGGTATATCTAGCTTTCGTCTCCAGTAACAATATAAAATTTGTCCTTAGAATTGCCCTAATCAAATTTCCTAAGCATGTAGCGGCACCATTCGACTCGTGCGCTTTTCTCTTCTTGAGTAAGGTAATGTGGCACCCAACGAGACACAAGTTTCTTAACACGTAGGTGTTCGTGTAGATGTCGATAATATTCTGGATTTCTTGACAAGAGTTATCTCTTATTAGATTTTCAAAGGCATTAACATTTTCTGGAGTGACTGCAGTGTTAGGTCGTCCACTTCTTTCTTCGTCTGTCATTGTTGTACGCCTTCGTTTAAATTAACTGTACCACCAAAAGACTGTTGCCCGAGAAGGACTTTCTTCACCCCTTCACCAAAAACTTCATTTAATTCTTTCGCTCATCCACATTCAACTCGCATTTGAAATCATAGTAAATCATCACACGAAAATGCTCACGCATCAACTTCATTGTAGCATTCCATTTGAAATACTATAAAAAAAACAAGCGAATAGCAAAAACAAGTTGCAACTTGGACTGGCGACTTAAAACAAGCTAGGCTATGATATCGAACAACAATATTTCATCAGTTGCTTTCGGTTTGATCAAATCTCAAGATTTTTCTAACAACCAACGTATCAGTGTCAATCTTTCTTTCTAGACCTTCTCAACCTCGAATTGAGACCAGTCAGTTTCAGATTGAGAACAATCATTCTCAAATTGGAATAATCAGCTTCAAATTCAGACTAATCAACTTGATATTGAACTCATATTAGTCTCAATTTGAAGCTGATCAATCAAATTTGAAATTGATCGCTCCCAATTTGAGGTTAAAAAGGTATAGATCAAGAATTTAGTTGTTATGGAGAACTCTAACTGTTTGCTGTCACAACAAAATAATTCAGTGTTTAATGGCAAAGTATAATTATTGGAAATGGACTCAATAATGTCGTATCCTTCAAAACTTATCAAAAGCAACACTAGATCACAATAGAAGTTGAATCAACAAGGGATATTTTTGTAACTTGAGGAATTCGCAATTGTTTACATTAATTCCCATAATAAACCTACATTCGCTCTCAGAATGCTATCGATATTTAATTGCTGTAGATATATTAATGATGTTTACTATAGTTTGGATAGTACAGAAAAAAGAAAACCAGAGCCTCTTTGTTCGCAACGAAGGGGACAGGTCCGAAACGAAAGACAGCTGTTTTATAAAGCTTGTCACTCAAACGTAAGTAGATTTAAAAATCAAATCAAATTAATATGAGTAAATAGAAGATTGACAGTCACTATTAATGGTATCTTTTCTTAATTTACGAAAGTAGCCTCTTTGTAGTTAATTTATTAATAAATTTAAAGTTTTCGTAACCGCTGGTGTATATCCGAAGGTTGCGGATTTGATCCCAGCTGAGATCCTAAGATTTCTCTCAAGACGAAATCTGTAAAAGTGATGCCACCATTGAGAAGGGATGTAAAGCAATAAGTCCGAGGTGTGACTATGATTAGATTCATGGAAAAAATCCTTACCAGGACAGGGATTGCAAAATCTGGGTTCGGCTAGTTTCTAGTAACCGAAATCATTTTAATTAATAAGAGGAAATGTAACTTACGTTATTTACTTACTTACTTACTGTTTCCCGTCAATCCATTATAATTCTCTCGAATGTTTAAGTCAACTTGGACTGATCCTAAGATAAGTTCCTGATTTTAATTTCTCCGTGTTTATGATTAAAACAAAACTAGACAGACAAAGCTGTTGAGAACGTGAACGAGGCGCTTATAATCAAACTGCGTAATTCTCTCTCGTGATTTCTCCTACGTTTTGATCCGTATTGAATCTTGAGCACTTCGCACTTTCAACACTATAAACTCGTTTGAAATCTCTGATTCAATTCAACACAATAGATAATTCAACGCGAGCCAAAGGAAGATGACAGTTGGTTCCAAGCGGAGCGATTGGTTTTAAAGACGTTTGTAATTCTCAGATTGAAAAATGTCTGTTATATAGACAACAAAGATTCGGCTTCATTTAATGCGACAACTTTTTGAACTAAAATTGACGATTTTGATGAAACGAATTTTTGATGATTTTAAATATTATTATTTTTATGCATAGAACTCTTGAGTTCGCAGTTGTGCCCAAATCCGATTTGGTGATTATATGGTGGAGTCTATTGTTGAGCGTGTTGCAGAGGTGAAGTGAACTGTTAGTTTAAACCAGGGGTCCCCAACCCTATGCCCGCGGGCACCGTGCCACCCGGAGACTGTTGCCCGCCACTGTACGACCACGATAAAACAAATTAAGTGTTCAATAAGATGTTACGTAAGAATTTTTGAAATTTCGGTGGAAAAGTTAAATAAAACTAAACATCACCAAGCATATTTAATGGATTTAGTAAAGGCGTTTTCAGAAAATCGCTCGGAGCCACTGGGTTGCAATCGGGTTACAAACTTACCGTTCGTTTATTCCGCTGCGTTGGTAATTGAGCGTTCTAAAATTCGCCCCGGTTATAAAAAACTAACCTTGATTGATGAGTAGGCTTGTTCAGGTTTTTCAAAAGTGAGGGTGGCGCCAAACATAACCTAACTAAGTTTTTTTTATATCTACCATCTAAGCTGTAGCGTTCAACAACCTTCAGATAATTACGAATACAAACTCTCTTTCGTTGTTGCAGTGCAGCAACTGTAGCTTATTGATTAATAAAAATGTAATTTTCATCTTCTTCATCTGATTCTACAGCAGACAGCCAAAAAACTCAAGACTGGACTTTCTGTACCAAATTTTTATGAGTGGACACCATCGACTTTAAAAATTTGTTAACCTTTTCACGCTGATACGCAACAACGCAAACACTGTAAGACACCTTTTTGTCAGTTAGTGTATTCGAATAAAATTACGCTCCTGATTGGTCGAAGTTGTTTGTTATTGAAATTAGTTTGCATGTTTTCCGGGGCTTTTCTGAGGTTGGTTGCGCTGCAGTCTGTGTAGTTTGTGCTGTGTAAAATAAATGTGCATTCGACGTATCTAGTTCATTATTTATTCCTAGTTATATGCCCATATATTTATATACGGTGTCTCATGCTTCATTGGTTTTAAATACTTTGTTATTTTAATCCCAAAATGAGTGCATCAAGTAAAAGAAAACCAACCTATAATTTTAATACTGACTAGAAAGAATCATATTGTTTCGTCAATTTTAAAGATAAGTGTATTTGTTGTGTGGCAGTAGCGTTGCAGTGCCGAAGAAACGTAATGTTGGACGTCACTTCCAGACAATTCATGCCACTTTTGATTCGAGCTATCCACTTAAATATGAAGTAAGAAAGAAGAAAATAAATCAGCTAAATCAACCATGTCTGCCTAACAGTCGGTTTTCACAATTTGTCGCATGCTTACAAAGAAAAAAAGGCCTTTTCAGGATGGCGAATTGTTAAAACAAGCATTTCTGACTGGCGCTGGATGCTTATTTGAGGAATTTTCTGACAAACGTGAGACAATGTCGGCAATACAGGATTTACAGTTGTCGGATAACACCATTACAAAAAGAATGCATGCAAACTTAGTTAAAAAGTGGTTTGGAAATATGTGACTGGTTCTCACTACATTTACAGTTACAAGTCTACAGATATATCAGACAGAGCACAGTTAGAAATTATGATGAGAATAGTATTTAGTAGCTGTACTGTAAAAGAAGATTTACTTACAATATTACGAATAAAAGGACGAACAACAAGTGAGGAAACCTATATCATATTTCGAGCATATGTCGAGTCGATAGATATGCCTCTGCCCAAGCTCGGCAATAACTACTGATGGGGCACCAGCAATGGTTAGTAATATCAATGGATTTATTGCCCTTTGCAAACAAGATAAATCATTTCCAAACTTCACGTCGTATTATTGTATTATCCACCAGGAAGCTTTGTATGATAGAATGCTACCCTTCGGATGCGTCATGAAAGTATGCATGTACTTACAAAAATAGTAAACTTTGTTCGAGCAGCTCCTTTGCAACATCGCCTTTTCAAGACCCTACTAGAAAATCCTGAAGATCCTGATCTTATTCTACATACTGAAATACGTTGGCTCAGTAAAGGCAAAGTTCTTACAAGATTTGTAAGTTAAATAAAGAAATAAAAAATTATTTCAATACCAAAAATCTAAATTCTCGCTGGCTGGCGGATTTGGGTTTTATCACAGACATAATGGGAAAATTGAATTATTTAAACTTTGAGCTACAGAAAAAAGACAAACATATAACTATAATGATCGAGTCTGTAAACTCGTTTAAAGCTAAACTGGTTTTGTGGATCTCACATCTGCAGATGAAGTCACTTGTGCATTTCCCAAATATGAAAAAAATGATAGGCGACGCTGAAATTGACTTATCATCATTTGTTACTAACCTTCAATTACTTCAATACCAGTTTGAAAAGCGATTTCAACAGTTCATTGTCATCTTTTTCATTAATCCTTTTACTTGTTAAGTAAATGCAGCCTAAATATCGTAGTATGGACAGAAGAAGGGAACTAGAACATTTGGATCTTTAGAACGACATTGTCCTAAATCCAATGTATCAGATGAGCACTTCTGAAATATACATAGTTGACAGAAACAAGTTTCCATTCTTGAAAAATGCATCATACAAGATAAAATCGTTTTTTCGGTTCCACATACTTGTGTAAATCATTGTTTTCAGCATAGAATATCATAAAATCAAAGTACAGATCTCGACTTACAGATGAACAGCTTGATGATTGCTTACGAGCAGGAATATCATCATACTCTCTTAATTATGAAGCAATGGCCAATGAAATGCAATGCCAAAGGTCGCATTGACTTTGAGATTTGTATTTTTTATAAAGAATTTTTACACCATGTAAACTTGTATGTATTATTAAATAATTATTTGTTTTACAGCAGAGTATAAACAATAATTTTTATGTTAAAATTATATTTTTGAAATAAAATATTTTTTTGTACATTATGTGTATTATTATTTTATTAACTATGTCCAACTATAAATTTACCTTGAAAAAATAAATGGTGCCCGCCGCTCGATCGACATTCTAGAATGTGCTCTTAGATACAAAAAGGTTGGGGACCCCTGGTTTAGACTATTTGATTGAATATCTAACACAGTTCTATCTGATGATGTCTTTGCGGCACCCAAAATCACACAGTTTTATGCGAAAGTCAATACTACATGCAGAAATAGTCAAGGAAGAATTTTTTGAAAAGGAATTAATTTTTAAATCTATCTTTAGAGTATACAGTAATCAGCGAAAAGATAAGTGGAACAGGGATTATAATGATACCCACAATTGGTGATACAGTCAGTTTTTGACTTGTTGGGCCCATGTATGCAAGTTGCAATTGTAACATCTTATAATAGTTAAGATTTTTTTGTCTTTCATGATTATTTTTTACAGAGTATTGGAAATTGTGAAGATTCCCCTCCTTCAGAACCACTGTCAACGGCCCTTATGCAGCTTTTAACGGCAGTTCTTCAAAATACCCCATCAGAAACGCCCCCCTCTAGAGTTCAAGATATCGTAAGGTATGTCCGTAGCTTTTATTTTATTAAGCATTAATAATAATCAGTTAACATTTACTTGATAAATAACAATAATTTAAATTTTACGCTTTCATTGACCAACTATTTCGTAATTTCTCTGATGTTTTATATTCTGACGTATAAATTAAGATTCGACGATTTCACAGAAGTCGAACACAGATATCTACACAATAATGTGGCAATATTTATGTCAAATGTCTTTAGGTAATAAAGATATCATGCTAAAATACAGGGATAAGTAGGTATCATAAATAAGCGTGCCTTTTCTGCTCGACTGCTTATACGAGCTACTCGCTTATATTTCCTACCGATTACGATAAACACTTGTCCTTATAAGGATTGTAATCCTGCGTTAATTATTCTCGATGTAGTTCGCTCTCATAATCTCTCCGTCATTCCACTTGATGATTTCAGTTTGTTTCGTTACTTTTTTTTCGTCTTGTTTTGATTTTGGATAAATTTTAAATCTCGCAAGTTAGAAACGCATTTTTGGTTTAAATATTTAATGCCGCTGCTACCGGGCGAATTTAGAAATGTTCGACAGTGTAACCTCAAGGGGGTTGTAGAAGGCTGGCAGATGTGCAGATGACCAGATAAGGGCGTGCAACTCGGCCTGCTTGTCATGTCACCGCTCATCCGATACGGCTAGTTACTTATTCGATTCGCATTATCATTATTACTTGGTCATGCTCTCTCTCTGTCTAGTCATCCCCCTCTTTAATGTAGCATATACGTACTATAAATATGAAACGAATAATGCACACGGACACATAGAGGCTTTATAATAGTAGGTAACGTGTTGCTATTGAATATACTATTATTATTCATTATCATTGTATATTAATTTGGATTTTCATTAATAATATTCATTTATTATTCATGGTGCATTTGTAGGGATGGAATAATTTAATTCTAATCTTGTTATTGGAAATTACAACAATCCTTGTATTTCATAATAATGAGCAACATACGTATCCACTTTTATTTACGAGATAGTGGAGAATGGCCTACCTCTTCTTCCGACTGATTGATAGGTAGGTATAAAGCGATTGTAACTTACTCAAATTTCCAAAGATAAAATACATTAAAATATTGATCCGGCCGTCTCATCGAGTTTTCTATCTGATTAATTCTCAAAATTATTTTATGGAATAAAAACATTCAATGATTTACATTATTAAATGATTAAGAATTGATAAGTGCGTTCAATATATCAGTCCCTTCCTCGAACTAGACATGACGTCATTTCAGCGACACGTACAAAAAAACACAAATGCATATTATTTTACATTCAAGTTCTCTGCAGATGCTAGCGCATCAAACTATTGAGTTTACTATATAACTGTATTAAGATGCCTGCCATGCTTCTTTGCTGGATGTAGGCTCAGAATCTAATTTTGTTACAGAATTAATATGTATGTCATAGTCAATACTAAACAGTGCAAATACCGATATTCATCAGAGGATCCTTTTTCTAAGTAAGATATTACGTAAAGTCCGCTTATAACAAACTCCAAAGGGACCGTCAAAAACGGATCGTTATAACCGAAGTTCGTTATAAGTGATAAGTTACAAAAAAAAACGCTACCGTCTGATTTAACTCGTTTATTTTATTTTTTACATTTATAAAATATAATTAGGAACAGAAAAAACATAAAAAAGTTTTATATAGTTACAGGTAATAATAAAGTGTGTCTCAAAATTCAACCAAGATTTGAATTTTGCGCCATTTGTGCGTTAAAGTGTTGCCAACGAAAAAAAAAGGCAGTCTGACAGCTGCTAGTTTAGGGTTATTAAAAATGGAGCGCTACACAAAAGAACAATGCGTTTTAATTCTTTAAAAATGCGGCTGGTCAGGCAATAACAGTTAATGGTGCTCGCTTTCGCGATATGATAATCCAGTTTTTTGTGCCTAAATTGCATGATATGGATATGGACGACATGTGGTTTCAGCAAGACGGTGCCACATGCCATACAGCTCGAGAAACAATTCAATTACTGCATGAGTCATTTCCTGGTCGTGTAATTTCCCGTTTTGGTGATCAGAATTGGCCGCCCAGATCATGCTATTTAACGCCGTTGGACTTTTTTCTGTGGGGTTTTTTGAAGTCTAAGGTTTATGCCAACAAGCCACTTTTACGCAAAACGGTCATCGAAAATTTCGACAAAAGAGTTCGTATGTGCCAGCAAAGCCGTGTGGGCCATTTATCCGATATGCTATTCCATACATAACCTTATATTGTATACTTTATGAATCAATAAAATATTTACAATTTTTAATTAAAAACCTGTGTTTTCTATCCAAATTACTTCTTTCGTGAATTTTGAGACACCCAGTATAAACAATACCTTACTTAAAAGATTTATACTTAGTAGTTTGGGCAAAATTAATAATAATGAAACTAGTATTATCTCATCGCTTTTGATTTCTTCGTTTTCTTCATCTTCCATCTCATCGCCGATAATTTAGTTTTCTGTACAAGCAATAATGGCATCATCACTCAAGAATTCTACCCTCACAAGGTTGTCATGAATGTGGACGTATTCATTAAAATCAAAATCAACTTGAGCAAATTCATCCTGCTTATCCTTGCCATTTGCTACTTGGTTCTTCTTAAACCATTGGGATAATGGTAAGTCATCATCTGAATTAAATTCATTTTCTTTCCTGACAAATCCGCCATGTCAAAAACAATTAACAATTGTTTTTCTCGTTACCTTTTGCCATGCCATATCGATGAAGTTTATTGATGCTAAAGTCTCGTTAGTATCAATCGCATTTATCATTTTTGCGAGAAGACGTCGTCGCTAATTACTTTTCAAGCTATGTATAACACCCTGGTCTATGGGCTGCAATTTCGAACTTGTATTGGGAGGCATAAACACCAATTTAATACAATCAAGGTTTTTAACATCAAGATGGACTGGTCAATTATCAAGCAATAATAGTATTCTTTTCTTACGAAGCAACTCATCGTCCCATTCTTCAAAATCTCGGAAGTCATCCAAGTTCTACTATTGGATTTGTAATTTACAGGTAGCCGTTTAACATTCTTAAAACATCTTGGAATTTTAGGCTTCCCTATTACCAATAATTTTTTCTGTTCCCAATAAATTTGTTGTCACTAACACCGCAATCCTATCTTTGGACATTTTTCCACCAACAACCTTGAACCATAATGTTTTATCAGGTGTGAGTTTGTAAAATAACTCTGTTTCATCGACGTTAAGTATGTCCTCATCTTTGAAGTTTTGCCTAATAAGTGGCCAACTATTTTGTAGCCACTCATTTACAATATAAATATTAACCGCGGCTGCTTCGCCAACAACTTTTCTATCAGTAATGTTATATCGTTTCTTAAATCTTTCGGCCCGGCTTCTGCTAAGCTTACATTCACCATTTTTTAACAGTTTTTGCCAAAATTCTCAGTTTTTGTTTGTAACACGGCACCACTCACAGTCACATTATCTTTGCTGTCTAAACCATTTTAACAGGCTTTGGTCAACTTCTAAGTTAGTGGGTTTTTCATTTTTTTAATACCGCCATACTTGGAACAAATTTTAAAAAATGATTTATTTAATATTTGCAAGTACTTATTGTTGAATTAGCATACTGTGTGTGGTACTGTTTTATTGTACATTCAATGCTCCTTCTTATTGTGCATAAAAATTTAACATATCTCTTTGTTGTGTGACTTACTATGACAGGTTTTCATAACCTCACATCTTTTAACGTTTTTGAATGGTGGCAAACTTTTGAACAGCACATATATTTAGTTTCATCTTGGGAATCTGTGCTTATTACATTTCGTGTAGTTTAACAAGGCCTTTCTTTTGATGTACTATGCATTGTGTAGAATTATAGTGTGCTGCTCAAAATTCGTTTGTTCCAAGTAGCCCCTGAAAGTGCAAGAAAATGGGGCTACTTGGACAACAGACAAAACTTAACTTTTTCTGGGGATTCCCTATGACCAAAATGGATTTGCGTGGCCTTGTGAAAGATTATTTGGACAGAAAAGGTATTAGCTACCCTGATTTTACTGACAATTATCCCGGGGATGAATGGTGCCTGGAGTTTCTGAATCGAAATAAAGGCCATTTGAGTACTAGATTAGCCAATAATATCAAAAGAAGCCGTGCTGACGTTGGCCCTAAAATAATCAATGAATATTTTGACAACCTGGCTGAAACGTTGGCCAATGTTCCGCCAGAGAATATTTTTAACTACGATGAAACAAATTTAGTTGATGACGCGGGGAAGAAAAAAGTTATTGCGCATCGTGGTACTAAGCATGTTGACGTAATTAAGAACAGCACAAAAGCAGCTGTGTCCGTAATGTTCTGTGGATCTGTAATTGGCAACATTTTACCTCCCTACACGGTGTACAGGGCTGAAAATTTGTGGTCCACCTGGGCAGCAGGTGGTCCAAAAGGCGCCAGGTTCAACCGATCAAAAAGTGGTTGCTTTGAAGCTACCACTTTTCTCAACTGGTTTGAGTCAGTTTTTCTTCCACATGCACGAAGATTGCAAGGACCTACCGTTCTTATTGGCGATAATTTATCAAGCCGCTTTTCTATTGACGTCCTGAAAAAAGCTGAAGAAAACAACTTGAAATTTGTCTGCTGACCACCTGATGCAACTCACTTGTGCCAGCCCTTAGACGTTGCATTTTTTCGACCTCTTAAGCGACATTGACGTAAAGTTTTGGATAACTACAAAAAAGCAAATCCTAAAGCACCATCTATAGCTAAAGATGCATTTCCTAAATTGTTAAAACAGTTGATGGAGCAAGTCATGATCAAAGGGAAAGCGAATTTAGTCAGTGGTTTCGAAGCTTGTGGAATCTACCCCCTGAATCCACAGAAAATCCTCAACAAACTTTCGGAAACTCAACAAGAGATTGAGCAAAATCGATCAGTCCTCAACGTTCTGTTTTGTCTTACTTGAAGAATATGCGTCATGATAAACAAGAAAGAAAACCAAGAAAGAAAAGATCAAAGTTGAGCATTGAACCAGGAAAAAGTGTGGAAGTTCCTGAATCAGAAGAAAGCGAAGAAAATTTTGAGAGAATTTTCACTTTATCATCCCTAAAAATTGGAGATTGGATTGCGGCAGAATATGAAAAGAAATGGTACCTTGCAGTTGTTGAAGCAGAAGAAAGCCTTGTATGTGTTTTGATCAAATTCCTCACCCCAGCTGGCTCAGCATTGAAATTCCAATGGCTTTAAAAAGAAGACAAATTGTTGGTGCCAGTGGACGAAATTGTTGCCAAATTGAAGGAAGCACCCCTGCCTTTATCTTGTTATTTCAAAATATCAGAAGCAGTATCCAGTGAAATCAACTGCATTTATCAAGCGGAATATGCAAATTATTGATTTGATATTGAACTGTACTGTATTTTCAGTGATTTTCATTCATATTGTTAACTGATTTTGCATTTATCTGTTATTTGTGCATCGTATCCTTTATGTTTCCTTTTTTCAAAACACCGTTTTTGTTCCGAATAGCCCCTATTGTTGTTTAAAATAATAAAATTCATTATTTGTGTACAATATTCCCTTCACATTTCAGGAAAATTTGATCGATGTTGGACGAAAATTGAAGAAATGGCAACAAAAATTGCAGAAAAAAGCCCAAAAAAATGTTCCAAGTAGCCCCGGTTTACGGTACTCGAAGTTTTCCAATATTTTATCTTTTGTATTCCAAATTGTAGCAACTGTTGATTTACTCAATTTCATTTCACATATTTCACTTTTTTTCACCTTTTTCTAAACGTTTTATAATTTCATATTTTTCTTTTAATGTAAAGCATAAGTATCCGCGCAAGTAAGCAGACCGAACGTTTGGCGATGCGATACTGACGGTTAAATGCTTTTTGCGTCTAAAATGTGCTAGTACGTTTTTACTTTTGGGGAAGTCCCTTATTTTATACTTAAAAGTTCGCTGTAACCCGTAATATTTGAAATTTTATATACGAAAAACGGTCCGTTTTATCCGAAAGATCGTTATAACCGGGTTCGTTATATGAAGACAAACTTAACACAGTTCTTATGGAACCTTTTAAATTGGTTTGTTATAACTTGGAGTTCGCTTTAACCGGGTTTGTTATAAGTGAACTTCACTGTAGTTACTTATTTATTTATACCTATCTTTTGTAGATAACAGAAATTACCATTTCCGATAAATTCTGCGATGTTTTCTCAACGTATTTCAGAATTAGTTCAATTCTTGACGACCATAAATCATAGTTATCTATAATCATTATAAAAAGTTGGTTTTGCATATAACAATTCCAATCTATTTCTAGATAATTTATTTTTTCATTACCAGTAAGTTTTTTGAGGGCGTCCGGAAATACAATCTCGATTGACTTTATGACAGTTTGTCAGTTCTCTTGCTAGTTTTGCTACAATTATAATTTTAAATCAAACTGCAAATTAATCCCGATTTGGAGCTCGGAAATCTCGAATAAAAATCGCAAGGCGAAGTGGCCTCATGCCATTTGCATTTTAAATAAAATTAGAATTTTATCAAAATATGCGTTTTTAAGAAAAACAGAAGTTAAACAATAAATGTGTGTCGAGCCTTCCCAGGTAAGTAGATTTTTTTTCAGTTGCTGTAAACTTTGTGGTAGCTTCAAATGTATTTTCGATATGTTTGGAATGAGGTGTCAATTCGCATTTATTGAACCAAGAAGGATGGTTGCTGCAGTCTTCACGACTGAAGAAATTTGTTAGAAGTAAACACATTTGTATTTTAGACGCAAATGTGTGATTTTGTCACGAACTCAACAATCGGTGTAAAGCTGCTGTGAATGCACTGGGTAGTCCTACAGTCACTTTTCTGCTTGTTTACGATTGGATGACAACCTCTAGGAACCTGGATAATGTAACACAATAGTTTCCGAAACTCTGTTTTTAGAAACTGAACCGTTCATGAAGCTACGATTCATTATCACTATATCCAAGTGAAGCCGACTCAATTAAATCATAGATGGTTCATTGTTTAGACTGTCAACATCGCGATTTGCTCTTACTGGAAACAACTGAGAAGTTTTTATTGGATATTCCATTGGTCTTATTGTAGGCAGTGAAGATTATTATCAGAATAATGACCGATACAGGATGCACAAATTGATAAATGCACTTAGTAATATAGAAAAGTAGAGGTTTCATTCAAAACATGAAGTGACGTGTAGACTGTTAAATGGAACACCCTCTAAGTATACACTTCTGAGCCAAGAAAACAGAATAAACTTCTACATTAGTAGAAGCAACTATAAGAATTCTTGCAATATAAAGTTGATGACACTACCGGTCGCAATATTTCTTTATATTTTTCCCATGGATTTTGGGTAGTCTAGAAAGTCTCAGAAGGTTGCATAATTAATCATGACTATTGTTTTGATCTACAATATACAAGGTGTTACAAATTCGAGTAGTTGTATTGGGATCTCAAAAACCGTAAGAGAATTTGTTTAAATTATTGCAAAGTTGTGCATTTATGTGCCTAACAACATGCCGTTTAAAAAGTTAAAAAATCTTGAATACTTCGGAAATATCCGGAAAAAACCAAAATAATAATTTCTTACGCCTTTGTTTTCAAATTTATTTAAAAACTAATAACACATTATTAGAGCACTTTTTTATGATCTTTAAAACTGTGTAATCATTTTTCAAATACGACGTTTCGTATTTCAGATATCATCATCAGGTCAATTTTTTTCAATACGGACCTGGATTTCTTTTTACGTTTTTGTCGAAAACTGGTTTTCAAATGTATAACCCGATATTATTTTTTTAAAAAAATTGCGTTTTGTAGTAAAAAAAATGATGCGTCTTGTATCGTCTAATTTTTTGCTAGTACGGTCCTGGATATTTTAATCAGGATTCGTGTGCTAAGACAAATTAACATAACTGTAAGACTCGGTTTGATAAACATACTTAGTCTAAGTTTATTTAAACTTATTTTATTATTTTGTTCGCGTTAAAATGTATTTGAACAAACGAAAGGAAAATTCACAATAACAACAACTAAAACTAGACTGAAATACTAAACATTTTAAGATACTGCGAAATCTAAGAACAGTAACGACTATTAAAATTAAATTAAAAAATGAATAAATTTTTAATTTTTTCAAAATGCTCAAAAAGACCACCATTTGCTTCAATACACTGATTTATTTTTCGTCTTATGGTTATTATAGCTCTTTGAAGGCCCCTCCTGTCCGAAGAAGTAAATATATTGAAAATGCTCAGTATTTCAGTCCAGTTTTAGTTGTTATTGTGAATTTTCCTTTTCGTTTGTTCAAATACATTTTAACGCGAACAAAATAATAAAATAAGTTTAAATAAACTTAGACTGAGTATGTTTATCAAACCGAGTCTTACAGTTATGTTAATTTGTCTTAGCATACGAATCCTGATTAAGATATCCAGGACCGTACTAGCAAAAATTGGACGATAAAAAAAATCATTTTCTTTACTACAAAACGCAATTTTTTTTAAAATTAATAAGGGATTATACATTTGAAAACGTTTTGCACGAAAACGTAAAAAGAAATCCAGGTCCGTATTGAAAAAAATTGACCTGATGATGATATCTGAAATACGAAACGTCGTATTTAAAAGATGATTACACAGTTTTAAAGAACATAAAAAAGTGCTCTAATAATGTGTTATTAGTCTTTAAATAAATTTGAAAACAAAGGCGTAAGAAATTAAAAACGAAAAATTATTATTTTGGTTTTTTTCGGGTATCTCCGGAAGTATTCAAGATTTTGTAACTTTTTAAACGGCATGTTGTTAGACACATAAATGTGCAACTTTGCAATAATTTAAACAAATTCGTATCTCTTACGGTTTTTGAGATCCCCATACAACTACTCGAATTTGTAACACCCTGTATAAAATAATTTAGAATACAGCAAAAAAAACTTTGTTGTGTACTATTTCAGATTGATCTCGCTTCTGTTTTCATCGACTACTTGCGACTTATTTTATGATACATAGTTAAAAAACCAACTAATTCATAAAAGGCCTGCTATTAGAAAAGATTCATACATGGCTAGCAGAGCAACAAAAAGAATGTATTAAATGCTTAAGAATGCTTCACTACATGCCCGAGTGTAAATAAAAGAATATTTGTTCTAGTCACTTTAACACAAAAATCTTTTATTCCTTTTCTTAATAAAATGGTAAATAGATGAGTACGTATGTACCCTATAGTGGACAAAATCTTTTTATTAAGTGTAACTTTAACCTGTCAATAAACCTGTCATGCATGCATCAGAAGTTTAGAGTAGCGCATGATGCACAGCTACACATACACACACCCGATATTTTTATACTTACTCTCTTCTAAAACTTGACCGTATGGCACCGCGAAAAGCGCAATCCCCTGTACGGCCGGTGCTCCCGTACAATGCATATGGCGTGTCTACTATAGGTGCAGTGCCCCTTCGCTACCCCAATATATGTAAGCCACCCCGTATGTCCTCTGACATCTGCAAACAATGATAATCCCTGATTATTTTACTTTGATAGCCCACAGCGCAGCGTGATGTTTCAATCAGAATGTATTTTATAATTCATTTATTCTGTTTATATTTTCTGACATGTCTGTAGTGTAGTATGTATAACGTGGGTAAATTTGATATTGGTGTAAATATCCAAGTGAATTGTGTTAACATTTGTGTTTATTTAAGAGATGTTA
This sequence comes from Ignelater luminosus, assembly GCA_011009095.1. Lineage (NCBI taxonomy): Eukaryota > Metazoa > Arthropoda > Insecta > Coleoptera > Elateridae > Ignelater > Ignelater luminosus. Next base: position 100,781 of record VTPC01090618.1, read on the forward strand.
TATGTATCTAGCTTCGTTTAATTTGTGAAATAACGAAAAAATCTTTTAAAATTGCAAAAAAAGTAAATAAATAAATTATCAGTATTAGCGAAAAATTTTTTTCTGTTTAAGCTACAAGAGTAAATTAATATATCTAAACATCAAACCTGTCAAACATCAAAAAGCAGATTTTTTACTACACTTTTACTCTTATTTAAGTCGATATTAAATGCAAATTGCATTTATCCGTCGTGATCCCTTTTAAGATTAACTATTAAATTTTATTGGCTATAATATTTAACTTAAGTTGGCTCTTATGATCGCTTTACAAATAAATTAAGAAATGAGCCCTTATAGTTCACACCCGAATAAAATTTTTTTACTTTTAGTTGTCAGGATGACGTTTTGAATTTATTTATATCAATTATCCTAATTGTAAATCGAAATTAAGTATAGTATCATAATAAAAGTGAGGTCTCTTTGATAAATATTGCTGCATATTAAGATTACATGGTAGTTTTAGCTTTTATCTCAATAAACCCAAAAGGGTTTATTCTCTGAGTAGAATTTACAAATAAAATCGCAAATGTTGTAAAACATGAAGAAGTGAAGGAAGAATGGAAGCGACCTAATTTAACTCAAAAAATTTTTGCGAGGTAAAATATTAACGGAACATAACTTTTAATTGACTTACTCTGAATTTAAACGGGTCTTTATCCTATGCAAGGTGTTTTAGGGTATAGTCTATAAATAATTCTAAAAGGGCAGCCATTACATTTTCACAGTCACATTTTCACATGCGCTTGTGTTCAACAAAATCGGGAGTATAATTAGTAAAACTTCTAGTTAAAAGAACATGATTGAAAGGCAAATACTAAGGTTTGAACATCTGAATACTTAGAAACAGAATATTACATTATTGCTTTGTGAACTTTTGGAACATTCGTTTTTCAATCAGAAATCGTATTCTATTTCAAGCATCTTTTTATTTCCATCATAAGCCCATCGTTGAAAATCCTGTCTTTATAACATTTTAGGTTTTGTGCTACAAACGAAATCAGTGGTTGCGTTTCATGCTCTCAACTATGGCACTATAAATCTGACATGTCAAGACAGTATTATTTAGACACACGGTTATCAGTTATCACTAGCAATGTGCTGTTGTCGGCAATTTAAAGTTAAGGCAAAATCCAAATTAAGCTTCAAGTTTTCGTAGTTGTATAAAAATAGACAAATGTAGCACCATATCATAAAATGTCCACTGAAAGACATATGCAAGATGATCCAATTAAAACATGGATAACTCATTTTCTCTGCTAATTAGCAATGTATGCCAGTTGCCAGTTGGCAATTTTCCCACTGAGAATATTCCCGGAAAGTTGCCGGTTACCAAATACTGAAAATATTAAAAATGGGAAACTGGAGAATATTTCTGGCAATATTGCCCAGCAGAAATTACGATCGTAAAATCATCCACGAAACGTTGATAAAAGAAATGCAGACTTGCAACTTCTTGTTTGAGATCACTTTTTCTTTACGACTTAATATCAGAATCAGCAATGCGTAGAATACGTGGTTCTGCCCCATATCTACGGTTGAGCATATTAATATTATACATACAGTGTGTCCACATTTCGATGCTCACTTTTGGGATCTCGGAAATTGTAAGAGGTACGAAGTCGGTTAAATTAGAAAAGATTTGGCTATTTTGGAGATCCGTTTACTTATGCTTTTGTTTTTTCAAAAAAGTTTACGACTTACCTTAAATGCTTTTCAGTCTTACATGGTTTGACATAGTTATTCTTTTGTTTTACCGAGTTATGAAGTGAAAATCATTTTTCATCATAGTGTGCCATGACATCTAACACACCAAGTCGTGGAGTTTTATCAAAGAAATTCATTTGTTATGCAAAAATTGCTAAAACAAAATAAATACGCTTATTTGATGCTATCTGTGAATGCTCAGTAAAGTACCTTAAAAGCGTCTTTTGTTTTGTTTTAGGAATTGTTACATAACAAGTGTAATTTATCTGACTAAAATCAATGATTTTCATATGTTTAAAGCCATGGCACACTAAGTGGGAAATGCTTTTTGTTTAAAAAAAAAAGATAATTTCGTTTTTAGCAATTATCTAGTAAGCTGTGAACTTTTTTGAAAAAATAAAAGCATAAGTAAACTGATCTTCAAAAAAATAGCCAAATCTTTTCTAATTTAACCGACTTCGTATCTCTTACAATTTCCGAGATCCCAATAGTGAGCATCAAAGTGTGGACACACTGTATACATACATTAGAGTGTCCCTTATTCTTCGACTTCAATTTTTTTTAACGCATGCCCTCTTATTCTTTTCGTCTAATGTCGAAACACTCGAAAATCAAATTTCGTTACGTTTGGCCTACATTAACCCGCACCCAGTTGCATTGAAACATACCCAGGAACGCGCGTTTTTAGGTATCCATGTCTTGTAGTTATCGGTTGTTTTCAGTGAAACATCATGTCGTTGGAATTGCACAGTTCTAGAAAAAACGATATTTTTAGTGGGGAACGTAAGTCATTAAATAGCGGGGTCCACAGTGCCATCAACTATAGTTGCATATAGTAATTTCGACGTCAAGTCGGCACGGATTAACGTTATCCTAGGAGGGTAAATATTTCATAAATAAGTGTTTAGGAACAAATGGAAAAAATCTAGGAGATATGTGTATCTGATTTCGTAGAAAAACTTTTTTGCCCCTTCCCAATTGAGTTGGGCCAGGCGATGATTTTTCAATCATTCGTAAAAATGCAACTGCTACATAAACTTCCATAGTTTTTATTCATTGTTAAATATTTATTAACAGCTATTAGCTGTAAAAATGATTTATTATGTGACTAAAATTCATAATTAACAAAAATTAGAAAAACTATGAAAAATGTGAACAAATAAACAAATATAATTTTAAAGTTTACCACTGAGTAACGTCGCCCTTATTTTTGATAATAGCCGAAAATCTTTACGGCATAGTATCTATCAAATCTTGGCAAAATTTTGAAGTAAATGAATCCCATATTTCTTGAAGTTTTTGCTTCAACTCAAGGATTGTTCTTGCAGGATGTTTTCGCAGCATCTTTTTCATCTCGTGCCACAAAGTTTCGATGGGTAACAAATCGGAACTACTAGAAACCCATTCTAAAAGTGGTATACTGTAGTCGCCCAGCCAGTTTAAAGATTGTTTTGAAGTGTGGCATGCTGCACCGCCTTTCTGAAATATAAAATCCTGAAGTCAAATATTCTTCCATAAGTGATAAAAGTAATTCTTCTGGAATTTGCAAATATTTGTTAGTATCAACAGTTCTTTTAATAAAATGAAGTTTCCCTATACCTTTTGCTGACATGCTGCCCCAGACCATGACCGAAGCTGGAAATTTCACTTTTCGTTTGAGACAGTCGGGATGGAACGCTTCCTGTTTTTTCATATAACGCGGCTTTTACTATCTCCAACACACACCAGGAATCGCGACTCATCACTCCATTGTACTGCATGCCATTGTTGAAGTGTCCATTTTTTTATGTTGTTATGCCCATCTTGATCTATTTTGTTTTTGCAGTGGCGTTAAAAGTGGCTTTTCTTGGTCTTGGATAATATCAATTTTAGGAGAAAAAAGAATTACTCGTAATGGATACCAAATAAGTAGCAAATCCCATTTTATGGGCCTCCCTATGACATGTAGATCTCGAAATGCGTCTTCCAACAGCATTACTCGGCAGAGAACTTAATTGGGGGTAACTAACACGGCGGTTTTTCTCAATTCTCAATTCTCCTCAAAGCTCGTCTATCGGCAGCTGTGGTTTTGCTTTTTCGCACATATCGTGGCTTTGTGCCAACTGAACCGGTCGTTTTAAATTTTCTAACTATATTTCTTACGCTGTATCGCGATAAATCTAAGAAATTTGCAATTTCCGAGTTTGATTGTCCAGATTTAGACAATTTAGTGATAATTAAACGAATTTTTTCGTCGATACATTTTTCTCTAGCCATTGCAAACAACACAACTACTTTAAAATGTTCAAAATAAATAAAATGTGTTCTGACTGACATTAGCAATTGTTTTGTTATCAGAGTTCCATTAGAGACTTATGTGCTTGCAAAATAATAACAGGTCTATGTTTTCAGTAAATGTCTTGTTTGAAGTGTTTTCGAATTTTTTGTTACAAATCGTAAAAGAAAACAATTAAGACATTGTTTTTCGATTCTGAATTATTAGATATGTTGTGTTATTTGATTAGGTACCTAACAGCGGATGTAGACTATAATTTTTTTTAACTGTACCCAAAAAAACTAAAATTTCAATGGTTGGGCCAACTGAAATGAGAAGGGGCTCGTACATCAACGTTTCGTGAATTATTATACGATCGCAATTTTTGCTGGGCAATGTTGCCAGAAATAGTCTTCAGTTTCGAGCAATATTCTTATTTTTAATATTCCCAGAATTTGGCAACTGTCAACTTTTCCTGGCGGTCTAAGAATGTCACTGGTCGAATTCACTTAAATCATTTGCGTGTAAGCATTGCTGCCTTCCCAATAATATAGTCCAATCACTTAAGCCAAAAAAGAGGGTCAACCTCGGAATGAGAGATAATAAGCTGTAAACTTGTATAAACCTTTATCTTGGCATTCTAAAAGTTTTCTCAAAAGTTTCATAAAATCTCGTCTCCGCGTCTTAAGATATTCAAGGTCAAAGGTCACAAAAATCGGTTTTTTGCAAATATCTTGCATCTTATGGTTTTAATGCTATTTGCATTTATTATAAAAATTGTAGAGAATTTCATTCTCTACAACTATTGTTTCAAACATTTTTTTATATACTTAACCGTTTCTGAGATAGAGGGCGGAGAGCGCGCAGCGCTTAGCTATTCACAGCATAATGCAAGGTCAACCGTAAGTCTCGGTAAATAATACGCCGTATAAAGTCTATAAATCATTAAAAAATATATAATTATTAATAATTTGCATTGTTTATTAATTAATACATTATATTTAATAATATGTTTCATTTATCGAACATATATTTGTTTAATAATACTTACGTATTCGTGTAATCAGAAAATTGTTAAGTGAAATACATTAATTATATTTTAATTATATTCTAATATACAGGGTGAGTTTTTTCCTATGTTTAGTATGGGGATCTCGGAAACTAGCGGAGGTAGAGAGACGATTAAATAGGGAAAGAATTGCAGTTTTGCGAGCTGAATTTAATGAGCTTTTTGTTTTTTGGAAAAAATGCATGGCTAACTAGATATCTCGCAAAAATATTTTTTTTGTTATTCTGTTTGGTGCCTATAGCTCTGTTATTATTGACTTTAGAAAAAGTCTACAATTTTTATAATAAATGCAAATAGCATTAAAACCATAGGAAGCGAGATATTTGCAAAAAACCGAGTTTTGTGAGCTTTGACCTTGAATATCTTAAGACGCGGACACGAGATTAACTTTTAGAATGCCAAAATAAAGGTATATACGAGTTTAAGGCTTATTATCTCTCATTCCGAGGTGAAACCCCTAATGTGACTGGACTAATAATAATTTATCTAAGTTACAAAACAAAATTTATCTGGAATGGCACACTCCTTGAATTCGTAATATAAAGGTAGACAGTAATGTAAACAATAACATCAGAATACAGAAATATAATAATAAGTTGCAAAATTATTTCATGATCGAATGATGATAAAGCGATGCTCGAAGAAATAGTATTAACAAAGAATAAAAATAATCTTTCAAGTTATCATGCAAGTTCTTGAACTCTGAGATAGATAATTCCAAAACTTGATAATGTTGCAGATCAAAGCAAAATCCTCTATGTGAACCAAACACGTGGCAAAGGTCTACGGAAATGTTTTTAAAGTTCAAAATGTATTACATGGTTAGTTATATAGCTAGTTTCCCTTACGGACTGCGTCAAAGTTTCTTTCGATCGTGCCGCACTTGGTGTCAACTTCATTTGGCAGTCCTTTTTGAAGAAAAGTAAAGAAACTGCTTTACACTCACTAGAGCTTTTACAGATCGTCCAAATCTGAATTGATTGATACTGTTAGTGAGTCTGCGGATAATGTAGGTACTGGAATCATGTGCTTACCAAAAGCGAAGTCGAAACAAAAAATGTTTTCAACGAAAGAAGAGAGAATTTTTACAACGGGCTGAAATGGTTCAGAAAAGTTTTTTAAGTCAAAGAACTGTGATGACCTTCGACTAGTTGTAACGCGACCGACAAATACTTATACACTAGCAGGTTTCCGACGCCAATGTTATGTGAACCTTTCACGTATTGAATTATGCATTTTACCAAAAGCAGTGAAATTGATTTGAACAATATTACTGCCAGTTAAATAAAGAGACCTTTGCGTGAATCTAAACTGTTACTGTTTTTCTCATGCGCCTTTGCCTTTTAAAAACGTTAATCTGTTTCTATTGAATTTATTGAATTATTAGCAATTCAATTTTTATATTGTATAACTGATGCAATAATTGTTATGCGAGAATTGAGATAGAAAAACCTTTTAGATTATTTTGAATTTTACTTGCTACAAACGTCATATTTAAAGTTAATTTCTTTCTGGTTTGAAATAAGCATATAACAATGGAAGCACAGCCTTGGCTATGCAAATTCATATCGTAAAAAGAAGTTAATAGTTGAAATAACAAACAGAACATTCATTATTTTTGTAGAATTTCAATCTAATTTTTTCTGTTTAAAATATGAAAATTCCCCAGCAGTATTCGCTACCGTTGGGACGACTTTAAATTGCTGTAGATCTAAATAAACACTCCGTATTTACTCAGAGTTCTCATTCGTTTTACAAATTCAGACTCTCTGTAATTATATTTGGATTTCAGGCAGATACTTTTTCAGTTTTCGCTTCGTGCACATTTCAATTAAGCAAAATAAAACCAACCAGAGTCTCCTTTTGAAGACTCGAGGGTCGTACCAAGAAATGCTACTTACTCCTACAAAAGTGGTCGAGAATATTACAGTATAAATACGAGCGACGTTTTGATTTGCGAATTTAAAATAATAAAGTCGATGGTAATCAGTTAGTAAATGAGTATTAACAATGACATCTTAAAATAATCTTACGATTCTTTGAATCTTATACTACCGTTTGTGTAATTTTACATCGTTACTTATTAATTTTTGCCAATTAAAATTCGCTTTTCGCTTTAAAATTTATATCAAACGAAGTAGGAGAAAAGCGCTCGATGTAAAGTTAAAATATTTGAAGAGAGAGGAAGTTTGAAAAAGTAAGTATTGCATTTGACGAACAAATTTAATTAGGGAAAAGAGAAAAAAGTCTTCCAATGTAAATTAATTATGAAGGAAGTCTTCTTCGTTAATATTTCCTTATAATTTTTTTCTCGAATGATAATTTTCTTTTCAAACTTAACTTTCTTTTTTCAGGATTGCTTTTTCTCTGAAAGATTCGCTTACTACGTAAAAATCTAAATATAATAATGAGGTGTATCAAGCTCATGTTAGTGGGCATCAATTTTTTTTCTTTAGATTTTCAAAAGATCACGTCTGTCCTACTTATGCAAATGTTTTCTAATACTAAAAGCGCGGTGTTCTGTGAAATGCTAAGAACGAACCTCTATTACATACGGTGTCTGTTGTTTCTGGTACTTAAACGGCTTAAGTGTTCAGAGAAATATGTTTGAGTTTATTTTGTTTTTGTTATAAGAACTGCCATAATCGGTTATTCACCTCGTGAAGAGTTGAAGTGGTGCCTTACATATTTTTCAATACTTAACATATATTTATTAAAAAGTCAAACACTAAAACAATCATCACAAATTAAAATTATTATTCGACCTCTTTGTTTCTGTAACTAACAATGAGCGAGGGTTTGGACGTCTTCTCCCTTTAATCTCTCGCGCTTGTTTCCCATCCTCTAGTTTGTAGTAGTTGCTACGGTTTTTAAGCTAAAAACAACAATAGTGTCGGGTGTCGGCGTGTCAGTAACACAAGAACCCATAGTCCCATCCCACTCGAGTGTTCGGCAAACGCAGGTCCCACAACAAACAACAATCTGTGTAAACAAGAGCGTCTCCGATTGCCCGTCTGTATGCCCTGACCCTGCCAGGATCGGGTTACCAATTGTGCAGGAAAATACACCTCTGTGCTTCGGTGATGTTTCCCATTTGCTTAAAAGAGGAAACGTTTTTAAATGTAGGAATCTATTTATACGTTTAAGGAAAATTTTTAAAAATATTTAAAGGAAAATCCGTTGTTTCTTAACCACATCGGGATAATTGTCTGTTTACAGTTGGTTCAAAGGCGTTGTGGAACATAGAAATTATAAAAGTAGAAAAGAGTTCTTCCGAAGTGAAAAGTGTTACAGCTCCATATTGCATAATTTAATGCTACTTTAGCGAATTCTTTGTGTACTTGGACAATTTTCAAAATGCTGCTTCAATTTAGTTTTAGATTACATTTTTCAGTAGTAAATCAGACACAATTAGATAATTATTATTATCTTTTTGTTTATTTATGTTGTGGTTAGCTTCGCATTTCACTCTGCAATAATCTTACCAGCAAAAATGTGCACAGCGTTATATGTAAATTATTTATCCGCAAATCTACAGCTACACTTTTTATTCTGCTTTATCTGTTATCGGACAAAGCTTTTCTTAAAACAAAATACGACCATTATGATTGTATAATATACAGATTATAGTACCATAGTGTTGTATTCCTCCAATGTATGTAATTATCTCAAATAAGTCATTTTGTATTGCATTGGTGAAATATACAGAGCTATTAATCAGTAATGATGACCTTAGTGAAATTTGAATATGTAACACACCATACATTTTCGCAGGTCACTTCAACTTTTTTTTTAATTTAAAAAAACAAAGCGTTTCAGACAGCTTGTATTATAACAATTCGATTGATGAATATGTATAAAGTTATTTTTATCTACAACTCTTCAATAATATAGTCGTTATACGCGTAACCATAGGGATATAATCATATTCATAAAACACTAGTGTATTATGGATTTTTTTCACTGGTGGTGTTTTGTTGGTTGCCTATTTATAGATATAAACAAAATAGAAATTCTTATAATCTCAAACTATTGTTAGAAAAAAATTTACACATCGTCTTCAGAGGATCCTTCTCTTCCAGGTCTAAAACTCTCTTTTGTGAAGATTGTTTACTTTCATTGACTTCTACATATTCAAGAATTTGGACATCGCCTCCCTCAGGGGAATCCACCTCCAGATCTTCCTCAGAAGTGTTAGAATCGTAGATAAAACGTCGTATTCGACTCGCACATAATGGGCATTATTTACTCGAATAATTTACACACGAGCCGAAGGCGAGTGTGTAAACTTCATCCTCTTGAATAATAGAGCCCACATTATGTGCTCGTTAAATAATATACTATTAAGGTTAGACTTCGACATGATTAATCGTATTTAATTAGAACAAGAAGTATTAATGATGATAATTGATTTTTGTTAACGCAATACAGAAATGAGAAATGAACATCTAAATTAAACAAGGTGTAGCTGTAGTAACATGCGTTCGAAATGTCTGTTATTTGCAATATACGCCAGCAAGCGTTTTCGAAATGAAATTTTTATTCTTTCTAAAATATTTGAATAATCTTCCCGTAAATTCCCTTTTAATTGTATGAACATTCTTTCCGTAAGATGTCTTTGTAAAGGATATCGTCAACGGTAAGCAATTGCTATCAAGTTTGAATTTTTTCTGCATTTTCTATAAATTATCATACTTATCTGATTTTTATATACAGTGGAACCCCCATAAGTCGAATTTCTGTAACTCGAATTTCTCTTCAACTCGAAATTTATTGCGTCACCTTGCACTTCAATACCATTTGCACGTAATTTTCCGTAACTCGTATTTTCTATAACTCGAACTAATAACCGTGCCCCTTGGATTTCGAGTTATGGAGGTTCCACTGTATTTGACTTTTAATTATTTGAATATGTTTTCAAAGTATTTGTATTTAGTCCAGGAAAATTAGAAGCCAAGGGGGGGGCGAGGTGGATATAAATGTCGGCAAACGTTTTATGATTTTAATCGGTTCATTGGACATCTATAGAAGTATCCTAGGTTTCCACGGTTTCTCGTGGTGAGCTAACGTGAGGGCATCAAAAAAATCACGAAATCTTCGGACTTTTTTCAGTTTCTTGCTTATAACTCCCAAACAGTGCTTCCTAGCGAAAACTTCACTATACGAGGTGTGATAAAAAGATAACGGGAAATTTTGACATTTGCAGCCGTTTTGAATGTTTAATTTATTTTTGACAGTCGAGAAAGTTAGACATTGTTTAGTGTACGTGACGATTTTTTACTCTTAAAATAGATGGATCAAAGAATTTGTATAAAATTTTGCTTGAAAAATAAAATAAGATGTAGCACCGCATTCGAAATGTTGACTGTGGCTTTTGCTGACTCCACTATGAATAAAACAAGAGTTTATGAGTGGCATAAACGTTTTAAAGATGGTCGTGAAGACGTTGAAGATGACGACCGCCCTGGACGCCCTACCCCATCAGCAACCAACGACAACGTGGAACAAGTGAAGAAAATGATTCTTGCTAATCGCCGGATCACAATGTAATGTTGGGCTGTTATACAATGCATGAAGTTTTCTTAAATGCTTAACTAACTGAGTAACAGATGTAAAACTATGCTTACAAATAAAACAACTAAACATTTTAAACATTAAAATAAAAAAGCTACAACTTCCACCTCTTTTTAATTCTAATTTTAACAACAAAAAATGTGTCAATAACGTTTCCATATTCAGAGGGCACTTGATATTATGTATTTATCAAGTTTCATTTCACGAATGCATACGCACCTGTGCACGTTAAGACCTCATATTCAGGTGAAGCTAACGTCGTCCATTCCAAACGGTTATTATATTTCAAACGAACATGGTACGGTCCACCGGCGCCACTGCCATAATTTATTTCTTTATTAAACTCGGCCTTAAAAATAAAACAAACACGCCGTATAGTCACTGATACTTAAAGGTCCATAAATTTTAGCGTGTTATGAAAGGTTTAATTTCTAAGAGATTATCACAATCATTATCATTTATCAACATTAGTAGTATTCCACTCGTCATTGTGATTATTCTAAAATTGTTATGTTTAATCAAACCTCTAATATTGGAATTTAAATTACGTATTTTAAATTTGTTGTAAATTGTCTAATTTCGCATTACGAGTCACCGGGGTCTCCTATCGCTACGCCCCTGATTTATCACGTTCAAACAAGAATGTTCAACATATAACAATTTTGTTGATTATTCAAAATCTACGTACTACATAGTACCCGTTGTAGTTGTGCAATTAAAAATTATCTTGAAAAGCAGTTGTTAGTGCGTTTATTAAATGTAAATATCTCGCGAGTTTCACATGAAAAATGAATAATTAATATTTTTTATTATCATTAATAATTAAATTAATTAAACATTATTAATAACGGTGTTATAATTATTTTTTGGAAAAGTTTTGTATTGGAAAGTTGGGGGATTCCCCGTATGATTGAAAGCTGTTAGAACAAATTTTATAATATGCTTAAAGCTACTGTACCTACATATTACATTAACTTACCATGTATGATTTTATTTGATGTTAAACACAACTTTCACAGAAAGGCATATAAATTAAAAGTACAATAAGTTGTGTTAAAATCAACACTATCGACACGCAGTTTTATCCTTCCGTTTATGTCAATTTCACTTCTTCATGTGAAGTATTTGAATGATAATTTTGTAACATTTTCAACAGATTTGTGAAAATTTTAATATTGTTGTGTTTACAATATTATTCAGTTAACGTGGTTTTAGTAATTTTACCTGGTAGCACTTTTGTTAATGTTACAGTATATTTCAGCTAAAGTTTACAATATGCAAATTACAATAAGAAATTTGTTAATTTATAGTTAAATTCTCAGAAAATTTTTTACTGTGCAGCTGCACAATTTATACTATTGCTCAGGTTTTGAATATCTAAACAAGCTATCTAGCTAGCATAAGCACTTTCACATGGTATAGTGTTTATTTTATGAGAGGTTTCAGCGGTACCTAATAATAATCTTTGAAACAAGTAGTTTTCATGTCTCTAAAATATAATCAGACCAATTTAAAATTCATTGGGCTATACAGTGTAAGAAGGGATTATAAGAGCACACTAGTGGCAGTACATCTCAACTATTTCTAGTTCTACACATTATAATGTTGTTCTCAGTAGATGGAAATATCAAATACAAGATAGACAGACCGTTTTCAAGCAACTTGTTCCATATTATCAAAAACAAAAATCAAATCAATGATAAAATCAAATATAGACTAGTTAGCGTAGATAAGAGTAGATTTCAAGAAAATCAATTTAGTATTTAAAAAAAGACAATTGCGTTGTTATTCTAGTTTTTGTCGAGATAGGCAAAAAAGCTCGCTTATTCTGTTATTGGAAAGCTATTATACTATGTAGACTAGATTTTTCCAAATAGTTGTATTACCTTTCTACAGACGCAGGTTCAAGCATTGAACTGAAGTTCCCTACCGGAGAGGAAGACAATAATAACATCAAACGTAGAGGTACAAGTAAACCAAAACGATTATTTCTACAAATCGTCAAGCACCAAACACGAATTTTGCAATAATCTTACGGTGCTGCACACTGTAACTAAATTGTTTGTCAATGATTCTTAATATTTTTCAGTTGCACAAATTGAAAACTCACAGGAGCATTGGGAATTCCTAAGTGTTACTTTATCACGTTTAAAGTTTCCCTTTTTGTCAAAATAGCGAAATTGTTTATTTTGCTTGAACAAGTGTCTGCAACCTCCACTCTTCCGTTAAATCTCCGCCTTTTACGAATCTAAAGGTCTCAGTAACGTTCTTATTTCTGAAATAATAGACACCTATAGTGATAATGTTACAGAACGTTTCATTTAATATTGCATGTCGTTTCCAAACTTTAAAAGATTTTCAAAAGTTCAATTTTACTCGGTAACGAAGCATCTTATGAGGAAAAGGCAAGAGTAACTGCGTTTTAGTTCTCCGAATGGACACGAGGTTTATAAACTATTTAGTAGACATGTCTAGGAATTTTATTTTAATATCATAGATTATTTCCAAAATAATGAGAAAGTAATAAATTCTTAATTTAACTCTTGACATTCTGTGTCTTGCAAATAATGCAGTTAAAGATGCAGATAAATGAAATTAAATCCTTTCCTCCTTTTTGCCTCTGCATTGAATATGCTGTCGACTAATCGATAACGTTATGAAATGTTATTCTGTCCTTGATTGAAAATAATATGGATTTTGCGCTAATTGGGAGTGAGCAGTTAGTTGTTTCACCCAGAGTTATGGGAATAATAGAAACAATAACAGAACCTAAAGTTTTACTTATTGTACGTTTTTCAAGGACGTGTAAAAAACCTAGAAAACTTAATTTTATAAATTACACACAAAATTCAACTTAATAAACTTCTCCCTCTTTGTAAAACCTATAGCATCTCCGCGAATGTATATATAGCGACGGCGGCGGGGTACGCTTCAATATTAATATCTAATTTATAAACAGAAAACAGTGGAAGCGAACTGCTGCTTTGGTAATGGAAAACTCAAACATCAACTTCTTGTTAATATATTTCGTGCTGAGGCTCGAGAACAAATTTCAATTAACCGTGTGATCCTACGTTAAGATTTTCTATTAAAACTTAGTACATGAGATTAGCTGAGTATTTGCTCGTTCCTAAGATGCGTTGTTGACACAGTTAACTCACTTATAGCCTCCGCAAGAAGGAAACGCCAGAACAAAATTAACAATCACGAAATTAACTACATAACCACGAAGGAAATGTTATTTACCCTATCAAATTGGCAATCACAAAATAATGCGTTTACATCCTTCGTTTTCGCCTTGAAACTTCGAAAATTCGTCTCACTTTAAAAGAATTAATTTCTAATTTAAATCAAAATTTATTTACAAATTATCCCTACTTTATTATTGACATCCCTATAAATAATGAAGTGGGAACTATTAGAGTCTTAAAAATCTACATTGAATTTTATAAAGTAAAACCCTGCAGTGTAACATGCAAATAGAGTTGATGCATAAAAAGGGCATTAGAGCATTAACAACATGCGGCGCAGAATGCAGATTGCTACTGGGTGGGCGCTTCGAATCAGATACAGTGGCGACCAAAAATCGCCCCTAATATTTAGGGGCGGAATTTTAAAATAAGCTTAACGGAGTTACGGAAATTAGGGCGTTTATTATTACCTTATGGGAGTGTATGAAATACACACATACATACCAAATTTGCCATATTTATGTTTTAAAACTGTCAGAAATGTCTTTGATCGCGTCCCTTCTAATATATTACATCAACTAACTGTTAACCGAAGCGAATCCCGCGAAATCTGATTATTGGAAAGTATATCTTGTTTTTTCCTCTGTAATCTGTTAAAGGAACTTCTAGATAAAAAAAGAGGAACTTTTAATGAAAGGAAACCCACCAAACGGAAACTTACTGCGTGTTACTTTCTGCCAGAATGAATTTAATTTTACTTATGTAGTACTTATAATACAGAGATTTGGATTTAATCATAATTTTTGGTTTCAAACGACCAAACGTATGGCAGAGGTAATTAAGATTATTGCGAAAACATAGACTTTTATTAATAAATTATAATTAAAAGAAGAAATATACAGTCTTTAGATGATTCCTGACAAAGGAAAAATTGTAATAAGCGTCACGTCAACAGAAGCATTACGTTTTGAACTGTTTCTTACAATAAATGATCGCTTAGTAAATATGAATCGGTGAAGAAGGTTTTTAAAATCCTTCTCTCTCCGAAAAAGTAAAACGCAATTAAGTAAGTACTATCAGGACAATCTGACAACCGTTGGTATTGAAAAGATGTCAAATGTTGAACAATACAGTGTGTCCACATTTCAATGCTCACTATTGGGATCTCGGAAATTGTAAGAGATAGGAAGTCGGTTAAATTAGAAACGATTTGGCTATTGCGGAGATCAGTTTACTTTTGCTTTTGTTTTTTCAAAAAAGTTCACGGCTTACTAGATATTTGCTATAAACGAAATTATCTTATTTTTTTTAAAGTGAAATATCTCAGGAACGAGCAGATAGAAAAGAACAGCAAAGAGGGTGTTTTAGAGAATTTATTCCAAAACAAGAAAAAATTATTTTCGGCGGTGAAACGAAAATCCAAATTTTTTCTAATGGAACGCCTATTTGATTTCCATATTACTGAACTGCACGCCTTAAATGCTTTACAGTGATACATGGTTTGACATGGCTATTCTTTTGTTTTAGCGAGTTATGAAATGAAAATCATTTTTTTATCATAGTGTGCCATGACATCTAACACACAAAGTCGTGGAGTTTTATCAAAAAAATTTATTTGTTATGCAAAAATTGCTAAAACAAAATAAATATGCTTTTATGGGGCATTGCTTATTTATAACAAATGTAATTTATCTGACAAAAATAAATGATTTTCATATGTTTAAAACCATGGCACACTAAATGGGAAATGCTTTTTATTTAAAAAAAATCAGATAATTTCGTTTTTAGCAAATATACATAGTAATCCGTGAACTTTTCTTAAAAAAACAAAAGCATAAGTAAACTGATCTCCAAAATAGCCAAATCTTTTCTAATTTAACCGACTTCGTATCTTTTACAATTTTCCACATCCCAATAGTGAGCATTGAAATGTGGAGACATTGTATATAACTTGAGAAATTTGGATACATCATGAATCGGCAAGGTAAATTATTTGAGAAAATAAGTGTAAACAGAGAAAGTTTCATTGTAAATAGGTGACTGACTGGAGGGTTTCCCAGGACCTTGAAAACCCAGAAACCTGGAAACTCGGTAAGGACCAAGATTTAGAAATTGGCGCATCTTACTAAAATTCACCTTCTAGAATACAAAACAGATAGACTATTCACATATTGAACAATTAACATACTTTGAAGTAAAAAGGAAACACACTGATGCATTATGGTCTTTTAAGTAAACAAGGAATGCTGCAATGTTTGGATCGCAGATTTTGATACCCTTTTGAAGTAAGAATCAGCATTTAATCAAAAAGATGTCTGACTCTTGATACGACCAAACCACTTTTTGAGCCTGCCTAAGATCTAGCCCAAAAAAGAAATAAACGAGATTCTCCGCTAGCTAGACGAGATGTCGAAAACGCAAATGTCTAAAACGAATTTATCTAGGTCAACTCTTGCACGCATGCTACTACGGCACAGCTTGTTCTGACAATTAATATCAGGCCAATCTTTTTTCTTTTTCAGTTCAAATATAGACCCAGAACAATGAACTAGTGTCTTTACAAAACGACTTTTTAAACATTGTAAAACACAGTTTTATTAAACAAATAGCAATATCTAGGCGAGCTCTGAGCGACAGAGGTGCACCCCTTCTCTATCCATTGAACAACTGACTGCCTCATCTCCACCGACACGCTGCTTTTACGTTTCGACTACTCTTGTCTAAATAAAACATTAAGTTGGTTTTCTAACGGGCTTCTCTCAGTAATTCTGCTATGACGAAACCCTTTTTGCCGAAGAAATGAACTTGATATAACTTTGATTGTACCGACTCAGGGTGTCATACGATATTTTAATAATATCTAAGCGGACAGTTTTACTAAAGTCTTTAATGCTTATTTAAATGGGGCAAATTTTTAGAAGAATTAATAGTATATTATTCAACGAGCACATAATGTAGGCTATTATTCAAGAGGAGTGAATAATGCCCATTATGTGCGAGTCGAATACGACGTTTTATCTACGAGGCGATGTCCAAATTCTTGAATATGTAGAAGTCAATGAAAGTAAACAATCTTTACAAAGAGAGTTTTAGACCTGGAATACAAGGATCCTCTGAAGACGATGTCCAAATTTTTTTTCTAACAATAAATAGTTTGAGATTATAACAATTTTTTGTTTATATCTATAAATAGGCAACCAACAAAACACCGCCAGTGAATAAAATCCATAATACACTAGTGTTTTATGAATATGATTATGGTTACGCGTATAACGACTATATTATTGAAGAGTTGTAGATAAAAATTAATATATTTGACTCGTTGCACTGGGTACTCAAAATGTTTAAATTCCACAAAAGATAACCGAGTAGCTTATATAGTAGATCAAATGCTCTAGTTTATGATAGGTCCGCTATTGATCGTAGTAGGAAGTAGATATGAATAGCGTGTTAAAAATGTGACTTCATAATGTTTTATATTTTATGTCACCATTAAATTGTAACCTTGACGATTACCTCCCTATTCTGTCTTGTCAAAAATTAATCATTGACGTTTTCCTTGTGGTATAATTATATAGTGTTTTCTTACATTAAAATACTTCTCCATTCAATTATATCTGCGTTTTTCTATAACTCATAAGGTTATGGGCCCAGCACAATGTAAAATAGGCTCATAACAAAGAAGACAAAGTAAGTTTTTCGTTTGTGCGCTTGTTCTTGGTACTGTAGTGTTCAGTGTTTTATAACTTTATATTTTTATCTTGGGTGATATTTTAAATATACACGATATTAGCATTGAACTACTAGATGGTGTATCCAATTATAATGATCGGAAATTTATCATGAGAATGTACCTAACCCATGAAGATCTGTGGTGCTGCATTGAGCCTGAGTTGGACACGGATAAAAACAGTGTTGCTGTGGATCCCAAAAAAGTACAAAAAGCTTTGGCTAAAATCTGTTTGCATGTTAAGAAATCGTGTTACGCTCATATCAGAGAGGCAAAAACAGCAAAAGAGGCATGGAACAACCTCCAAAAAGCTTATGAGGATAAGGGACTTGTTAGAAGATTAAGTCTGCTGAGAATTTTGTTTAGCATAAAATTATCTCAATGTCAGTCCATGGAGGGTTATGTTACAAAATAATAATTATTGCTCAGCAAATTGCTGCGATCAATAAACCCACTGAAGATGAGTTCTTAGCAGTCCTGATGTTAAATGAATTGCCAGCCCCATATGAACCAATGGTAATGGCTCTGGAGAACTCAGGGGTAGATTTAATGTCAGATTTAGTTAAGAGCAGGTTGCTCCAGGAAGACATAAAATTAGATAAAAATGAACCAGGAGTAGCATTGGCAACAAAATCAAAACCATATAACAAGAGATTTATTTTAAAATTTACAAATTTCACCAGCAAGGACACAAGGCCTCTGAATGTAATTCAAAGAATGAAAAACAAAAGGAAGGAAAACCTGCTTATAAAGGTCATGATAAAAGTAAAAATGATGGAAACAATTGGGCTATGTTTTTTGCATTGATCACAAAAACTGATCTTTCCAGCTGGTATATCGACTCTGGTTGCACAAATCACTTGGCAGGACAAAAGGAATGTCTTGTAAAAACCAGAACAGACATGTTAGAGCATGAGATAACACTGGCAAATAATAAAAAAACTACAGTGTGATGGAATAGGAGACACGACAATAAACATTAATACCCAAAGCGTTCTAATTAAAGATGTGTTGTACGTTCTAGGTGTCGGTTTGAATTTACTTTCAGTGAGCCAGATGACGGCAAAGGGTTTGAACATTGTGTTTACTTCAAAAGGATGTGATATCTACCAAGATGAAAAATTCAACATTTCAGGCCAGGTCAAAACTCATGCTGATTGTTCTGATGAACTAAGACTTGAGACAAATGGAAGTCAATATTTAGCAAATGCTGTTTACATTGACCAGGAAGAACTTCGGCATAAACGATTAGCCCATTTGAACAAAAGGTCCATGACATTATTAAAAAATAAAATGGCTACTGGTATAGAATACAATGGAGAAAGAAATCCATGTGTACCATGTATTAACGGTAAACAAACCAGAACACCATTTAACAAATCAAAAAAAGATACTCCTGCAAGTAAAGTGCTGGAACTGATCCATTCCGATTTGTGTGGACCCGTTGAAAAATCACATAGTCGAGCACGCTATTTGCTAACATTCATAGACGATTTTACAAGAAAAACTTCTGGGTATGTATTTAAAAACAAAAGCTAGATATTTGAAAAGTTGAAACACTGGAAAGTCGCAGTTGAGAATGAAACAGGCTCAAAAGTGAAATGTCTTACGACCAACAATGGTGACGAGTATACAAGTAAAGAGTTTGCAGATTATCTGAGTGGACACGGCATAAATCACCAAACCACGACCCCTTATTCACCCAAGCAAAATGGCGTCAGCGAAACGGCCAATAGAACAATAAGCGATAGTGGTTTAAGTAAGAGTTATTGGGCTGAAGCGGCTAATACAGTCATTGCTTAAAAAACCGGTCACCAAACGTTACTCCAGAAGAAGCGTGGACAGGTCGCAAAGTAGACCTGCGTCATTTTAGTATCTTTAGCTGCACTACATACGTCCATATTCCAAAACAGTTTAGAGACAAATTAGACTTCAAAAACAAAAAACTAATTTTTGTTGGATGTAATACAGAATCTAAGTCTTATCGTTTAGTCAATCTTGTAACTCACAAGATAACAAACTCTCGAGATGTAGTATTTATTGAGAACTGTTATTTTACAAAAGAAAAGAAAATATAACAACTGTTCTGAAATAGAAAAGACGCAAGTAGAGATTCAGTTGAGTGGTTGTGATACGAAAATACATGATCCCAGCTATCCACCCAATCAAACTGATCAGAAGGAAGCAGTTGAAGCAGGAAAATGTAGCTGATGAGAACTATGGTTCTTATGTGGAAACTGAAAATGAGGTAGTTGTGAATGAAACAGAGAGAAGATATCCTAAACGAATTAGAAAACAAAAGGATTTTACTAATTTTGAGGTTTACAGCGTGATTTGTATTACCTCTGTACCACTGACAGTAAAGGAAGCTAAATCTTCTAAAGATGCTGACAGTTGGACGGCTGCTATGGAGGAGGAATATCTTTCTTTTAAAGAAAATAGAGCCTGGACTTGGTCGAGAGACCTGAAAACACGAATATGGTGAAATGTAAATGGATTTTCAAACTAAAAAAGGATTGTAAAGGAAAAGTAACAAGACACAAAACCCGTCTGGTTGCATGAGGATTCAGTCAGAAATTTGGAACGGATTATACAGAAACATTTTCTCCAGTAGTGAGAAACTGCTCAGTTAAGACTTCTTTTAGCCGTGGAAGTGGAACTAGATCTTGATATTGACCACCTGGATGTAAAAACGGCTTTTCTAAATGGCGACCTCAACGAAAAAGTATACATGGAGCAACTACAGGACTTTATTGTTAAAGGACAGGAAAACAAAGTATGTCTTTTAAAGAGTGCTATATATGGCTTAAAATAATCTTCGCACAGCTGGTACTCGAAAATACACAATGTACTTACATCATTAAATTTTAAAAATCTAGAAAGTGAACCCTGCTTATATCCGTATAAAGACAATAAGGACATTGCATCATTTTCTCTTTACGTAGATGGTATTATCATGTTATGCAACAGTGAGACCTTGAAGCAGAAAATAAAACAAGGATTGATGAGAATCTTTAAAATCAAAGATTTGGGTCGTGCGGAACAAATCCTTGGTATGAGAATTCGGAGAAAAGAAGGAAAGCTATTTTTAGACCAAGCAACGTATATTAAAAATGTCCTAGAAAATTTTAAAATGACAGATTGCAAGCCAGCACCATCTCCTTTAGATCCCAGTCTGTCACTAGTAAAAGAAGATTCTAAATACTACAAATAAGTCATACCACCTTCCTTATCAGGCGTTAGTAGGGTATCTGATGTATTTGGCTGTAGCATGCAGACAAGATATTGCGCATGCGCCCGGTGTATTGAGTCAATTTAATACCTGTAACAAAAAAAAACGCATTGGACTGCGGCAAAATGAGTCCTACGATACCTGAAAGGCACTATGAATTTATGCCTAGTTTTCGAACGAGGAGAGGAAGGATTATTGGGATATGTTGATTCTGACTGGGGGAACAATAAAGAAGATAGACGAAGCTACAGTGGGCACGTTTTTAAAATGGCTGGTGCGGCAATAAGTTGGGAGAGCAAGAAGCAAAGAACAGTTGCTCTCTCAAGCGCAGAAGCTGAGAACATCTCTTTAAGTGACGGGGCCAAAGAAGCAAAATTTTTAAGAAGTATTATGAACGAGTTAATGCAGGACAATTCTTCCATACTTATCTATAACGATAACCAATATAGCGTCCTAATATTGAAATTCAAGTTTTGTATAAAGTCAATAACATGGCGATATTTTAGAACAAATCGAAGTGTTATATTGAGTAGTTTTCTATTGTAGGACATTTATAAAAGTAAAATCGTAGAATTTCTATTACGCTAATTCTGTTTAAATCAGCACATTCTCAAAAGTAACGGGCTTAATTTTGGCAACTGACTACTCTGAACCGTTTCATCTAGTTTTCTCTGATCCAAGAGTACTACATGGATTAAAGGCTCTTATGGTGACATTTCACTAATCTCCCTTGTGAACTAGAGAGTACTCCACAGATGATTCTTTTCTTAATGAAGACTTAAAACATACATGAGCATGGGTCTAAATTAGTCGAATTATGTAGCTTGTATATACAACACGTTTGTATATTTCACATCTTGACTACCAAAGCTAAATTATTTTGATAAGATATCTGCTTTAAAGTTAGTGTCTGCTGATAAATTTGCCTTTATAGGAGCCTATTCACCCCCTGGGTGCCTCTCGTACCCATACATGACTTAGAATAACGACACTTGATATCTATGGCTGATCAAGCCTTACCAAACCTTTTCCAAGCATCTAACTGTTATGACAGAAAGTGTAATGTTTACCTTCGGAAATTAGTAAGCAAAAACGACTATACAGCGTTCACGATGTTTCTGGGTTGTATATGGCTGTGGAAGAATGACAGTTTGAGTATTGTAAACCGAGCTGTTTATCTATTAACTCGGCTTGTAAAATCTTATTGTTGCTTAATATGCTTTAAGGTTATGATTTTATGACAGTTTAACCTCACGCTGTTGTCTTTTTTTTGTAACTCTGTAAATATAAAGAAAACTTGATTTCTTTTTAACAAAACAAAATTAATCGATACTAAACGTTTATGCAAAATTTTTGATCGTGCAACAGCGCCAAATGCAGCCACAGGTACGACAATTTTTAAGAAAAAGAAAATACTTCCAACCTCACAAAATGAAAGCATGGCCTGTTACGACACATAAACATCGTGAACGGAGTATATAAAGGCCTACTTGCATAGTGACCGCTTTACTGCTGCTACTGTGTAAATCTTTGGAAAGATTTAGGCAACTAAGGAGCTGCGCGTATTTGAGAATTACGTCTACACTGGTCATGCTTTATTTAGGTATATGAACTAGAGAGACCAGGACATTGCGATCTGTTTTAGAGCATAGTAAAGGAATATTTCATTCATCAGAAGGGGGGGGGTATCAGTAGCTTAATATTTGATTTTCCCATTCTAAGTTACTCGCTAATTACTTTGAAGAAACGTCTAAGACAACTTTTTCGTGTTTACGGATCAAAAAGCTTTAAAAATCAGTATAACAATGGACAGCATGCTAACAGGTATTTCTTGTGTGGTTAACCCTGTAAGATGCCTACTTTTCTGTTTTCTCATAGTTGATATCATCCTGTGAAACGAAGACCAAATCTCAATGTTCACCTGTTTTTAATCGTCTGTTGTCATCTCAACTGCAATCCTACAGATTGATTCCGGTCCTAAGAGAGACTTTTTCAACTTACCATTTAGCAGGTGGCTGGTTTTCTAGTTTTCTGCTACATTAGCACATCCAGATGCTCATAATAATTCTACTATGCTATCTACAGCAAGTTATCGTTTAGTCTGCAGACCCAATTTAGTACAAGACTGTCAGTAACTATAAAGATTTTTTTACGGTTTGTTGTAGCATGAGACTTAATGTTTCCTATGTCTCATCTTGAAATACTACCATGTGTAGACGAAGCCCAAGAGGTGTTTTCCGCTCTATTTCTCTTTCCCATATATTCTAGTGTCTGTTTCCTGTGGTGACTTGAAATTGTCTTTATAAAGGACTAATCCATTTAGCGCCACAGGATTTTATTCATGTTTCCAATCTTCATTTTGTCACGGACAAAACCCGGAAAAGAGGCCCTATGCCCGTGCAAATCAGAATGTTGTGCTCGCAGCAGCTCGAACACTGAAGATGGGATGGGTTCACAAATAATTTATCCTAAAATCGACTCAAAAACTCAATAGAGAAAACTCAGTTAATGCCTGAAGATGTCACAATTTAGAATGGACGCCAGAAGCTAGAAGGTCAACACGTTTGCTGATCTGACGTCGCACCAACAGACACCCTGTATATAGACATCTTAATAAAATGTTCTGGTAGCGGTAAACCCTCCCAAACTTACCAAAATGCTTATAAAATCTTGAGATCGTATTAAATCTAACATGAATCAGCATGCTGCGGTTCATAGAATCAATAAATATCATAAATTTATTACGAATGATCGACATGTCACTGATCAATCTCGATTGCAGTCCATAATTTATAATTGTTCTAATAAAGCAAATAAATAACTGCTTATTCCACGTAACACTGTTGGTCCCAAGGTCTGACTTACAATAAATTGTACATTAAAAAAATACACAACCTGAAACGTAAAACAAAATAACACGCAAATAAAATTCCAGGTTAATTTGGCATTCAATAATTTATTAAACAAATAAATAGAATCGTAGAGTTGTAAATAAGTAAACACAGTAATGAGTTGTTAATATTTGTCGCAAAAATGGCAAAATGAAAATCAAACTACATAACTTATATTGTCTAACAGATTTCATGAATAATAAAACAAAGAGATTTTTAATAAACGGAATAAAGAGGGCAAAAGTTATTCTCCTATCTGGCATCATACTAATTTTAAGTGTTTATTTGAATTATTGAACGTAGTAGAGTGCTCTGTCCCAGTTTTTCCTTCTGCAGAATTTATTTCGAACTTAGCCACTCATTGAAGAGGAGACAGATCTCCTAAAGTCACCGTGGTGCCTATAACCGCTGTTAGCATTCCACAGTAAGATACGCAAGCAGGTTAATTGTTGCACCTTACTTAATTTATTCTTGCAGTCTTTATCAGTGGCATTATCGGGTATATCCGGCAAATCATTCTGGGGGAAACATTCCAATTTCTAACGCACGTTCTTTTACTTGCCTAAAAGACTCTTATCCTTTTATTTGTTATCGATGAGATTTGAAAGTTACTTTATTATCCAAAATCGTGTATCACCAAAATAGCAATTTTTATTTTTTACGTTTATGGTAATCAATGTAAAGGTCTTTATGACCCTACAAAATACCGTACGTGAAAAACCAATAAGAAATGAGATTTCGAGTGATTACTTCAAAAAGTTGCATGCCAGGAACTTTCCAAACACCAGACTATAGTATTCTTAACCCAGAACTTTGTGTAAATGATGAGAATCTGCCTTTAAAGGAATATATAAAACTCACAGCCTTTGATGCAGTGAATAGATATAATAAAGTTCCAAACTGTTCAATTTGTTTTTTTGACACACAAGGGACCAATAACAGTATCTTAAAACTTAATTTGAACTTAGCCAATGTAGCAGTTGTAGTTAGTTTAGTTCAAGAAAATAATCAGACAGTACTAGAGTCAAGTCACAGTCCATGCATAAAAACTTACTCGTATGACGAAGAGTGTGATCAAGATGATCTCTTTCAAGGAATTGATAGGGACAGTTAGTACTTACTAACAATGAAGGCAATACCGATCTGGAGGACGCATTCGATCAGCAAGAAGAAGACCGCATAGGGCAAAATAAAGAAGATGGAAGAAGAAAAAAACTAAAAGCAAGGAAAAGGGAGACTATTTACAGTGGAATAGGGCTAAGAGTGTAGAGGCTAGACTTCCAGGGCATGCTTATATAGGATTTTGAAAAAATAATTTGGGAAAGTATGAACAAACAGCAGGCAGAGAAGAGCGTAAACTAAGGCCACAAACAGACTTTAAAGGAACCACAACAAAAATGTGAATGTGCAAAAGTTTCTGATGAAGAACGACAACGTATATTTGATCAATTTTGGAAGCAAAAAAAGTTTGCCTCTGGTGTTATTTTGCATTCTCTACTAAAACATAGAAGACGAGAAACTGTCAAAGACGAATCGCAAAAGATTGGAAAGATTGATTAGAGACTGGGTTCTAAAGAAGTATTTGTCATCCAGCAAAACAACTTTTGTAGTTGCAGAACAATCTCAGGTATTCGAATGTTTAGAAAATGTTGCACAATTTTTAAATAATTTACCTAAAGTAAAATCACTCTACTGTAGGGCATCCAGTAGAAAACTTTATGTGGAACTTACGTGGAATAGTTATAGGCATCTACATCGTGAGATTCTTTACTAATACAAACGCGAAAATAAAAGACCCTGTTCTGGGATACTTTTTTTTTACAAAAGTTTAGGTCAATGAACTTAGACATTTATGCCCCAAGAAAGGACCAGTGCAATAATTTCATCATGTTAAAAAGGACAATCTAAGTCGAGCAGATTGCGATAATCATAGGAGAAAAAAAGGAACTAGCTCGTACGGAAAGAGAACAAGAGAAAGAAAAAGCCGGCTTTGCTGATAATGAGAACTCAGTCTGTGTCTATACTGTGGCCTTACAAGCTGTGCTGCTTTGTTCCTATACTCAAGCCATTTATTTATTATAAGCAGAAATTGAAAGTTCACAACCATCCTTTGTTTAATTAAAAAAAATTAAAGAAGTTGCACGCTTTTTGTGGCATGATAGAAACGGAGATATAAAGGGCGACGTATCTGTTTCAAATTTAATCAGATTTATTAAATCCAAAATAGGAATGTCAATATGTCATAAATGACATACTCGAATTGACTATACAGAAAAACGTAACCATTGAACAGAAGTACTATCTTGAAGTAGGACACACCCAAATGGAAGTCGATTCTATCCACAATGTTATAGATCAGATGTTGGGAAAAAAAGAGTGAAGTGTCTGTACCTGCAGATTATTATAAACATTATAAAGTCACCCAAACAGAATCCATCTACTTACAAGGTGATATCCGTGAAGTATACCGCCCTTTGATATGGCAAGGGGATGTACGCAAGTTTTCGTCTCGGAAACAAGAAAGGGATTCCCTGTGTCATCGATATTCGTGCACTCCAATATTTTCCAGGGAGCGTTATAATAGAATATAAACCTAATTTTTCTGATACTTGGGTAGAACTTCCTCGAAGACCGTTTCAAAAGACTGCGTTTTCCCATGAAACTCTGTATACATCACGGTCTAGGACAGTTCAGCACCGCCGGTTCATCGCCGCCGATTCATCGCCGGCCATTTTAGCGCCGGCCGTTGCATCGCCGGCCGTATCATCGCCGCAATTAAGCCTCAGACTACTCAAATTTCTTATTTCTTCATGTAAAGATCGTCGATTGCTTACGGTTCTAGATAATGCCTTCTGCGTATTCCAGGCTAACTAAAATAAATCTAATGTGCCGCTTAATTGCCGTTATTTTTTATAATTTATTCATGCAAGAACTTGAAATCAACAGCAATGCGAATATGTATTGCAAATATTTTTAAATTCAAAAAGATAAAATGAAAATTCAGTTATTACATACCAGTATTTCAAAATAGAAGTTGTATTCCTAGAAGTAATTTTGCAATGAGAATCTCACTGACCAGCAGTAAAAACACATGTAAACTTAACAATAAAAATTAAACATGGGAAGTTGCACAGTTTGGTATGTAATTTTGTGTTAACCATCTGTTTAAGATTATTGATGATCCGGCCGCCCGCCGCTGCAAATGTCGTCAACAGAAGATGGTGAATTGATAAAGCAGCTGAATTTTCATTCTCACGTTGCTTCTGCAGTAGACGTGGAGGTAGCTACTGTAGTTACTAGTGTTAAACGTCGCGCAGAAGCAACTGTAGAAAACCCTCCTAAGCGGGTCAAGCTGCTGTTCCCAGTAGTTCTGCTTTAAAGAAAACAACTCGTCGAAATAGGAATCAAGTATATGCTGCACCTCTGGATCCTGCTACATTACAAGACTTAGTAATACCAGATCTGTATAAATTATATCGGCCTCATCAAGGGGAAGAGGAAAATTTTTTACTACACGACAGTAGGCGAAATGATGGTAACAGAAGCTTGATATCTGGGAGAGAAAGTTCGCTGCAACATCTACAGACTTCGCAAAATTGGTTCACCGATGGAACATTTTCCATTTCGCCGAAATGATTTTCCCAGATTTATGTTGTGATGGCAAAAAAGCTAGGAGGAGTACATCCTGTATTTTACGCGCTTTTGCCAAAGAAGCAACGCAGAATCTACGTTCAAATATTCCAAGCAATAAAGAGCTTGCTGCCAAATTTAAATCCAGCATGTATTACATGTAATTCTGAACAGGCAGCAATTGCAGCTATGTCGGAATGTTTTCCTGATGTGACTATTAATGGGTGCTTCTTTTACTTAGCCAAAAACATGAAAAAGCATTTAACTGAAATGAGATTTACGGCGCTTTACAACGATGACCCGGATTTCGTTTTATCCAAAATGGCACTTTCTTTGGTTTACGTTGCTGTTAACGATTTGGATGGATACGTGGATGCATTAGCAAATTAACTTCTACCCGAACTACAACCGTTATTGGAGTGGTTTGAAGATACTTATTTAGGTCGTCCAAACAGACATGGCCATACCAGATATCCCGGTTTATTTCCACCAGCAGTTTAGAACTTACATAATAGAGTCTTGAACGAGAAAGATCGCACCAATAATCACGCTGAAGCTGCTCACCGACGTATACAGGCGGAGCTAGCAGTCGATCATCCTATTATATGGAAGCTAATTGACGGATTGCGGAAGGTGCAAAAAGGACGCAATACTTACTACTAGCAACTAGTTGCAGGAAACCAACCACTCACGAATATACCGCTTAGCTGACGAACGAATCATGAGATTAGTGCTGGACTACAACAATAGAAATAAAATCGAACACTTCCGCGGGCTGGTTCACAACTATCAATTTTAAATTAATTCCGGAAAATGTGAATTTTTAATTGTGTTAATTTTTTATTTTTTATGATTCTGGTGGGATTCAGAAAAGAGAAATATGTCTTGCCATGTGGTTATGTTTAATTCGTGTATTATAATTATACTACTTTAATACAAATGATTAAATTACAAAATTATTTTACCGAAATGTTTTTATTTATCTCTTTTGTTTCTTATTTTTGAATTATACGTACAAAAGATGCGAGAGTATTGCAAATGAAAATCTAAAAGCAATAACTAATGTTACTTACTAGATTTTCGAATTGCAAGTGTATATGGTGTATTTTCCAAAAAGACTCGAGTACTGTTATTTATTTGACTACAGCATAATACCCATCAAACTTGTTTCTTAAATTATTAAACCTGACGGCGGCGCTGAAACGGTGCCGATGAAACGGCAGCGATGAAACGGCCGGCGCTGAACCGGGACTGGCGATGAAACAGCGGCGATGAAACGGCAGCGCTGAACCGGCGGCGAGGAACTGTCCCATCCCGATACATCACCACGTCAGATTGAAGATACTAAATTTGTTCATCTTGAAGAATAAAAATTGCGAACTGAACTGGATTATCACGGATTGTATAACAACCTACGGTACAGCTGTCGTTCTAATGAAGAATGTTGTCATACAAAATCCCAATAATGCTTAGATTTAAGTTTTTGGTTTCACGTTGTCACATTTGCTAGATTCTGTAGAAAGGAGGCAGCAACATTAACGAGTTTGATGCACTCTCAAGTACAATTTTATAACGAAAAAATATAACTTTGTCTACTATTAACGAGTATGTCATAAAAATATAAACACAAAATCTTTAAGTTGTGAAACTCACTTTTAATCAAAAATGCAATGGAATTCCTTAACTTTCGTTTATTCTGGAGAAAGGGATCAACAAGCTTTAAAGCTACATAAACGGCCAAACGCTAACACCAACCCTGATAAATAGCAATTGTGGCTCTGAAATTACTTCTGTACAATTAGTCAATACCTTTTTTTTAGAAAAGAAGAAAGAAAGAAATAAATAAATGGACTTTTGTAGACAAAAAATATTCAAGATCTGCATGTGTTTAGTCAATGTTAAATAAAACTTTATTTTGATTTTCTACCATCTTAAAAGTTACAATAAAAATGATTATACAGGGTGTCCAAAAAGTATGGAATATTCTATATATCTCAGTAAATATGCATTTTATGGAAAAATGTTTCCTATAAAAATTGTTTAGTGTTCAGTTTTACATTACAGGGCAATACCAAATAACTATTTTTAAAAAAAAAAGCGCGACGAATAACGCTTCAATTGTTTTAATGGGAAGGTATCCCTTTATTGTACTCATTTGATAGAAAATGTTTTTTTTTTCAATGATGTAAAACTTTGATACACTTGCATAAGTAAATTTTGATGAAAACGCAAAAAATTGTTTGAAAGTTTATTTCAATATTCATCTGTTGTGAATTGAGAATTTTGTATAACTACACTCTACAGTTCGTAGAAGATGTTTAAAGTGTGCACCATTCACAGCTTGGCAATGATAAAAGTCGTCCTTTAGATTCGTTTATTACATTTTGAAGCGTTTCTGGCGTGATAGCTCTAATCTCTGTTCGAATATCTTTCGGGATATCGACATAAATCTTACTTTTGAGATGGCCCCACAGAAAAAAAATCAAGTGGACTTAAATATGGCCATTCTACTGCACCTCTGCCTATCCATCGATAAGGGAAAGTATTATCAAGAATCTGTCGGACATTAATTCCGAAACGAGGAGGAGCCCCGTCTTGTTGCAACCATATTCTGTTATGGGGTACATCTGGATTTAGTTCATTAGGAAATAGAACAGCTAAAGCAGGAACTAAGTCAACTCTTAAGAAATCTAAATAAGCATCCGCTGTTAAATTATGTTCTATAAAAAAAGGTCTCAAAATTTGGGTTCTAATAATTCCTGCCCAGACATTGACTTTCTGCTGATATTGGGTGTGCCCTTCTATATACCAGCCAGGATTTAGCGAAGACCAGTAGTACGCGTTTTGCTTGTTAATGGTACCATTCAAACAAAACGTTGCCTTATTTTACTTACAGTAGACTGAGAAATATGGTGTTCGTTATTAAACAAATTGCAAACTTAAAATTTCGATGCGATGCCTTTCTGATAAATGATCCATAGCAAGTCTTATTTTTTGTAACTTTGTTGTCCTCACGTTAATAAAAATGTCTAAATTAATTAAACGAATAACTTTTCATTTTAGTTCGGCTATTAATTGACATTTCTACGATGCATTCAATTGTTGCAACAAACAAAAGTGTATCACATCGACCATAATGTGACTAGATGATATTGAAAATTTAAAAGACCGAATAAACTTTTATTTTTTGCATTTTAATTAAAATTTACTTATGCAAGTGTATCAAAGTGTTACATCATTGAAAAGAGAAAAACATTCTCTATCAAATGAGTACAATAAAGGGATACCTTCCCATTAAAAAAATTGAAGCGTTATTCGTCGCACTTTTGTTTTTTTTTAAATAGTTATTTGGTATTGCCCTGCAATGTAAAACTAAACACTAAATGACTTATAGAAAACATTTTTTCATAAAATGCATATTTACTGAGATATATAGGATATTCCATACTTTTCGGACACACTGTATAAAACATTACAAAATTATGTTTTCTACCGGACGTGGTTTGATGAATGTTAGATTTTGAATCAATCAAACCAATAACTAAATAAATACACTATTATTTCGGATAATGATGAGAACTAAAACTTGTCAATTACTGTTCTCAGACACTATCGCATGCAGCAAGTGCATTATTCCATAGAATACACATCTGAAAACAAGTGCATCCGTTTGATTCCCATCACCAAAAGCTCCTATTTCGCATTAGATTTCCTAAACGTTCTCTCGTCGTTGCAGCTTCCTTTGTTGTCGTGTCGGTCAATCCTATTTTATGAATTGTCGTCTAGCAGCTATTAAATGAAATGGACGTTTGAAAAGCTCTAAGAAGTGCACTGGCTTTTCAAATCTGGCTCGCGTCAGTGCACTACGGGCTAGTGTTTGTACAGAGGGTTTTCACCCCCTATGCATGCTTCTACTGTTACTACCGTACTGTCAGTTGCGAATAATGCGAAGATGCCTGGGAGATGACATGTGTATCATTCTGAGTCTGAATTTAACAAACTAAGAAACTTCTTTGGAGTAGAGTTTTTTACTTTAACATTTCTTACGTAAAGCAATATTATGCTGGCTAGTAATACCAGTGGGAAACCCAACAGACGGATAATATATTCAGAACAGAGTAACATATTTAAATTTTATGCATACAATTTAAACTTGCCCATATGTTAGAATAACCCCTTAATAACAGGGAGAATTGAGCTTTTTATTTAATAAAGCCCCGGTTCAGATTCATGTCACGAATCATTATGACGAATTTATTTGCGAAATCATAACATTTGCCAATCCCACCCAGTAATTGAAACCTCTCAATTAAACTTGTACACCGAACCTTTGATGTTTACTGGAGAAAATATAATTTTTTGTACAATGTGTTTTTAGTTTTTTTTTCTCGCTAAACAAGTGCACATCTCTGTGCTGTCTTAACTCTCCATCACTGTCCTCCCCTATTTCTCTTTGCAACCCTCGTGCTGTGACACTTTCACTTATTATTCTTTAATCAGCATTAGGCTCGTTCAATCTACAAAAGCAGGTTGACCAAGTAAATATTTGTCTTTTGAAATTTAGTAACGTACAAATTATCGCAAAAACAGTTTCGAGGATCTTTTAGATTATATTGGATGACTTTCGTTCTTGTTTAGCTTGCTGGAAATTGAGAAAAGAATATTCTCTCATACCTTCTGCTTAATCGTACAGTAATCCATAACGTGCATTTAATTCTGGTTATTATTGCAAGTAACATAAATGACGAATTAAAAATCTCGAGGCTAACAATGAGATACAGTTCAGTAGGAATAAAAAAGTTTAAAAGAAACATAGAATTTTCTGTCGATATACTACAGATATAACATAATCGGAGTGACTATTAAAGGAGGAATCTGAATTTCAGAATAGCAAAGTTATTTACTTAAAGATGAACCTTGCGGGTAGAACTGTCTAAATGAGGACGTTTCACACCGATACGTCGTTCATAATTTTATTACATATTATACTGACCACATAAATCTATTTTTTATCTTAATTTACTTTCTCGAACTTTATGAAAATCTTTAGATTATTGTAAGCAAAGATCCCTGCGGTAAATACATTTTTGTCAGTAAGAGACACATGATGAATGAGGGTAACAGATAAAATGACGACGAAGACTTTCGGGATTAGACCGTATCATATTAATAAGCGGAACGTTTCGCTCACTTTCTGTTAAGGAGTTCAGGATGTGCGAAAACATTTTTGCAGTGCGACCCTTCAGGATGTTAGCGAGGTATCTGGTCAGATTATATACATGTTGGAGATTTTCCTGCGTAATGATCGGACGAAGAGGAATTTCGGTTTTGTATCTTTCGAAGTGGATAAAATATGATATTGAACCACTTGAGGTGACCTTGAAGATTTGATGAGCGAAGTAAACTCTCATTCAATCTTGAAAATAAAATCCCGCGTGAGAGCACTGTTGTGCTTCATCTTGTAGAAGTGAACCAATTTTCTCCGTATATTAACAGTGGCGTTGCCGAAAATATAGTGATTTAGGAGTTTGAGTGAAGACTTCATAACACAATTCTTTCGTTTTTGGGTATGTTGGATGTGAATATGGATGTTTTGCAGAACGAAGTTTCTGTTCCTGATTCCGCGACCATCATTTGCCAATTTGTAAATCAAAATGGAAAGTCAACCGATTTGGCGACTTGAATAAGAAAATGCTTAATTTCAACCCATGAATTCTTTTGAAACAGTTGCTCTAGAAGCATCAGAATTTAAATTCCAAGTTTGCTGTGGGCTTCGGAATTTACGATATTGATATCGAAAGCCTCGTAACGATACGAGTTTTCAGATATTTATTTTTGTTATCGTTTATTTCATGATACCACAAAGGCTGTCGTCAAAATATCTCGAAACGTCGTCGAAACGACGATTGATAATATGATTGAGAATCATTTTTGTCGTATTGTATCGAGAGTCCAAAATTCCACTACTGGTTTCGAAACCTGGAAAATATTTAATTATCTGGCTGCATGGACGAGACACGCTGCTTCAATTCCGGGTTGATTTAGACAACTAACATCCAGATATCAAAGTCACCATATGTTCATAAGGTGACGGACGCATAAGGAAAACACTTTTTGATGAAGAATGTAGATGATCTCTTCACAGTTCTGTACGAATTCGATTTTTTATGAATTTCTACAACGCAACGATCTAAATTACTCGTCAAATGCCCCATTCCTAGCAAGTTTCAAAAGAATCGTTAGAATCTGCCAACAGTAAAGTATGTTCTCTCATAAATCCATCATTAAAAAAAAACAATTTATGAAAGTCACCTATTTGATTCGAATTCTTGTGTTTTTACAAAACATCATATTCATAATCTGATAGTTGAAGTGTTAGTTTGAGTAGCTGCAATTTTTAAGAAAATAGTATCAAAAGAAGAAATTAATAGAAGAAAAGTGATTTCCAGTTATTTAAGTAATTTCAATAAAACATATTCAGCGGTATCTGAAGAATTAAATATGCCAAGAACTACAGTCTCGGACATAATTAAACGTTAGAGGGAAACTAAAACAATGAAAAGGAAATCTGGTATTGGAAAAAGGGAGCGAGGTAGTGTTACTTGGGAGAAAAAGATAATATCATATTATAATATGCATCGGAATGCTTCTGTCGGAGAAATTGCAACAAGATCTCAAACGGTTTCATCAAATATAAGCAGAATTAAGTTTTCCAAGAAATACTTAATATGGCAAGAAATATGTACTTGTGGCAAAATAAGGGCACTGTTCATAACATCTAAGATTTTAAACAAAGAGATGTATATAAAAGAATGTCTTAACCAATAAATTATATCCTTTTATGAAAAATCTGGGTTAAACCATTATTTTGGCCCGATTTGGGATCATGCCACTATGCAAAAAATGTGATCGAGTGGTATAACAAAAATGGGATAAAACTCGTTCCAAAAGACCTCAACCCTCCAAATTGTCTCGAAATAAAATCACTTGAGAAATTTTGGGCAATATGCAAAGAAAAACCAAGGAAAATGGATAAAATCACCAAAAATTTAAAGAAAATTGGAAGAAGAAGAAGAAACTACCGGATACGACCGTAACTAACCTGATGACCGTCCTTATCCTGAAAGTTGTTAATTTTTATAGAAATAAGTTATTTTTTAAGTTCACATTATTTATCTCGACATCATTTGTATTCAGTTACAAGTTTGTAAAAAATAATAAAAAAATATTCACACAAGTCAATTTTTAATCTTCGTTTTTCTAATGACGGATTTATGCGAGAACACACTTTAGTGTCACTTGAGGCAAACGGATTTTTACCGAAACCTTTTGATCATGTCTTGATAAGCTTCAACTTACTCTTTTGTCGTTTGCCCTATTTGCTGGACTTCCGTATGCCCGCCTACCACGGATCAGGTCAGTTGAGGTGTCATATTATCAGGCTTGTTCAGAGGGTCACGGGGGTACTGAGTGTAGATGCCGGAGAAGCCTCGTTAAAAAGCTATGAGCATTTATGTAGCTTAGAGGTCAAGTTAGAGGTTAGTTTCGAGGTTAGGTTAGGTTATCTCATAGAACTGCATATTACATCTTCGTTTCACCTCCGACACCAAGACTCAGTACCCTCGTAACCCTCTCGACAAGCCTGACAATACGACAGCTCAATTAACCTAGTGTGCCTTGATATCGTTTTATTAAATGTCATTTTTTTAATGGGTAGAGTGTGGACACACTTGTCAAAGAAGAGAGACAAAAATATACGTTAGCTCTCTGCTCGTACGGCGAGTGTAAAGGATAGAATTAGAATTTATTATTAAAATTTCTCTTCTTTCTTTTACACCCACAGTGCGAGCAGAGAGCTAACGTATAACTTTCTCTCCTGTTTGGCAAGTGTGTCCACACTCTCCCATTAGAAAAATGACATTTAATAAAACAATATCAAGGCACACTAAATTAACCTAATCCGTGCTAAGAGGGGATACGGAAGTGGAGGAACCGGCGCTTTACAAAAATGCTTATAACTTTTGAACGGGACTTCTCCGGCACCTAAACTCAATGCCCCTGTGACCCTCTCGGCAAGCGTGACATTATGACACCTCAACTGATCTGATCTGTGGTAGGCTGACATGCCAAAGTCGTGTCCTCTTTTCGAATGACATCCAAATATCTGAAAACAAATTTGTATTTACGTTACCTCCAAAGCTGCAAGGACAAGGGCGAAGAAGGCTTGTATTCCTCATGTTTCGTCAACTGCTGCAACATTACGAGATATTACAACAGAGTGGCACCTTCAAATTGTCAGTGAAGCATTATCAAACGTTTTTCTATATCTGTAGTTGCATGACGGCACGTTATCGCTGATTTGCTAATGATGTGATTCTCTGAACTTTCTAACTGGTTTGTTTATTGTTTTTAACAAAAAATACAACAGCTTACTTTGCAGTTTCCATCCTTTTTTATGCCTTAGGTATAACCTTAGATGTGACACGAGCGGATGTCTCATTGTATTTATATAGGTGTCATCACGGTAGAAGCTACCCGCCAGTCCGTTATTACATGATGTAGACAACCTTAGTAACAATTTTTCAAATTGAAATGTTGGTCATCTTGCTTTGGATTTATTAAAACCTGCACCGTGGGTTCTCATCTTTGAATATGTTGCTCTGTCTCTAGTTACTTCGGGCTTAATTTTGGGATGTCAGTAGCAGCTCAGGAATTAAAAAAACTTGAATCAACTGATGTGATCTGTTTACATAAAGAGTAAACTGACAAAATTTTTGAATGCTAGTTAGTAATAAGCGATTGGATCACAAAAAAGAAAATAAGACGGCGTGTAAACTTCTAGTAGAAAATCTGACTTAGGACAGAATACTACTCTCAGCTAAACAAGCACCTGCAGCTTATAAGATAATTCCCAGTTGCACTTGCAGGAAATTTGAAAATGCAAAATAATCTTTGATGTGACGGTTTAATGACCTTAAAGTGTAAGTAATTGGAATCGTGACTTTTGGATGTGACAGAGGTTAAAACCATCGTCATTGCAAGGTGATTTCGTTCTATACGTTTTGGTAATGATAAACACGAAAGTCATAAAGAGTTTAATAGATGTTTGTTTATTCAAATAGGGAGCGTAAGGTAAGCACTTCTTGAGCGTTTCCTTTGAAACTGTCTATCGATACTCCAAATCCAGGCTTAGGGCCTTGTAGTACCCTAAACAATTGAGTTCTTCATTTTTTTCAACACCATAATACCACTACCTAGAGTGTAGGCATATTGCACCAAAGAAGATAACAATTCTAATGTCAACTTCCAAAATCAGTAGCGTCATTTGTAAACCAGATGAGCCATCTATTACTAGGAAGCTCCCAGGAATTAAGCTTTCCTTTTGTCTTTATAGCTAACCTAAATACCTTTTCTTTGTTTTTTACAAATGTCAATAAACAACTAAATATTAGTGTAGAGTCTGAATTCATAACTTGTGTTCATAATTATGGAACTATTTGAAAGTGACTATCTCTGTAAGAGAGTGTTCTATTTTTACACAGTAAATCATTTTACACAGGATGGATTTAAAAGAAGCACCATATATCACACCCTAGAACGTTAAGGAACTAGGGGTAATATAACTCATTTGCCCAAAAGTGAGCAAAAGAGAGTTCGGAAAAAAATGTTAACATGTCACAGAGGAAGATAGGAAATTTGGTTGGTGTCTGTCGAAATATGGTATGGAGAATAAAACATGTCATTGTCATCGACGATAAAACTTATATTAAGGCTGATCCTGAGAATATACCTGAGCAGAAGTACTTCAATTTGACTAAAATTAAAATATAAAATTGTTTGACAGGCAATGGATGAAGATGGTAACGTTTCGGTACCTTTTGTTAATTAAGGAACAATAAATAGATAATAGATCTTGAGGAATACTTAGACAAAAGTTACAGCCCTTTATTTAAAAAAAATCATTTGTACCTCAAGTTGTATTTTGGCCTGATTTAACAAAGGTCACTGCGCTAAAACAGTGTTACATTGATTGAAAATTACTTGTCTTGAATTTGTCCCTTCTCATCTTAATGCCCAAACGTCCCGCGGGCAACACCAATTGAAGAATTTTGGGCTATTTGTAAAAAAAGTATTCAGAAAGACAGATTTGCGAAAAATAAAAATTCTTTTAAGAGAATTTGAGAAACTATTGGCAATGATATAACCAATTACTCTGGACAGTTATTAATGAGAAATATTTGGGGAGACTTGCGTAAGATTGTGCTTGAAGGAGTTTATTCTGTAATAAATTAATATATTTCTAAGTAAGTAAGTTAAAACTATTTATACAGGGTGGCCCAACAAAAACGAAACAGACTGAATAACTCCCACGAAAATAATTTTTCGAAAAACTGCAAAAACACATCGGTTTGTATTAGGAGGGGACATTTTTTGACGTACAATTCGAACCCTAAACCTCAACCTCCTAAAGGGGGGGGGGGTCAATTTCTCAAAACTTTCTAGTTGGAAGGGGGTTCAAGTGGCATATCATTAGAAAGGCTTTTGGATTCTACATTTTTAAATTCGGTGAATTTGTTTGGAAATCTGAAACTTAGAAGGCTTCATGATCTTCAGATTTTTACATTTCACATTTGTTCTCATTTAATTTGACAATCTTGTATCCACTCTAGATAAGTCTGTCATGTTTATTTTTTATTTTTCTAGTGTGGGCGGCAACTGAATTTTCTAGTATTTGTTATTCTTGCAAATTAGGAAAAACTGTGCAATGAGGTGTTTCGGGGAATAACCGTCTTTCAAACAGCTCGAGATTACTTCAGTTTCCCATTTTTGCGAAAAAACTCGAAAAAATTGCAGAAATAGTTTCTGAAGTTTCTGTACCTAGCAAGGAGGCCGAAAGAAATCTTATTAGGTGTTCAAGTAGTTGTTGTTCAATGCAGGCCATTCGGCTATCAGAGATCAAATCATACATCAGTTCTAATGTGCCAGCTCTGAGGTAGATTATTATATCAACTTTTCTTTATCTTAGTCAATAGGAAATTGTTCTAGTAAACCAAAATATTATAGTAACTTAACATATTTTCAACATAGTTGAGTTTTTATCAATTTTACATTTTGTTTGTCGCACTTTGGGAATGTAGGTAAATATTTTTAAGTTTTGTTAATATCTATAATCTTCTAATATTTTTCTTGGCAATATGTTACTGTAAGTTTTTGCAAAATTGTTTATGTAATAAATAAGCAATAATTAGGTCAAAATAATACTAGATTTGAATCCTTAAAAGTGTTAGAATATGCTTAACTCTAAAAACAATTTCGACGGCATTTACATTTTACAAGGAGCGTCTGCATGCTGAAGGGGTTCATTCGCTCCAATAATATTGACCGTCAGGCCGAGGGCATCACAAACAATCTAAAACAGTATTTCAATCTAGGAAATGCCACTCGAGTCCGCCTGACTTGTTTACAAGTGCCGACTCTGCGTCATGTGTTATAGTTAGTAGCTTTTATTCGGGCATACTGCTCCTTACATTCTCGGCCGCATTTAACAGCAAAACTTTCAGCAGTTTGCGCGTTTCTTAAACTAAAAGGAATGATCTCTCTTAGTTTTCTAAGTTGACTTTGAAAAGTTGGAGTTTCTCGTTTTTGTTTGTTTTCCGCGGAAAATTTTCCGCAATTCTAAAAGTTGTTTGTCTTTTAATAGGACAAAAACAATGGTTGGTATTTCCTGTTCTCGTTCCTTTCGATTTTAAAGAATGAACGAGTACCAAATGGAAATTAAGAACACTTTTGTTTTTCAAAAATTCTTTTCAATTAACTTAATGAATGGAATTAGTTCAATTTCACCGTGGAAATCTGAACATCAAGGCGAACAACTAATAACTAAACCGCAGACGACGCTTACACGAGTTAGCGAAAATTTACTACCTAACTTCCGGGACTTTCCAAAGTGGAGTTTTCTCTTTAGAAATTGCAACGATGCTTTTGCCACCGTTATTCTGCTGCCTTTGCTACTTTTCTCTTTCAGTAATAAATTTCTGTGCATCACTATCACATACAGACCCGCACGTTGTTGGTGCGAACTCGCTTTATGTTGCAAGCTAGTGAATGGGCGTATATGATGAGAACCGGCGTCGGCGTCCCCGTAATTGTGATGAATGGGT
Organism: Ignelater luminosus; assembly: GCA_011009095.1. Lineage (NCBI taxonomy): Eukaryota > Metazoa > Arthropoda > Insecta > Coleoptera > Elateridae > Ignelater > Ignelater luminosus. The sequence continues at coordinate 140,256 of VTPC01090618.1, forward strand.
GCGTCGCGGTGCTGGTCGCCGCTTAATCGAATTCATAGCGCGGATCACAGTTGGCACCCATTAGTAGATTGCCTGCGGTGTTCACTCGTTTTCTTCCTGCCACCAAACCACATAGGACACTTCCAAGTAGGACGATATAGTTTTTTTTCTTCAAACGTCCTCAACATATTTTATTTTTTATTTCAATTAATTGTTGAATTCTTTTGCATATTTATTACTATGCTGTTAAAGACTTGAAAAGGGCGCTGCTTGCCGGTTGCGTTTGAAATCGTAAAAAAGACAAACGTTTCAACTCTCCCAACGGTGACAGTGATAAGAGGTATCCTGGTCTTGTTTCCTAAAGTGGTTGCAATGGGGTATAGTGGTGCTCAACATCTAGAGAGGGTGGGCCAGGGACGATCGTTATCGCGGGGGAGCGATAATCAGCTGTGCACATGACACATCTGATGTGATTATCTCGGCATGTGCGAGCGGTCCCACCATCACACATATGTACTAACAGAAAATACTGGGACACATAAGTTTTAGTTTATCGGATTAACAGCCAGTTAGACTGATGTTCCTTTTTTTCTTTATGTTCTTGTTAGTAAGACGTATGGTTGGATATACTAATTGGAAAAAAGTAGTTTGTACTTAATGTCGTAATATCCTGGAGGCTATCAGCTTGTTTCTTTTAAAATTATGTCTTTGATTGAATACTGTAAAGCTTAAAAACTATTTAGTGGAAGCATTGTAGAAAGAGACCTAGAAATGTTATTATGAGAGACAAGAAGAGAGGAAATCAATGTGATAATTACTTTCCGAGAGCTGTATTTCTTTAACTAGCCATAAGTTCGTAAAGAACCTGTTTGGAATTTTCTGTTTTGCAGCAAACCTTTGAAATAAAAATTGAATATTTTTATCCTAGATTCAGGACACGAGCGTTGACAACATTAATTATGCCCCCCTTTATTGAACAGTTAGTTAAGTACTTGTAAAAATTGTAATGTTTCTTTACGTTTCTTATATTATAAAAATACCGCTTGTAAAATCGAATTTTCAGTTTCGGTAGCACGACCCAAGAAGCTCAATCGGTCCAAACGGTCTAATGTGACCATAAACCTAAATGGCTTGAAAAATCCGACCGACCTGAAAAGTTTTCATCCATTCAACAGCCTGGGGTCTAATTTAACATCATCATGCAGAACTATTACGTACTAATATCCTGACATTATTAGAGCTGAACATTACATCGTGTTTAGCAATAAGAATCTTTAGAAAAAAGGGTTTGTTAATTTGGAAAACCAAACGATCAGATAATCTCAGTCTTACTGCCCTCAGAAGAGAAATTGAAATGACTCGAAGAGCCTACTAGTTACAAACTCAAGACACTTATACATTTCAAAAGTAAAACCATGTAGAAGACTCATTCAAAGAAATTTTCCGTGCGGGATTTGCTTTGCTCAGCTACTGCAAATATTCTATATTTGTATAGCAACTTTCTCGAATCATCGAAATCATGATGTTCCCTTCTCAACAACTCCAAACCATTGGTGTAGATTTGCCAGCCACGAAATTCTTCTTCTGCCAGGATCTCTTTTTCCTACAACCTTTCCCTGTATGATATTTTGTAGAAGACGATATTTTTCTCCATTTCTCATGACGTGCCCAAGGTATTCAAGCTTCCGTCTCTTGGCATTTCGTTCTTCGGAATACTTCAATGTTAGTGATGTGATCAATCCAAGAAATTTGGAGAATTCTACGAAATACCCATATTTCGAAAGCTCTAATTCGGTCTCCAGTATTCTTCGACATGTTCCAACTCTCTACTCTGTACAAGGGTAGTTCTAGACTCATATCTCTATTGGACAAGAAAGGTTTCATTTTACTTAATAAATGCGTCTCTGGCTTTTTCAGTACAATTTTTAATCTCAATGGAGTGATCCCAAGTCTGACATTACAGTATCTAGGTATACGAATTTTCTGACACGTTCAATTGTTTGGCCGTTAACCGTGACATTATTTGTTTGTTGTGATGTTTTACTGACTACCATGAATTTTGTCTTTTTAGCATTCAATTCTGGGCCGAACTCTTCGCGCTTTGCATTGACAGTGTCCAGCAGCTGTTGGAGATCGCCAAAGTTATCTGCTATCAGTACCGTATCGTCAGCGTAACGTATATTATTGATCACTTCGCCATTTACCTTAATACCAATTGTAACTCTTCTCAATGCATCTTTAAAGATATGTTCTGCATAGAGATTAAATAATATAGGTGACAGCACGCAGGCCTGCCTAACTCCCCGCTGTATTGCTACGGGTCGTGTGAGTTGATCGCCCACTCGTACTGCCACTTGTTGCCCCCAGTAATAATTCTGATGTCCTTTGAGTCATTGCTTGCCTCTTTCAGTATTGGTATCATTTTATCGTGTTGGTATTGATCAAAAGCCATTTTATAATACAGAAAACAGGCAAATACAATTGACATCCCTATAACGCTGGAAGAGTTTCTGAGCGGCAAACAGACCTCGTGTACCAAAAACATTGCGGAACTCAAACTGACTATCAGTCATATTTCTCATATTTTCTATAAATTCGCGCGTGAATAATTTTTAAGAAAACCTTAAGATGTGACTCATGAGGCTAATCGTTCTAAAGTCTTTGCAATTCCGGAGGCGTTTTTGAAAAATGTTATTAGCAATTGGATATAATTTTTTTCCATAACCTTTAGAAGTTCTACGGGAATCTCATCCGGACCAAGAGCTTTGCCACCTTTGGCTGTTTTGATGGCATATTTAACTTCTGATTGCGTTATTTCGGGTCTTTCTGTTTCAGGGAAGTATTCCCTTTGCGGTCTTTCTGTGCCTTGAAATAACTTTTCAAAGTATTTTTGCCATACATTGAGTTTTTCCTTTATTTCTCTCACTAATTCGCCATCATTGGTCTTGATGGTATCTGGCACTCGTTTTTTATATCTGCCAGTAGCTTTTTTTATCTTCTTGTGTACGTCTGCTGATAAGGTCTTCTATTTCCTTGTACTTGCTCGTCATATATTGTTCTTTTGCTTGCCTTATTTTCTTCTTAATTTTACGTTGTGTTTCGCTGTAATTTTCCGAGTCTTTGACTCTTTGTACTTTACTAGTCTACGTTCTTTTGCTTTAGATGTTACTTTCTTTATTTCTTCCCACGATTCTTCTACTTCCATTTCTTGAAACTGGTTCTTCGTCATTTCTGAACAAAGGGTTTCCTGTATTTGAATTCTCGTGTCTGCATTTTTCAGTTTATTCAGATCATCTCTCTGGTGGTTTGATTTTTTTTTGAGGATTTCCCTAATTTAATACGAACTGAACAGACAAGCGGGTTATGGTCGGAATGGGCATCGGCTCCTGGATATGTTTTAGCCGATAGCATACAGTTTCTGAGCCTATGCTTGATTAGTATGTAATCTATCTGGTTTCTAACCAGGCTGTCAATTGTATCTGCAAGAGATATCCATGTGGACAGCCTTTTAGGGGGGCTGCTTGTTATTACAAATTTTGCTTCTCTCCGGAATTGTATTAATCTTTCTTTAATAAATTAGGAGGTTATAATTGGAAAAACTTTTCTAGGTTACAGTTTCTTCTTCCTTAATATTGAACAGTTGGAATACTTCATGACGCTGCCATTTACAGCACGTATGTTATGCAAAAGCTAACGAAGAACCAAAGAGCTACAACTGATGCGCAGAACTCGAAGTTGGTCTTTTCCAAGACGAACATCGGTTACAGATGCAAAAGCTCAAAATTAGTCGAAAACCACAGCACATTCTGAAATATTTAACAGCAATGTATAGTTAAACCTTGGATTGTGAGTAACTTGGTTTGCGAGTGTTTTGCAAGACGAACAAAAAATTTTAGTAAATTTCAACTTGATATACGAACGAGGTCTTGTAATACGAGCAATACGGTCTGCCTTATTAGGAAATTCGCTTTGATATACGAGTGCTTTGGATTACGAGCACGTTTTTGGAACGAATTATGCTCGCAATCCAAGTTTTGACTATACCCCACTTCTTTCCTTTTTGAAACAGATCTTAACAATTTTCAAGTTGTCAAGACTTGGGGAAGGATCTGCCTGAATTAGGCTTATCATACCCCACATTAAGGCTGAAGTAGAGTGGTGAAAATTGATGCAGATGATCTTTGGCTGAAATTTAAGGGCTGGCCTGGGCATTTATCTGGCAAAACAAACGTGGAAAACTATCTAGAGTATATTTGAATACAACTGTATATGTTGTGAGAAAAAACAAAAAGCCAAGATGTCACACGATATAGGGTCTAATTAAGTGACCCTCAATCATACCAGCTCATACCTTTATGCTGAATCGATGTTGAAATCTGGTTTCCCAAACTTCAAGTGGATTTTCTATTGCCCATGTATGCAAATCATGGTAGTTGTTTAACTTCGTTTCTACTGAATGGCATTTTGTAAATGGTAAGGATAATACTCTTCATCATGAATTTTACGCCTCACTAAACTTTGAGACAAACCTAGATGGTTAGCAATTTTATGGGCGCTTATAACAGGATCAGCAATTATTGCATTTGTGATATCATCTTCTGTCTCGATCAACATGCTAACGATCGGTGAGTTTTCCGAATGGATTATTGTGAATTCTTATGAAAACTCGATGATCCAAATGTCTACGATTCAGGTGCCGCTGACGGTATGGTATTCTTCAGCTGCAGCAGCTGCATTTCTATGACGCATTCCATAAATAAAATGCATATCAGCATATTCGTGAAGATTACTAAAGCAACTTACTACACATGGATTATTTGACAGAATCCTTGTTATTTTGCATGGCAACTAGATCTAATTTGCAGCCAGTTTTTCCTGATTATCTCAGTAATCCTTGAAAATAGGATACGAGTGTGTTATTGTTTTTAAGTTCGAATCACTTGTCTAATGAGGTCCTAGAGTTGTGTCCACACCTTCTGAATCACCCAGTATGTAATATCAAATAGAAGTTCATTTTATGATCAACTTTTGATCCTTCTTCATCTTTAGTAGATTATAACTCTTAAGATCTTGTACCAAAAGATGAGAACAATCTCATTCTGCCCAATAGACAGACAATCAATTTTTAATGTCTTTGATTTCTTGAAGGGCTGTTTCCTCTTTTTCTAGGATTCTTTCCAACGAACTCCGAAGGAGTCGTTACTGAATTTGGGAAGTCTGTCTGTCCGTCTGTATGTCCGCATTTTTGTCAAATTCTGAAATCTTGACTTCAGATTTCGATTCTACATCAAAAACTAAAGACAACGTGGTATCATCTTCGTTTTTTGATAACTCTTCGGGAACATGGTCAAAATGGCGGCCAAAAATTGAAAAATTTTTAAAATTTTTTTTACTTTAGAATTGTATTCTACATCAAAAAATAAGACAAACGTGTAGTTTTAGTTTTTTGATATCACCTTGGGAATATGGTCAAAATAGCCGCCAAAATTTGAAAAAGTAACAAAACGGGAGTTCGTTGTGGTTATGCTTTGCATTCCTGGATGTTTTCTTCTTCCTTTTACCTTCATTTTTGGTTCATAGTAACAACTTAGAACACGATGCACATCCTGCCCAGTTGTCCAAATATCTATTCTATTCTGATCAAGACGAAATAATATTGCTTAAATAATTTAAATGGGTTCATCTTTTAGTGGGATGCGATATTTAATAAACAAATATCTTTAATTTGATTAGTCGACTCTTCTAATAGCTAACAGTAACTGAGATGAAATCATAATCCATAGTCCAAATGTTGGGTATAATCCTCAATGATTTTTTGATTTTTCTTTCGCGAATACGAAGATAAATCTGCGAGATCAAGTGAGCAATCGGTTGAAAGGCAGAAGACAAAAGATCTTTAGTTGTTATGGGTAATTAAAAGTACTTCATTGTTGAAAATTCGTCCTCGACAGTTTCCAATGAAAATCATTGAACAGTGGCTGTTTTTGTTAAAGAGGCTTTAAGAACCTCATTGAAATGAAAAACGCAATCAACAGCCGAATCCGAAAAGAGAGGTTGATATTCATTCCTAGTGTTTTGGACGGAAAATAGTCATTGTTTAATAATAATAAACGACAATTAATGAATTGTCGAAAGCATACTGAAATTTGGATATTGAATTAAAACGCAGAATCCAGTTCTCGAGGTACAAACCTGGTCGGTCAGAAGATCTTCATATCGCGAAAGATGCTGATATTAGTGTGACGTCAGTATATCGTACCTTAAACGGCAAAAAACGAATGGTAACAATACAAGGAGTTTTTAAGTCGTCTTATCTCTTAATTTAATAATTTTTTTGTTTTGATAAAATTGGCTCAAAGTTAAAAATAAACTTTTTGTATTGCGAAAATTGAAAAGATAAAATAACAACTGCAAAACATTTCCGTGGATCCTTCCGCAGGCTTTATATGGTTTTAGGTTAGCACTTTGAGCAAACCAAACAAATAAAAATCACAAGGCGAGAGACCTAAACTGTAGAGGGGATGTTCAACAGTATTCCACGACATTTCCTCCAACTTTCGTTTGGTTACTGATGCTGTGTGGGGCCGGGGATTGTAATGAAATTTTGTCTTTTGGACCTGTATGCTATCTTAACTCGATCTAACACGCAACAATATATTCAGCATTTATCGTACGTTGTTCGTGAAGGAAATCTACCACTGAAACTCTTCTTTGGTCCCAAAAAATAGTCACCATGACTTTGCCAGCTGATGGAAGAGATTTTGCCTTAACGGGCTCAGGCTCGGTTTTTCTTGTTCATTGTTTTGAGTTGGATGTGCACTAGTGCATCCAAGTCTCATCGCAGGTCAAAATATGTTTAAGAAAATCGTTCCGTTCCGTTGAATGAACACTATTGACACGCGCTGATTTCTACAGTTGTTATGTGGCGCTTGACGTCAATAAGGCGGCGAATAGCTGTGACATTGACATTTTCTGAGGTCAAGGAAGTCCACTTCTTTACGCCCTGCTATGAATATTTTGCATCAATATTTGACTTGGGTTATAAAAGGATATTTGTCCTATACTCTAGCAACAGTTTTCTCCTAATTTCTGCGGGTCCAAATTTTTCATAACAAAAGACATTCGATTAGTATTCGTTGCGCAGCTGAGACGTTCACCTGTTGCTGACTTATCTCGCTGACTACTAAAAGCGAAAAAACCGGGCCGTACTAAAGCGTGAAGTGGTGAGAGGAAGAGGTGTCTTCCCTCCACTCCAACACTCGATCCTGCCTACCATGAGTACAGTAACCTTGAGACTAAAAGGTTGAAATTTGAATCACCCACTTATATTACTTTTTGTTTGTGTACCTCACAGAGCAAATACAAAACAGTTATTTATGTAACAAGAACGAACAATAAAGTATTAGGGGTGCGTTCGAAAGTTTTCGAAAGAACTCGAACGAACGCCTAATACACTTTCCGCCCGTGCTGCATACAAAATTTTACCGACTGTAAAATTTGAAGTAATGAAATAATAAATGACTTTTCTTAAAATTCTACTGTAATATGTCACAATGATTTGAGATTGCTGCGATTTGACTTATTTACTATTATACAGGGTGAGTTTTTTCCGATGTTTAGTATGGAGATGTCAGAAACTAGCGCAGATAGAGAAACGATTAAAAGGGGGAAAGAATTGCAGTTTTACAAGCTCAATTTTGTTTTTTGGAAAAATGCATGGCTAACTAGATATCGCGCAAAGATAATTTTTTTTTTGTTATTTTGTTCGGTGCCTATGGCTCTGTTATTATTGACTTGAGAAAAAATGTGTAAAGGAAAAAGTTGTAGGTAATTGTGTGCTTTTTGAGTTGTGACACAAACTTGTGTTTTTTCTAATGGAAACCATAGTCGGCCATGACTTTATAAAAAAGGCCCGTTTTTAACGATTCTAACGATATACCACTTGGCATAGTTATTTTTCTAAATAAATAAATTATGACCTTTTTTTGTTTTCATTTTCTAACTGTTCCAGTAGTACGCTATAGAAACAATTGATAGATGCGCATCGCGTTTAATACTAAAATTCAAGTTAGTTATAAAAGTTTTTTTTTTAAATTTCGGAATTATAAACATAATTATTTTCAAATAAGTTTACCTATGTATATAAAGTACTGAACGCATCTTTGTACTTTTTGTGGTAATTAAAGTTATAACAAGCCAACAGCATTTTAACCACTTTATATGATATATACATTTAATAACGTTACATAAGTTTGTCGTTAGTTTACATCAAGCACTATATGTAATCATTATGGTCTGCTGATGAAGGTAAATAATTCTGAAACTCGGGTTTAGATTGCAGTTCTTTCTTATAATTGCAAACAAATCCGTGACGCCATCCACCTTTTAGGTTTGAAAGTTTGTAGGTATGTAGACATTAAATACTACTGTTTTAATTGGCAATAAATTGTGCAAAAAGCTGATTTGTGAGTAAGATTTATTCAACTAACAAGTGTTCTATTTGTTAAACCATTAGAATAGAATAAATGCTAAGGTACGCTTAAATGAGCACAAAGATTATAAGTTGAGAGATTGCTTGCAAATCGTAAGTTTGAGTTTTTTTATTCTTTTATTCAAGGATTTTAAAGATATAACTTACTGGAAATAATTTGTATTAATGTAATACGTAAATCTTCATCTAATTCCTCTTAATTTTTTATTACAGTTTCGCTGTATGTGTCGGTGTAGTCGATCAATTAGCCAAATGTTGCCTTGCTGTTCGCGGACCCGTCCACGACATACCTTCGGCCTGTGCCTTTCTATTAGCCGCTCTGGAATTCCTGACAGCCCTTGCCAGTCATTGTCCAGAGGAGTCTGATCCTACTCATTTGGTAATCAGTTTTTTTTTTATTAGATCCATTAGAAACAAAATTCTTCACACCTTTAATTGTTCTTGCAGATAGCAACTCTTCACGGAACCGAACTGATGGGCGCCGTTTCTATGCTCTACGGTTCACTGTTACCTCCAGAATCGGCACCTAGAACAGAAGGACAGTCTCCTCCTGTTATTCCTACACCATGCCTTAATTTAGCTACAGCCACCTTTAAGCTCCTAAGACGTGTCGCTGAACTCGACTTGAAGAAATTTCAGGTAAATTTAGTTTGTCAACGGAAATTGTCTCTAAATACTTCTTGTGTACATAACACGCAAGTATTCGCTCTGGTGATACGATATTTTCGTATGTGTAGTAAATTACTGAATAGAAGCAAAGTAATATATATACAGTAGAATGATAAACAAACATATCAGTCAAAGTACACAAGGATACGCCCTAGAGATCGTGCCCAAATTAACTGAAGCCAGAGTACAAAGCCAATTTCCAACTGGAAGCAAAATGATTCAATTAAAACGCAGCGGCCGATGTAAATATAGTTAGAGGTCTATCTGTAAACAGGGGAAGCTAACTTAAATTGATACCCCCGTCCAGCAGCGACGTTCGAAAAGCATGGCTTTTCGAAAGCGCTAAATTAATATCCGATCTTGCAATTTTAGACAAAAGAGACGTCGAGAATTTTTATTTGCCAGATATTTTTCTAATAGGAATTATTTTTGAACTTACATCCTATTTTTATGTAAATAATAAATACTATACAAATGATGATTTCATTCATATTATGACAACAATACGGCCGTGAGACTGCGGCATTCCCAAGACTATTCTCCCCAAGGGAAAGTCACGTGCTTGCATGGAGAGGCACATTCTGTTTTATCCTCGGGGACCTAAGCTGAAGTAACAGTATATTGGTCTCATTCAAAAGCGGAACTTTTCTCACGTATTTCAGTTTTAAGCTTTACATGCGACAATGGCATGCTTTCAGGGAGTCCTTGGAGCCGAAGGGATTTCCTTGCAATTCCGACACATCGCCAGCCATCTTATATGGTGCTGCGCTTCACCCACTTTACCGAAACCATCCGCACCGAATAAGAATAATTCCGCATCTGCCGCTGAAACTCACCAGCAGCTTTTGCACGAAGCGATCATCGTCGCAGGGTATTTCGCTATTGGTGATCAGGATAATCAGGTAATGTACGAATTTATTTAAAAAATAAAAATAAAATAATTCAACGGCACCAGTTAACAGCACATAATTTATAAAGAGGATTCTTTCGTTGCGGTTTCCATTTATCTATCTGCCAATGGTTCGGTTTTGTAATAGATCGCGAATAATGGTCGATTAGCGATCGTCAAATCCGGGTTGTCGCTTGCCAATATCCGCACGTCCCGTGTTAATGAGGGCGCGGCATGGCCAGAGACCGCGAGGACGGGGCCTCCGGTGGCGCCGCGCTATCTTAATGACGGCGGGCGGCGCGACCGACCAGCATGGAATGCGGCCCAGACACGGCCTGCGTCATGTTCCCCAAAAGAAACCGAAAACTCCGTCGTGGTGCTTCTTGAAAAGTGATAATAACACCCATGTTATTGCTTCATAGATCAGAATAGAAATTGATCGGTCAGTGGCGCATCAATGGAATTTTAAAAATATTTTGCCCGTTTTTCGTTTTTTAATATTTATTATTGATTTCGGTTTATTATATATTTCTTTTGTTAGAATTTATTTTTTAAAAAGCCAATTTTAGATTCGTAATTATTAGCAAGAGGCAGATTTAGCGTGCGAAAGCCAAACGCCTAATTTTGATTTTCAATAAGGAAAAGATTGCTATTATTAATCTAATTCGCAATTATTTATTGAGTGATTGACAAGGTTTTCAAATAAATCAAATGAGGCAGTAAAATTACAGATCTGTTAAGTTAACAATCGTTATTTCAGAAAGGAGTGAAATGTTTGTTGTAGATGGGAAAGTTTCGGCTTGTTATGACAAAACAAATTAATAGTTCCGTTAGTTTTTTCTTTTCCTAATGGGAAAAATAAATTAAATCATTTATCTACTAGGTAGCTGTAATAGGTACTTTTAGCTAACTTTTATTTAAAACGACCTTTGTTTATCCGTCAGTTTCAGTAGTGCTCTATAAAATACATCGTGAAAACCTATAATAAAACTAATTTCTGTAACTCGAAGGCTTTTTAAAGCCAAATACAGAATTTATTATTTTGAATGGTAGTAACAATAAATTAACATATTCAGATTATTTTAGCCTTGTGTACAGAAATGTAATTTTACTTCTCTCCAAAAAAAAGTGAGTTTCGTTATTTTAACTTTTTTGCTGAATTTTCGTATGCAAGTGTAATTTTTCTTTACTTTATCTTAGTTTGTTTAACATCTAGAAGTTTAGAAAATCGATTTTGGAGTTAAGCAGAAATGCGTGCAGTACCCGAATTTTAGGCCAAACGGCAATTATTATTTGTAGTATTATTATTATTATTATTATTATTATTAGAGAAATCAACTCTATACAGGGTGGCTGAAAAATCGTTCCCCAACCTATAACTATTTTATTTTTAAAGATATGAAAAAAATTCAAAGGTGAAAGTTGTTTGATGTAATAAGAGGCATAATATCATTCATTGAAAGAAAACTCAACGCCTACTGTTTTTGTATAACATTAACTAACTTTAATTGTTTAAATGGAACACCCTGTATATTTCTCAAAATTCTGAATACACATGAAATTCTCTTCTCTACCATATAACATACTTAACGATTTTCTTAAGGTTTTGGCCTGCAAGATCCCCCGATTTATCAATTCTGGATTACTTCGTATGGGGCTTTTTCAAAGATCATGTTTATGTAATCATAATCAGCAAGTCTAAATGAGTTAAAAACTAAATTTTTCTGCTCTGAGAATTAAATTATGCCTAGCGTGTTGTAACATTTCTGGCGTAACTAATGCTATAACTGCAGTCTTTTTATTTTTCAACTCATTTAGTTACATGGAGTTACATAAACATGATCTTTTAAGTCCCATAAGAAGTAATCCAGAATTGATAAATCGAGGGATCTTGCAGGCCAAGTCCTCAAGAAAATCGTTAGGTATGTTATATGGTTGAAAAGAGAATTTTAGGCGTATTCAGGATTTTGAGAAGTATATAGGGTGTTCCATTTAAACAATTAAGGTTAGTTGATGTTATGCGAAAACAGTAGGCGTTGAGTTTTCTTTAAATGCATGATAGTATACCTCTTATTATATCAAACAACATTCACTTTTGCATTTTGTTCATATCTTTAAAAATAAAATAGTTATAGGCTGGTGAATGATTTTTCAGCCACCGTGTATAGGAGTTGTGCAAAGACAACTTCATACACTACATAGGAGAAATCACAGTTCCGCCTAGTGTCCGTTCGGTCCAGACGTCGGTAGTGGTCCCTCCTCAGTCCTTACCCAGTACACCTGTACTGTCCCGCGATCAGGCACATGGTGCGACCTGTTGCAGCAACCTTCGTTCTGGGGTGCGAAGGCCCAGTAGTGGCGCCGGCAAACACGCGGGGCGCTCTGTGTTTAGGGAGGCGCAGACCCCCCCACAGCCGGTGTCCCTTTCCACCCGCGTACGTCGTTGCCAGGGGAGAGGCGCGACTATTGGCGCGGGTGTATGATTCCCGTGCTCTCCAGGGTGTCCGTACTCTGAACGCGTCCCGGGCCGCGGCGCAAGTAAGCTTACGGCCCCGAAGTCCCTCTTACCACTGCCTCCGTCTATTCCTAGCAGCCGCTACCGAGCTCACCCCCTACACCACGCAAGTAGGGGTGCGGCTCTGGAAAGCATTTGTATGTCGAAAACCTCTGTCCGTTGACATCCAATAAACCGCGAGTGTGGTGCAGTCTTCTACCGTGCACGAAGTGTTGTGTTCAACTTCAAGTGACCACCAGAATCACCGACATCGCCCGCGACAGCCGATGGATATCTAACCATATCCATCGCCCCTGTCGCGAGCCCATCCACGGCCTCCTTCACGCCACCATCTTGTTTCACACCAACGCACGGCATGGGGGCACCAAATTCCAACTGCAAATTCATTTACATAGGGGTCAATGACCTCTATACAACTCTTCGCCTTGACGCTTCGACCAGGCCATATCAATACCTCGAAGCCGAGCCAAATCATCCAACGCCAACTACGGATCCGCCACAAGTAGCTTCCGGCCAACACCGACATCCCTTGAAGCCCTTTTCAACCATTTTTCGAATTCCACCACAAACCACGCCCATCAGGCCACGCCTACACCTTGGGTACTTCTAATTTCCAACTACCAGCAACCCAACATCTACGCCAAGCGCCGCCTAGCTCACCTCGCACCAACATCTGCGATAGTACCGGACGCCGCCACTTTTATGCTGCAATCGGCCCTCCTCGCGCCACTGTCAACTAAGCCCAAGATCTTCAACATCTAACACCACCGGCTGGTCGGGTGCCATGGAACGCCAACGAAGAACGTCCTCTACCTCGCTACCACCAAATAATATTTTCACCACTCGGCTGAAGAAGACCCAAATGGGACTTATAACGGCCGTCCGCCTTCGGCGGAAAATCAACCAATGACTTGACTTGAGAAATCATCTCATCGAATTCCTCATATGGGTAGTTTTCACATAAGTGTTTGATTTCGCTGCGCCAATTGTAGTTTAGAAATTTTCATGAATGGTTAATATTTAATTGCCAATAGCTTCGTCTATTATTATTTTATTTGATCCTGAGTTGGGCGCGCAAAATACCCAGTCTTTGAGCCTTTGGAGCAACAATTATTAGCAAATGGTGAAGATTTTGATCATTTCGGTAACTTATTTGCCGCACCCCAAATTATCATGAAGATTAATGCTGTACACTTTGAATAGTTTCTACTATATTCAAAATAAAAGATATCATTTTAAAAAACGTAAAAAACCTCCATCACTTTGCATAAGCAAAAAAAAAAATGTAAAAACAAATAAAAATTTGTACTATTTCCAAAATGTGTAAAGTAATATTAATTTTTCTTCGTAACTAAGACTAAAATAATAGACTTTTTAATACTAAAAATAGAAACGGAGACCAAGTTATATTTGAACTTTTTAACTCTAACATTTTTAATGTATTAACTTTATAACTACGCACTAAGATTACGTTACAACAGATACCATACTAGCTGATGGCTTGGTGTTGTTATTATCTGTTTTCTTAATTAAGGAAAAAGAAATCAAAGAAGATGATTTACAAATTTGGAGAAATAATTAAAAAGATACATTTCGTCATAAATATACTTCACATCATATGAATTCTTTTGGTGGCTACATTTAGCTCCAAAATCACAACAAAAACAGGATAACTCCCTGAGAAAATGAAAGCGGGTTTCTTTCTTGATCAAGTTATTTGGTGAATAGACATGATACGTGGTACACTTGGTATTCGGTTACGTAACATTTTTTTAAAATTGAGGATATTCTCCATTGCTTCCCACATTTTAACTGATGAGGTATCTCTTAATTTTGTGACGAAATCTGCAGCACAAGTAATGTCGACACCTCCAAGAACCATTCGATCTGCTGACCGTTTTAGGGATCCACCTACCCTATCCATTGGACCTTTCCCATGACCGCTCTCGCTATGGTTTCATGACATTTGTTCTATCGACGGACAAATTGATGGGATTATTTCCAACAAATAAAAGATATTTGATCTGTTCCTATATTGGGACGTTGACCCATCTGAGAAAAAGTTAATACTGCGCATAATGTGTGTTAACTAACATCTAGCCCACCTTTGACATCATGTTTAAACAATTGAAACGCGCTGATTTTTAAGAAATTTTCTATTGTACATGTAGTGTGTAGCTAACAAAGCCGCTGCGTATTTATAAACTACCAAGATGAAAGTAAGCGAGCAGAATTTTCTGAGAAAAAGAGTCTACGATATGCTTGGACAGCAAGAGAGAAATAGTGTAAGACAACACTTTTTAGCTGAAAAGGTAAGCAGAAAAACTTTAAACAACATTTTTAGAAGATATGATCAAGGTTTGCCAGTGCATAAAGCTGTTCGAGGTGGACGAAGAAGCAAATTAAATAATGCACAAAGAAGAAAACTAATTGAAGCTGTCAAGAATACAATTGGAACGAGCACAAGGAAGTTAGCCAATAAATTTAAACTGTCAAATGTAGGGTTATGGAAAATTTTAAAGAGGAACAATATTTCATATCACAGAAGAGTTACTGTCCCAAGATACACTGAAAAACAAATAGCAGAAATCCCAAAAAATGCCGTTTACTTAGAAAATATTATTTCAAAAAAAATGTTGAAATTATTCTTGATGATGAGAAATATTTTACATTTTCATACAGCACCTTGGATCAAAATAAAGGATTTTATGCAGAAAATGTTGAAGAAACATTACCTAATATAAAATTTATAAGTAAATCCAAATCTGAAATGAAAATTCTGATCTGGTGTGCTATTTCGTCAAAAGGAATTTCTTCAATTTATGTTCAAAAAAATAGAGGACAAGCTATCACCGCTGACGTTTATATAAAACAGTGTTTACCCAGATTAAAGAAATTCATTGAAAGAAATCATGTAAACGACAATTCTATATTTTGGCCAGATTTGGCATCAAGTCATTACGCTAAAAAGACACTGCAATGGCTTGATGACAATGATATCAAATACGTCCCTAAGGAGGCAAATCCTCCTAACATACCTAAAGCTCGGCCTATCGAGAATTTCTGGTCATTGCTTGTTGTCGAGGTATATAACAATGGCTGGGAAGCACAAACCGCTGAGCAACTTAAAAAAAGAATCATCTATTGTGTAAAGAAAATTGATAAAAAGGTTGCGCAAAGCATGGTTGGAGGTATAAAAACAAAAATAAGAAAAATTGAAGATCACGGACGCCTATGTTTGTATAAATAATTTTTTGTATTGTATATATTTAGTATTAAGTAAAAAATCAAAAATTTAATTGTTTAAAACTTTTTTGTTTACTGTACTAAATAAACGTTTGAAAATTGGGCCAGATGTTAGTTGACACATGTTATTTGGCATTGTCGAAGAAAGTTGCTTCAGTAGTTCATGTAAATGGGTCCATATGGAGTGGGCTTGGTGGTCCAAAGTGTCACTAACGAAGCAGAAAGGTTTTTTAGAAAAACGCGTGTAATAAACACCTGTATGGAGAGATAATTGTTTTTTTGATGCACCAAAATGCATCTAGAGTATTTGGCGACATAGTTTTCAGCAAAATCTATGTATAAAATAAGTTCATCATTTTCTATTGTTTGTTTTTTGGTTTGAAGTTCTTTTAGTTGATGCAACATGACGGAAACGTCCTTTTTGTAGTTTTTTAACAGTAGATATTATATTTTTCTCAACTGTTTTTTTTTGTTTTTTTATTAGCCTTTCCCCTTTTATTGTTGCCCATTGCTGAAAGTTTATCTCGTCGTCCATATTTATTTTGTCGTGTTGAATTACCGCAATCAATCGCTCTTTATTGTCGCATTTATTTCTGCAAGCACTGTTTACTACTTGGATTGCATACCGTGTTCTTTATTAAATATTTGATCAGTAGACCCAAATTTGATGTAATTTTTAAAATAGAGTTTTTCAACAATTAAAGACATATTTGCATTTGCACAGGTTTCTCTGTCTTGTTTTTTTTTTGATGTACAATCCAGAATGGTTTGTGGCGACAAAACGTAGGATAAGATATGTGCAGGCGTTTTTCTTTGCTAAAATTGTGATACAAACTTTTTAAGGAGTGCAACAGAATCCTATTTTATTTTATTTTTGATCACAAAATCTTTTTTTTTCCAGGACACATTTTAGAGTTTTCATCTCTTTGTAAAAACTGTTTAACTTCTATCATTATTTCGCGAGTTTTTTACTATTTCGTTTTTTTTCCTCTCATATTGCATTAATTTCGGTTTCTCTGAATACTTTTTTTCTAGTCTGTATGGTACCAAGTCTCTAATTCCGGTAACCAAATTGTATTTTCGAAAAAGGCTGCTACTTACCACTTTGGCTAAGATATTATTTCCTTTTGTGTTTTTATTTGAAGGCCATTTTCTTTTATTTGGGTAAAGAGAGTCTCACCAAGAAGGAGCTTCTTTTTACCCTGTGGTGTTACAGGCAAACCTTTGGTTATTTGCTTAACCTTGAAATTTGGCGAGTTAGTATTTTTGGGCGTACGGTTCCTGTAAACCTTTTCTTGTGTGTCCCAATTTCGATGCTTACTATTGGGATCTCGGAAATTGTAAGAGATACGAAGTCGGTTAAACTAGAAAAGTTTTGGCTATTTTCGAGATCAGTTTATTTATGCTTTTGTTTTTTCAAAAAAGTTTACGGCTTACTAGATATTTGCTGAAAACGAAATTATTTTATTTTTTTTTTTAAGTGAAATATCTCAGGAAAGAGCAAAGATAGAAAAGAACAGCAGAGAGGGTGTTTTAGAGAATTTACTCCGAAACACAAAAAATTATTTTCGCAATTGTCTTTTGTTTTATTTCGGCGGTGAAACGTAAATCCAAATTTTTTCTAATGGAACGCCTACTTGATTTCCATATTACTGTACTGCACACTTTAAATACTTTTCAGTGATACTGGTTTAACATAACTATTTTTTTGTTTTACCGAGTTATGAAGTGAAAATCATTTTTCATCATAGTATGCCATGACATCTCACACACAAAGTCGTGAAGTTTTATCAAAGAAATTCATTTGTCATGCAAAAATTGCTAAAACAAAATAAATACGCTTTTATGGGGCATTAGCTGCTTAGTTGATGCTATCTGTGAATGCTCAGTAAATTATCTTAAAAGCGTCTTTTGTTTTGTTTTAGCAACTGTTGCATAACAAATGCAATTTATCTGACAAAAACCAGTGATTTTCATATGTTTAAAGCCACGGCACACTAAGTGGGAAATGGTTTTTAATTTAAAAAAAATAAGATAATTTCGTTTTTAGCAAATATCTAGTAATCCGTGAACTTTTTTCAAAAAACAAAAGCATAAGTAAACTGATCTTCAAAATAGCCAAATCTTTTCTAATTTAACCGACTTCGTATCTCTTACAATTTGCGAGATCCCAATAGTGAGCATCGAAATTGGGACACTGTAGATCGAAAAACCATACTTACGCGTTTTTGGCCATAAATCGGTTCTGATGGCAATCAAGTCGTTGGTGCATTGCATTTTTATCAAGTTTGACTATTTTCTCGTTCTACGTTTCTTACTGGGGAAAGAAACTTTTTAAGTTTGAACACCACTCAGGGTGTAAACGCCTCTTTCGGGGTTGATAAAGAAATTCCTGATACCGGGAGGCAAGTAGCAAGCAAATCAGTCTTGCCGTTTTAAGAACCCTTTTTCCGCCACCGAATAACTATCTGGAAATGTTGATTCCACAAGAGCAACTGTTCTGTAAGTAGGTGTGCTCTAATGCGTGCAGCTACTATAGTTCTCCGTTGTTCCTTTATTTTGAAGATTGAACCTGTTTTTAATTCTTTTGTTTACAAACAGAAGAATTATAATTAGCATTTCTTTTTTTGTCTTAATTTTATTCCAAGAGTTTGTTCATTTGTTTTGCTCTTTTGTTTTGTTTATTTTATTTTATTGTTTGATACTTTTATTTATTTCATTTGTTTTTATGGCTTGAAATAAAACAAAATATTTGTTTTAAAAGCGGAGGCTTGGGCTGAGAGAGAGAGAGTAAGTGTTTGCGACTCCGAAGAATCTTTGAGATTGGAGGCTGCTGGAGTTAACTAGACTCAAAGGCTGCCGCTGGGTGATGTTGGTCGAGTGAACTGACTGAGTTCACTGAGGTGTTTGATGCCAGAGGTCAAGGTCAGATCATAATCGCTCCTGCTGCTGGGAAGGTAGGCATGAGCTTTTTCGGCCAAGATGGAATTTGGTAGTTGGTTAGTGAACGCTGCTGCACGCGGTCAAGCATAGGATAGGACGGTTGATAGCAAAGTTTCGTTTAAAATCCCCTGGACGGAAGTGTGGAGGTCCGACGATTCGGCTCCGTCGTCGGTCCGGTCTCCAGTTCTTCGTCGGGTTCACCGTCGCCGCTGATGTAAGGGCAACCACGTCAAGCACACCCACTCATACAACGAGTGCACCGCAACCCACCATCGCTGGCCGAGGCCTACTCGGTCTCCGGCATGTCGTTGACCTCCGGAGTCTTGCTGGTATCTGAAACAGAAAACAGAGTTTGACGGGAAGGAGGAGGTGTGGAGGTTTTGTGAATGGATGTACTGAGCATCGGGTGTGAGATTGGTTTATCCGGTGGCCAAGGCTGTGCTCTCCAAGATATTTTGGAGGTCGTCAGGGAGCTCCGGGGCTTGGGCGAGGAGAATGGCTGGAGGGTGTTTGAGCTTTCTCTCGGGTTTCCTGGGAATGGGAGTGTCGAGAGCGGCGGTTCAGTTTTGCCCGATGGCCCTCTTCACGAAGCGACCCCGCAGAAAGTAGAGCTTCGGGAGGGTAGAAGCAACACGGCCCTCTCCTTCCTGCGAAGCGATTCCACGAAGCAATAATTCAAGACGGGAACGGACGAATGGTTTGTAGGTGTGGATGCCGTCGCGCAAAACCGACAGGAGGGAGCTACGTTGATAGACGATATTGCAGCATTGCTTGGTTTGATATCACAGAGGCGGTCCTTATACCCCTTATAGCCCGGGATTAGAGTGGATCGGCCAATGGAATTTTTCAGTTGATGAGATGCCGTTTAAGTACACTAGAAAAACAGATCGTGGTTACGTATTGGGATAAAAATGTGCTAGAACATATCAAACACTTTATGGTATGGTACAAGGTGTACAAGTATGCAGCAGAGTTAACCGAATATGTTATTTATATGTCCAGATTGTTTCACGGGATCGTCTAAGACTTCAAGTAAAGAAAATCGCCTTTTGGTAACAAAATCGAACAGATATCCTAAACAATTTTCAACGGAGTTGAAGTTCTTGAAAACACAGTTTCACATGCCCCTCAGAAAGTCAGATGATTATACAAATAGGAAGCTGTTTGGTTTTTTTTTTAAATTTGTTTCAACTATTCGAGGAATTTAGTTGTTCTGCAAATCGAATATTGGCATAACTCCCGTGCACGTTTCTGGGAAATCTTCGGCAACTAAGGGCAACGACAAGTTGATGCTATCACAAGCAGCGAATCTGGAGAGTAAATACTGCAGGAGGTAACGTTTCTTCCCATGTTCATGTTTGGAAGGGCAAGAATGATCTCGTAAATGCTGCCTATGAAACATCTAATAGAATGACTGGATCAACAAGAATTTCGTTTTTGGGCGGATTCAGCACCTCTCCAAGCGTACTAACACATCGTTCAATAAGTCCCGAGACTAACAACGAAAACAACATTTTTTTTTTCAAAAATCATTTTTATTCATCAATATAATCTCCTTTTAGAGTGATACAATCTTTCCAACGCCTTTCCAACATTTCTATACCATGTTTATAGAAGGATTTATCCTTTGCTTCAAAATAGGCTTCAGTTTCGGCAATGACCTCCTCATTCGAGCCAAATTTTTTTCCCTGGAGCATTTTTTTTGAGATCAGCAAAGAGCCAGTAGTCGCTGGGGGCTAAATCTGGCGAATACGGGGGGTGGGGAAGCAAATCAAAGCCCAACTCGTAGATTTTTGCCATTGTTTTCATGGACTTGTGGCTTGGTGCATTGTCTTGCTGAAAAAAGGATTTTTTTCTTCTTCATGTGCGGTCGTTTTGCTGCGATCTCCTCCTTCAAACGTACCAACAAGTCAATATAATAATCACTGTTGATCGATTTACCTTTTTCCAGGTAGTCAATGAAAATGACGCCATGTGTATCCCAAAAAACAGACGCCATGACTTTGCCAGCAGATTGCTGCGTTTTTGGACGCTTTGGGCGGCTTTCGCCAGCCATGCGCCACTCAGATGATTGCCGATTCGACTCTGGAGTGAAATGATGTATCCATGTTTCATCCATGGTCACGTATCGACGCAGGAAATCCTTTTTATTGCGAGTAAATAGCGACAAGCAGCTCTCTGAATCGTCGATTCGTTGCTGTTTTTGTTCCATTGAAAGCAATCGCGGCACCCACTTGGAAAAAACCTTTTTCATGCTCAATTTTTCATGAAGGATTGTAAATACGCTTCCAGATGATATCTGTGTCATTTCTGCAATCTCACGGACCTTTACTTTACGATTTTTCATTACGATTTTGAATACTTCACTCACATTTTCCGGTGTAACGGCTTCCAATGGCCTACCCGAACGTTCCGCATCGTTTGTGTCCGTACGACCACGTTTAAACTCAGCATACCAACGACAAATCGTTGATTTGGATGGAGAGGAGTCCGGGTAACGTTTCTCAAGCCATTGCTGGGCTTCTACGGTGTTTTTACCCATTAAAAAATAATGTTTTATCAACACGCGAAACTCGCTTTGTTCCATTTTTCAAACAAATTACAAAGTGACTTTACTCTAACCTCGATAACTCTGCTGTTTGTGGTCCAATCGACGTGAAATTTTTACACGTTTCATGTGAAGGTTCGCACTCTAGGGAAACGTGGCTAGTTTGGTACTACTAGCACCATCTCTGGGTTAGTCTCGGGACTTATTGAACGATGTGTTAAATGCTCAATCAATGCTAAGGTATTAATATAAATAGATAATCACAATAATCACTGTAGTGTACAATGTTTGAAACAATAATGGCACAGGCACAGTGCCCTTAAAAATGGCTTATAGTCGTGAATGTGGTAGTCAAAAAACTATCAAAAGATTGACCAATCTGATATTGCAGGCTGTTTGGAAAAGCCTCTAACAAGACAGCGACAATTGAAATTGTGTAAAGGAATTTATTTGATCAAAACAGGATATTGTCAATTGTTTACTGTATCATCTAATAAAAAAGAATTTGAAGCTAAAGAAAATATAAAAGAGAAAAATACACAAGTGAAAAACCAAAAGAAACCAAACGAAAAATTATGATAAATGATATGTGACACCAAAGGGAACCAACCTGAGTACAAAGAAACAATTGATGGCAGATGCCTTTAGATTATTATACTTTGTACAAAAAACCGTTATAAATAAATTGTAATTAGTAGGACAAGTATTAAGGCTTTTTTAAGTGATCGATATTTTCCATATTTCGTCTACATGAATTAACATGTTAGACAAAAAAGATTAAAAAGAAACTAACGTTATAAATTGTCAAAAAAAAAGGAATTCCGTCTCTGCCATTTTTTGTCATTGTATATTACGATGCGGCTTTGATATGGTGTAACATTGTCACAAATGTATGCACGGTAGCTCTTTGATCCTTTTACAATTAGGACTCCTACCCACTACAGATTGTTATCTGGCCGTCTTGTACATCAGGTACAGCGGTCCCCGATAAAAATTCCAGAAATGTACAGTAGAAAAGCACCTGCAGGATTCCACCGGCTGATTGTTTCCAACGTGCGTGGTCGATAAATAATTTTTTCCACGCGATCGCGCGTTCAGCGAAGGAAATTACTCCATAGCGGATGATTGATTGAAATGCCGGTGTTTTATCAGTAATTTGTACTAAAATATTATGAGCGCGTATAAAAACTGGGCACCTCAGAATGTATCGATAATGACTCGAAGCGTGGTGGTACTATCTCTTGTGTTTTATTAGCTGCCATTAACTTTGTATAATATTTCAGCTGAAGAATTTAAAGGAATGCTGTTTATTGGTTTTGAATTTTTTTATGTATATCTACGTCTCCGTTTGATCGGGTTTTGTTTTGCTACATAATCTCCTTTATCATTTATGTACTTCTTTTATCAGGGAGGATAAATGATTCTTTTAAATAATGTGTGTAAATTGACCGTTTAATGAAGACGACTTTAAAATGCTTAGGGTACGTCTGTCTGTCTGGCTTACGTTCGTATTGATTATTAACAAAAATAAGCAGATTAATAGTTTATGTTAGTTATAAATACTTGATTAGTTTTGTTTTTCTTATTCTAAGGCAATAAGAATACAAATATTATCATAACCTATAAAAATATTATTAATAATAAATACGAATGCTTTTATCCGATCAGTTTGCCTTTTCCTCGGTGAATTATAAATGTCATCAAAATACGGAGTACTACTGTTCGTGTAATATAAATGACGTTTTAAGATTTTAATTTAGTCAAATGAAGAGGGAAGAATATGTGGAATTTGTGAAAGGTTTTTTAAACGAAAAGGTGTATTGATGATTTTTTTAGAATTCAGTTACTAACATCAATTACCACATAATCTTTGTTCTCATTTCTTCATTCTCAACTCTTGGAATGAACAAGCTCATTTGCAAGTTGTCTTTTGTGTAATACCATCTAAAGCTTTCCAAAATTAAGCGCCTGCCAAAACACTCTCATGGAACAACCTTGTTTATTTTACGAACGATCAACGAGCCAGACAGCCAGATTATAAATTTTTCTGGTACTAGAATTTCCAGCAAAATTTGAATCGAGCCCAGACAGGTCAACTAAAGCCAGCCAGGACCAGCGATAAAAAGATCAGGGGAACAATTTGCTTTCAGGATTGAGAACTCCAAACGAAATCAACTTGTATATTTTCTTCATATTGCTAATAAAATAAATCTCGTCTTTATCCAATCCTTTGCTCAATTCTTGACATTCAAGATTTCACGAAACAAAAGCTAAAGTCAATCCAAACACAAAATGTAAATGTTTAGATAATCTCAGAAGGGTTTCTACCCACAGATTCTTCTTCGGGGCCCTAAGAAGACACGGCAGGCACATAGTAGTAAGTAAATGAGGGAAATTCGCATAATCTTATTAAGCTGGAAGAATTCAAATTTTTCTAAATCGCTAGACGGTGTCAAGCTCAGATGAACAACATTTCTATCGTGGATGGCTATACTTTCCGCTTTTTACACGTAGTGGATTCCGACAGAAGAAACCTTCTTTGATCAATTTAGCAATACCAGAAAACTTGAAACCAAAATTTAAAAACAACTCCAATTACACTGACCAACAATGGAAATGTTTCGGGCTTAAAAATAGCTGATTTTTATGTATTTCCACCTGCTGAATTTAAAAATCACCATAAAAATTACCGATTAGCTCTTGTTTTCGAGATACACTGACATTTTATATTCTCTATAGTCTATATTTTCAATCAACTATCAAAATACAACAGTAATCTAGCTGTGGATAGTTTATAAACGTAAACACCATTGCTGTGACGGTGAATTTCATATTATTTCTGTTGTAATTAGTGCAGAATTTCTTGTTTTGGAGTGTTTTTAAAAAATAAAATTTGTTACATCAACATGCCACGGAAATGTGTAAATTTAGTGAACAATTTTTGTTACATTTGTGATGAAATAACGTTTTCCTCACAGAAACGCAATTCGACGCCTCTTGTGAAGACTGCCTACCAGCATTATTTTGGTATGAAGGTAGAGGACAATGGTAAGTCATGGGCTCCACATAAATGTTGCAATTCATGTTCAGTTTTATTACGAGAATGGCTGAAAAATAAAAAACTATCAATGGTTTTTGCTGTGCCTATGGTTTGGCGGGAGCCTACAAACCATGCAGATGACTGCTATTTTTGCTTGACTCCGTCTATAAAGGCAGGATTGTTAACGGGAAAAAAAGGAACAGTTCAATACCCGAATCTTCAATCTGCTATTCGACCTATTCCACATTCAGACAGTTTATTAATCCCTACTCCACCCCAAAATTATGAGTTGGAAGTAGAAAATGAAGACAGTGTGAATGAAGAAGAACCCAACAAGCCTTCAACATCCCATGACCCTGATTTTGAAGAAAAAGATGATCAACCGGACAGATTGAACCAATCGGGGTCGAGTGATCTCATTCGAGACCTTGACTTGTCACAGGAGAAGGCGGAACTTCTAGGGCCAAGGTTACAGCAATGGAATCTTCTTCAACATGATGTTAGGGTCTCCAAGTACAGACGACGTCAACAGGATCTGCTTCCTTTTTTTTGAGAAGAAAAACAATCTTGTTTTTTGCTGTGGCATTAATGGTTTGATGCAAAGATTGAATCTGAAGCATGATTCAACTGAATGGAGACTATTCATAGACTCCTCCAAGTTTAGTTTGAAAGCTGTATTGCTGCACATCGGCTACCGTCTTCCTTCTATTCCTGTTGGTCATGCAGTTCGCATGAAGGAGACTTATGCACACATGACAGCCCTTCTCGACTCAATCAAATATGCGGAACATGAGTGGAAAATCTTGGCGATCTAAAAGTCATTGTTGTACTCTTAGAAATGCAATTAGGGTACACTAAATACTGTTGCTTTTTATGTATGTGGGACAGTAGGGATAGGAAATCACATTATATTCAAGCAGATTGGCCTGCAAGAAATTTTAACTCTTAAAGAGAAAAAGGTCGTTGCCGAGCCTCTCGTGGATCCAAAAGATGTTCTTCTTCCACCCCTGCATATCAAGGTGGGTTTAACGAAGAATTTTGTCAAAGGGGTGGACCGAGAAGGTCAGGCTTTTAAATACTTGAGGAAAAGATTTCCTAGATTAAGTGATGCAAAAGTCAAGGAAGGCATCTTTGTTGGGCCACAAATACGTCAATTCGTAAAGGATCCTGCGTTCGACCTAGTTTTGGAAGGAAAAATAAAATGAAGCTTGGGAAGCTCTCAAGGGAGTTATGCATGGATTTTTAGGGAACAAAAGAGATGATCACTACACTCAGTTGGTGACAGTACTTCTACAAAAATACCATCAATTCGGATGCAATATGTCCCTAAAAATTCATTTTCTCTACTCCCATCTCGATTTTTTCCCACCTAGTTGTAGAGCTGTCAGTGACGACCACGGAGAAAGATTCCATCAGGATATTTCTGTGATGGAACGGAGCTATCAGGGCCGCTGAAATGAAGCAATGCTTGCGGATTACTGCTGGTTTGTGTGTAATTTAGGGCTGCTCCAGAACTCACTTACAAGAGGAAAGCCAAAAGACAGCGATCTCATGAAGCCACCAATTGATTCTCTGTAGATTCAACCACGTAGTAGGTGTTCTTTCATCAATTTAGGATGTAACTATCATTAAAAAAAAGAATGATTGCACTTTTAATGTTGTTAGCATATGTAATTAATATTTACCGTTTTCTCTTAATTTTTTAAAATGAAAAACTTTCACCTATTGTATATCAGAGAAACTAGAGCTAATAAAAATCTTTCTTTATCCTATTCGTTTTTCTCAGCCCAAAATTAGTAAGAATTAATTCATGAAGGGAAGGAAATATTAAAAAAAATTTTTTTGTTGGGCAGTGTTATCACAAAGTGATGCGGTTTCTACACATCATAATTAAACCAAAAAACGGTTTTCAAGGTCCAAAGCTGCATTTTAGAGATTCAGGCCTAGCACTGGATCCACTAGGGTAATTTTTAGTAACTTCCCAGAATAGAATTTCAAGTCAATGGGCCGTTTGTTACTCTCTTTCCACTAAGTAATGAAGCTTCTTTGAAGATTTAAACAAGTATAGCTTTATATGATCTCCACAAGAAGGAAACGGGCAAGATCGGTTGCCGTGGTAATTAGAGAATATTTAAATTAAATGAAACTGATACTGTGTTTCTATTAATCACTTAGGTCTAATATTTGCACACTTTTCGTCAACGGAGAAATTCATGTGGTGAAGACGAGAAGAAAAACTTGAAATTCTTCGTATCTATAAGTTTTAGGTGTTTCTTATTGGAGACATTATAAAGAGGTACTTGATACAAACAAACAGACGTTAATGATAACTTAATTATAAACCCTTAAGGCATATTCTGTATGTATGCAATCGTAATTATAAATTAATGAATTCATTAATTACGAGGTAAATAGTATTCTGTCGTGTCAAGCAAGAAGGTCGTATCTACAGTTTTCCTTAATTTGAGATATTTTGAGTTTTTCTGTTTTACTTTATGCTGTCTATATGTTTTGCTCAAATATTAATTTTGTTAGCATAAATACTATTTGTAAAACAAAATCTTATCAGCCATTATTTTTAATTAATTTTCGAAATTTTCAAAAAAAAATTATAGATACGACTTTTTATGCAGAAAGTGTTCTAATAATTGCTAAAAATCAAAGCCGTATGTGACACAAATGTCTTTATTTTTCAGAAATATTACACGAAAATAATTTTTTAGCGCTACTGCATTACACATCTACAGGGTGGTCCAAGATTCCGCTCTAATAAGATGATAGTTTTATGTTATTAGATAGAAACAAATTGAGAACAGAGAGCGACATAGTGACTCTGGAAGCATAACCTAAAAATATTTTGAATTATACAGAGCGTTCGACTAATTTGTTTCAGTATCTTACTTTATTTTTTTCAAATGGAACACCCTGTATATTATTTCATTTTTGATTTTCTATTTAGATTCATTTTTATTAACCATACGTTTGGTCTAAATTGCACCGTTTTCGAGACATTTGAATGCGCTGGTGCGCCATCGTGTTGAAAAATTATTATTTTATTTTTTTAAGCACGGCCTTTGTTTACAAAATACACTAATTTTTCAACACGATGGCGCACCAGCTCATTCGTCACGTTACAAACCATCTTAATTAAACGTATGGACGATGGATTGGTCGTCATGGCCCTATAAGATGACCCGGAAGATGTAATGTAATAGTAGGTACTGTTCTGTTGAAAATTGCTAGAGTTCCTCTGTTTTGGTTTATTCTAAACACAAAAAATATATAAATGTACATGTACATATGTATAATTCAAATGTTAGTTGCAACGACTGTTTCTAAGCACAGCCCTGTTTACTAAATGTGGTTATTTAAATTAACAAAATTAGCTTTTTTATAAAATAACGCTTAAACCACCGCAGATAGACCCAAAGACCATTAAATAAAAACGAAAGGAAACTAGATTTTGCGTCTGATTATACAAAAATTTTCATATCGTTCTATTTAAAAATATCAAGTTATCCATGATTGAAGATCTTCATTTTCAATTAACCATGATGGGACCATAGTGATCTTTAACAAAGTTATTTGTAACACAATTGATGTAGCGCGTATTGAACAGGATAATCAAACCGTATCTTCCTATCCTGTTTAGTTCCAGAGATATTTCAAAATTTTTAAACAATGTAAAACTAATTTTTTTCAAAAAATATTAAATATCTCGAAAATGGCGCAATTTAGACCAAACATATGAATCTAAATGTGATAGAAAATCAAAAATGAAGTAATATACAGGGTATTCCATTTGAAAAAATTAAGTAAGATACCGAAACAAACAAGTCGAACGCCCTGTATAATTCAAAATATTTTTAGGTTATGCTTCCAGAGTCACTATGTCGCTCTCTGCTCTAAATTTGCTTCTATCTCCTAACATAAAACTACCATCTTACTAGAGCGGAATCTTGGACCACCCTGTATATTATTAATTAATATCATCGTCAATATCTTCGTCGGATTCGTCCGCTGCAACGGGAATTGTCTCAAAAAATTGTCTTTTATTTAGAGGCAAGATTGGTAACAGTTTTGCTAACAGATTGTATTGTTTTGTCTTTTTGTATGTCCATATTGATTACTTTAACTTTTGAATGAGCACCTTTCACACAATCTTGAAAATCATAGGCTTTGCCATTTTTCTTTAACTGTTCTTCCACTGCATGATGGAAAGAGTCCACGGACTTGAATATGTGGCCAGGCTCAAAGTACTTGATTCGCAGCTACTGTAACTGTACGCATACACAGTTTACGATATATACAAAGAAAGAGACTAAAGGCCAGGTTTTATTTTGGGGCGAACAGTTGTCTAGCCAAACTGTTAGATTTTTGCAATCGCATTTCTAGAAAAAGGGATTCAAATGTGGAAATGTCCTCTTTTCTCCTTCCCGTTACACCTTCGTACCAAACAGATGCAACGGGACCACTTTGTCTATTTTCCGAAGAGGAACGAAGGACTGATGAAAATCTATTATACGTGGTACAAATGTAATTTCTTTGTACATATCGCATCTGGGAACCTTAACGACGTAAAACATGCGAATAAAGTAAATTTGATAGTTCGTTTTAAAGAAACTGTCTGTTACCTTTTGAAGGTCTGCTGAAAAACAAAACTATTTGTGCATCAAAATCTATGGTATATTCAATTCTGGCACGTTCATACTTTTGTTTGCGGACTTGCCAAGTTTGACATTCGACACAATCAGTTTCACTTAAAGTAAGTCTAGAGTGATCGCTTTTTTTTGGTGGAAAGAAAATGTTTCACATGAAAAACATTCTTCCTGGCCTAACTTGGCAAGAGATATATTTTTCTTTGCTACTTCTCGCCTTAAGGTCATACGAGATATTGTATTGTGGGTTTTTGGAGCGAAGATGATTGTCCGTGGGTGAGATAGAAATATCAGTTTGTAGGTATCATCTGTAAGGTGCGTGCTCATGACGATAGTGCGATACTGGCGGATTAAACGATTCAAGTATCAAATATATTCAAATATCTATGTCGCCTGAAATGAATCGTATTCCTACTACAAAAAAGTATAACGAACATAACCTATAAAAGTTAAGTCGTATCTGATGTAAACATTCTAGATTTCACATTGGCATCATTAATAATACCATGCTGTCAGATACAACTTTAACGCTTAGTAAACCTGGATTAGATTGCACGTACGATATTATTGACAGACCTATTTCGTGCATTAAATGTGTAGATGTGTCTTAGTACGGCAGTATTGTATTAATATGATGGAGATGATACACAAGAACAATTGCAGACCAATCTAGTCGAGGCTCGGTTCTGATAGAAAGCACTCGGACTTTTCGTGTGAGATTTTTTGGATAACCACTGAGTAAACAACGTTATGCGAGTACTTCGACCCCGCTAATCCAAGAATAGCCATTACCATAGCTAAGATATTCAATATGGTGGTCATAGAAATAACGCTGCAGCAGTAAATTTCGAGGTAGGAACAAATTTTACTGAAAGTTACAAGAAGGCCATGTCTTGAAACACAAGATGATCTCTTACAATTGCGATTATTTTCATTATTTCCCCACCTCCCTACTTCATCCCCTTCGCCCTCCCTTCTATTTGCCGGCCAATTTCGTAAGTTGACAAGTACGATTTCCGAGACTGCTACGGTGAATGAGTACTGAGTAGCATACAATGTACGCCTAAGTCTGGAAACAGGATAAAATCTCTGGGATTTCTGCAAACTCAATGGTTATATTGGTGACATTGTCACCTTTACAGTTTCTGAGATGGAAATACTAACTTTAATTTTAAAAAGGACACCCTCACAGTTTAGGTATGAGCAATGAAGATTGAGAAAGCACATCAATCTTAGCGAGAGATATTCTAATTTGTTATTATTACTGCGTCACCACACGTAACAGAAGATTGGTCAACTTATTTAATACTACAGAGCATTGCATGAAATACCTGGTAGCTCTTAAGTCTCATACACTACAATACGAAAAGTGGCATAGTTAGGTATTTTGACAAAAGTTCAAACACTACTCACATTTTTAGTGCTCCCACTCTCTACTTCTTTGCAGACAACATCGACATTTTGACTGACATATTTCTTGAGAAGAAAATCTTGGCTTTCTAAAGGCAGGGCTTGGATAAATTCTTGCGAATTACCTCAGAGCTGATGAGCTTTTGAGTGTTGAATATTTCGCTACGCGTGGGTCTTACTTTTAGATTCTGCAGGTTGATTGGTTCAAAGCGGCTAATCCCATTCACTTAGTGAAAATAGCCAGACCGTTTAGAAGATACGGCTTTTGCTGTTTATAAAGCCAAAAGTTATGACAAAGTTGGCTGAAGAGAGTTCATCAAAGAAAACTCAACAATCCCAGCCCCTAATTACGTACATACTCTCACATTCTAAATCCTGCATATGAATTTTCATCTCGATACACAGTAGTGTAATAGTTATTTAGGTACCAAGAGAGGAAACTAGTTTGTTGCAGTCGAGACGTGATTATTGCGCTCGAGGCGAAGCCGAGAGTGTAATCACGTCGAGATTGCAATATTACTTACTCCCATGGGACGTACAACATTTCTTCGCCCACAAAGTAAATTCATTTTTGTTTGGAACAGGGACGTAATGATTCATTACAGCCCTTGGGACGTTATAAGGGCGGGAAAACTAATTGAATTTAAATATTAGAAAAAGATCTAGTAGTAAGTTATGTAATTATTCCGACGGCGTTGTAAATTTTTAGAGAACAAGCTTTATCCAACATCTCAATTTTTCAACTTCAACTCAATTCAACATATTTGCAATAAACAATTAATTGCACATCTAGTGTTTTATTAATCTTACATTTTTGGTGTTGTGGAAACATCGTCATCCATTTAAGATGAATTGCGAATCAACAAACAAGATTTGCCTGACCATTGGCTAGTAAACCCATCATTGTATTTTTTTAAATTTTTAAGATACGTTGTTTTTCATATTTTGCAATTAGATATTATTTGATGATTGATATACAATTGTATATAATCTTTTTTTGGTATGTAATTACAGATATTGACGATGAAAGTCAAAAGTTTGATATATTGTCCTTACATTCATCTGATAATGTAATGAATTTAATGTTAGGGATCTTTTATTAAGTAGGTTTGATTGATAACATTTGTTCTCTAAATATTACAACATTGTCACAGTATAACTACCTAACTTTCTACTGGGTCTTACTGTAATATTTAAATGTAGTCACCATTACAGTACTTTATAGATACTTTGATGTAAAGAAAGTTTTACCAACAGTTGATCACTGTAAATTTGTTGAACTTAAATGGAATTTGGAGACTTCAATTTCCTGAAAACTATCGGTCGGAAATAGCCTTTCCAAGTGTCGTGACTAGAAAATGGTTTGCTTGCTAAAAGTTCAATACCAAGGGTCTTGGTTGGCATTACACAAATCCACTTTGATGTACGTGAAATGCTGAAAAGAGCGGCAGGTAGTCCAGGTGAGTTCAGGTATTCTTGGGCTCTCCTGAGAAGCTGATCTACAGTTTTGCAGCTATATAACGGTCCGAAGAAGACCAAAATTTCTCTTCTATGTGTTATTCTTCTGAAGTCGTTACGAAAGAAAAACACATCATTTGCAGAAAGTTTTGATAACTCATGACGAAATCATGAACTGCACAGAAAAGACGTAGAGAAGGAAGAAGGAGAACTAGTCGAGGTGAGAATCGCTGTTTGAGTATAACACTCGCAAACGCTAAAGACCTTGTTACAGTTTTGATGAAGACTGTTCGAAGATGATTCCATGAAGTTGGTTTACGTTCTAGAGTTCCCCTTCGAAGAATGTTTTTTTTTTCATCTGCATCTACAATAGCGCTTAGCATGGGTATCGGATCGTCTTGATTGGGACCACGAATGCACACTGTAATTCTCCGACGAGTCCAGGACTTTACCTAATATACCAAGAAATCAACCTGTGCCGGCATATCATGGTTTGGGGTGAAATCTGTTTTAATGGACGTAAGGACGTGTATTTGTGTAATGGCAACATGAATAGTATCCAGTACATCGAAGCCATCATTAAAAATATTTTATCACAATTCTATCCTGCCATTGGAAACAAGTTTCTATTTTTAGACGACAATGTGAGACCACATCGTGGTGGCATTGTTGAAAAAAGACTTGCAGGACTAGATATATCAACCATGCCACTACCACCACGTTCTCCAGTCCTAAACCCAGTTGAGTAGCTTGGGATACTTTGCAACGAGATCCTGACGACCACAATTCAGCGTTTACAACACTAGCAAGTATTGCTGCTGTTCTTCCTCAATTCAGGAGATCCATACTACTTCAACCAGGGCCGGCGTAACCGGTAGGGAGAGCGAGCAGCCGCCCAAGGGCAGCCAAAATTCAAAAGCAGCAAAAAATTTTCATAATAAAATAATATTACATTGATTAAAAATATAAATAAAAATTATAAAAAACCGGACACTAAAGATAAGCTAAGCTATACGATGTAATAATTTATGGAAATTGACTACCAGCAACCAATAACCGTTGAATTTATTTGTTAAGCGCACTTTTCTCTCCCTTTAAGTAAGTATAACTGGTAAAACTCGGGAATTATTAGAAGCACCGTAAAATACTTAACATCCTGTAGTAAATACTTTTTTTTATCCTAACATAAATGCGTATCTAGGGTGTGGCAGGCAGGGCACGTGCCCTGGGCGCCAATGGGAAGGGGCGCCATTTGGTGCCACTTGCTATGTAGAATCCGTCTTTAACTTAACACAAATTCGTAAAGCTAAGTAATTTGGTCTCATGTTTGATTCGACTTCTGATCAGGCACATGGTGAGCAAGTTTCAGAAATAATAAGATATGTGGAAGTCGATTTTGAAAAAAGAAACAGTTCGTATTACAGAATCTTTCCTTGGTTTTATTCAGACGAACCCGAAAGATGTTAAAAACTTAGTTGAGAGCATTTTGAACCAGTTAGAGAAGGATAAAATAGACTTGCAGAATTGTCGGTCACAGTTCTATGATAACGCTGCTGTGATGACTGGCCACAAAAGTGGTGTTCAGGAAAGAATAAATGAGAAGAACCATCTGGCAGTGAACACACTCAACTTGGTTGGTGTACGCGCAGCAAACAGGACGCAATAATGATAACATTTTTTGGAACGATTCAAGCTATCTTTTTTCCTCGTCAACTCAACGCTGGGAAAAACTCAAAAACGCTGTGCCTATAGTTCTTAAGTCGGAGTCTATAACAAGATGCAAGGGTGGAAGCTGTGACGCCCACAAATAAATACCTTGACGATATACTTCAAGTTCTCCAGGTGATGATGGACGGTACATATGAGACTAGTAAACCAAGAAGTGAAGCTAGACAGTTGTACAACCGTATGTTAAGTCACGATCTTTTGACTAGGTTTTTGGGATAAAGTACTCATTCCTATTGAACGGGTTCAAAAGAGACTGCAAGATCCGAGCATGGACTTTCACGATGCTGCCTCAGATTTGGAAGCTCTCAGAGATCATTTTCACCATGAAAGACAAACTTTGGTAACTGAAGCTCTAGAAGTCGGATTAAGACTCTGTCAAGATTGGGATGTTGAAGCCGAAAAATGACCAAGACGAAATAAAAGAATGACTCGTGAAACGTTGACCGATGCTGGGAAATTGAAAGAGGTTCACTCGTTTTCATGAAACGGACAAAAAGTTTGGGTTTCTACTTGACGTTGAAGGATTGTCTCACAGCAGTGACAGTGACGTCTTACGAGGGTGGTCTGAAAAGTTTCTGACCTAACAAAGATACAAGACATTTTTTCTGAATTTTTTTTTATTTTTCAACATAATCTCCTTGTAACTCTACACACTTCTCCCAGCGATGCTCCCATCTCTGTAACCCGTCCAAATAGTACTCGGCATTTTTCTCTGCAAAATAATTGTTCACGAAGGTGATTGCCTCTTCGTTTGACGAAAATCTTTGCCCTCCGAGCGCAATTTTTAGATGAGGGAACAAAAAGAAGTCGCTTGGGGCTAGATCTGGTGAGTAAGGCGGATGGTCAAGCAGTTCAAACCGTAATTCGTAGATTTTCGCCATGGCAACCGCTGAGGTGCGAGACGGTGCGTTGTCTTGCTGAAACAGGATTTTCTTTTTCTGCAAATGTGGCCGTTTTTTCGCAAGTTCTGCCTTCAGCTAGTCAAGTAATGATGCATAGTATGCTCCTGTAATGGTTTTTCCTTTTTGAAGATAATCGATTAAAATAACTCCATGACTATCCCAAAAAACAGTCGCCATCACTTTCCCAGCCGAAAAAACAGTTTTTGCTTTTTTTGGAGCCGGTTCCCCCTTTGCAGTCTACTGTTTGGACTGTATTTTTGTTTCGGGCGTATAATGGTGTATCCAAGTTTCATCTACAGTAATTAATCGGCGCCAAAACTCGGATTTATTTCGCCTAAACTGCGCCAAAAGAGCGTTGGAAATATTCATTCGAACACGTTTTTGGTCTAACGTGAGCAAACGCGGCACCCAACGCGCGGACAGCTTTCTCATGCCTAAATGTTGATTTAATATGTGACAAACACGTTCTTTTGACATGTTCATAACCTCTGCTATCTCTCTCATTTTAATTCGGCGGTCGTCTAGCACCATTTGGTGAACTTTGACGATGTTTTCGTCGGTAGTTGCAGTTTTTGGACGTCCCGAACGTTCATCGTCTCCCAAGCTCTTACGGCCACGTTTAAATTCAGCAGCCCAAAATTTTACTGTGGTAAATGATGATGCAGAGTCCCCATACACAGAATCCAACTCATCTTCTATTTGCGAAGGCGTATTGCCTTTCAAAAACAAATATTTAATAACAGCTCGATACTCGATTTTGTCCATTTTTACAAAAAAACTCACATCAACTCACTCAAACGACTGTTACATAAAAACTGCGCGTCCAAAATGGCTGAAACTTTGGTGAGTAACTGTCAACAGATGAACAACGAAATTCAGTAGCTTTTATTTACGAGTGCTGCCATCTTCACGTTGAGGTCGGAAACTTTTCAGACCACCCTCGTAATACTAAAATGCGAAAATTTGGAAAACTTTACAACTGCGAGGTTGATGGTCAACAACTATACGAAGAAATTTTGGACTTCAGAATGTTACTTAGAAGCCAGACCAGCATTAAAATATCAAGACCTGAAGAAGTTCTGCAATTTATTGTGCAATATGAAGATGAGAGCGTATCTCCAAATCTTCATATAGCGATCCAAATAAGGTTAACAATTTCTGTATCCATTGCTAGCTGTGAGAGATCTTTCAGCACATTAAAATTAATTTTAAATTATGTGAGAGCCTCCATGGGTCAAAATCGATTATGCGATCTTGCTATACTGAGTATTCAAAGGGAAGAAACTGTGAAGACTGATTTCGACTTCGTTATTGATACATTTACATCAATGAAGACAAAGAAGGTACTACAGATTTAATAACCTTCTTCTGGATGATGTATTTGGATTTTTCTTGACTTCTGACATGCAGGTAAAAAAAATCTGATAAGTGTGTTTAAAATTCGAGGTTCACCATTGGTATCTCATAAAGGGTAAGAGATACGAAATCGGTTAAATGAGATAAAAGTTGCCGAGTCGAAGGGCCAATTTACTGGTGTTCTTGTTTTCTTTTAAGAATGCATAGTCTTTTAGATAGCAATTTTAGTTACAGCCTAGCAGTCAAAATGGTAAGATCTAGATCTATTAAAATCTGGGGTAACCGAATAAATTTTGCCCAGGGGCGGCCAAAACCCTAGCGCCGGCCTTGACGTCAACAAAAGATAAACAGTTTAATTAATAGTATGCCACGACGATATGCTACTGTTTCTGAAGCTAGAGGTTGTTATACGAGATACTAGAATACGGAAAAAAAGATAAAATCTTTATTATTGTAATTTTTTTAATGTTTGTTATTTCTTTTGTTTCATTTTTCTTTTATATTTATAATAAAATAAGCCTACTTTATTGTTTTATTTTTATTTTGTAAGTAAATGTACCCATCTAGGCCTATTAAGTTCTTAATATGCATAATTTACGGTGATGGCGATTAATTCAACAGTTTTTACGATCAAGACGCGTGTTTGTAAGTTTAAAAAGAGTTTTGTGAACGATTTATTGAGTTCATACCATTTTCTTAAGACAATATTTCACATGAAAGTTACTTCTCTTATTGTATTGTTATATAAAGAATGAATAACAGAGGTCATTATGTATTTTCATGCGATACACCACAGCTACTACAAAAGTTTTATGATCAAACTTCATACTATTAGATTTTTAAAATTAATTTAACCTCCAATTTCTATCACTAAATAATGTTTCGTTATCGTATCAAATATTTTACCAACAAAGAATTTATTATCTTGCTTTTTCAATTTGTTAATCTAGTTTATTTATGTGTTGATAGATTATTTCAAGGTGTTTCGGACATTCGAATTATTAGTTTTAATAACTCTAATCCGAAAAAGTTATTTTAATGATACATAAGAATGGTCGAAAAATAGATGTTTGCTGAAACCTTGAAAGACCGCAGAAATTCGTTGTCCAGCAACCAACCATTAATTTTTTATCCTTCTGCAATATTCTAGCAAAGAATAATATGTTTTGAAATACATTAATTTAATGTCTATTTAAAACACACAAAAGCGATCTAAATTAATTTAAATCAACGCTAACTAATGGCCCGAAATACATAAATCTAAATGCCGGAATGCCTAACAATAAAATTCAAGTTGTTAAACTCTGGCTAATTTTGGAACAGTTTTTTATACTAAGGAACGATAAAGAGCTAGAATATAAAACTAATACAAATAAATAGCGGAGATTTTCGTCGCTGTCTTTTTTCTTTTGTGTTTAAATCTTGTCGAATTGTTGTTGTTTCACTTTCAATACTCATTAGAAAACCTCGGTCAGATTTTGTAAAATTGACCTCTTTTTTGTGTGCTAGTAATGCCGCGGATATGTATATACATTAGCCAAACCTTTATTGACTCGCTCGCCGCAAGTTAATACATAAAATACACACGTCGAAACAATTCCATTATCTCTAATTACAAGTGAGGTGACATCATGAATGACAGCCAGGACGACGCATAAACGACGCCCGACGCGCGTGAGACCGGAAGTAAAATTAAACGTGCGGTAATGCAAAGTCAACGCCAATGCATACATACACACGTAACACACACACATGATCGTCGTTGTTCATTATCCGTTATCGACATTAGGGTACGGCGTACAATTTTAAATAATATATAGAGCAACAGCGCTATCGCCCACATGAATCGAGTAAAAGACGCATTATTTAGGTTATTTAAACCGATCTTGATTTATTTTAACGGCAGGTTTATTTGAATAAGAATTAGATAAATCGTTATGATTTTTTTTTCTAGTTAATTTTAATGTTTGTTTTTTAATTTACAGATGCTGTTAGTAAGCGGACAGCCTCCTTCGGTTTTGCAACAATTGTGCTCGCTTCCATTAGCTTATTTTTCCGTGGAAGCCCTTTCTCGAATTCTTTATCCCACTTTATTAGCGTGCTGCGTTGGAAATGAACATACGACGTCGATTCTCAAACAAGAACTTTCGTATGAGGTAAGTTTTAACTAGCATCATTTTTTTGTTCATTTCTTAAATTATTTAATAAAAATTCTTTACTACTTGTGACACTTGCAATAAAATATATTTGACCGAACAACTCCACAATCTTTTCTATTTAGGCTTTTTATTTGATTGTTTTATTTATTTCTAACCTGATAATTGAGAATTAATTTAAAATTCGATTCCAATATTGTTTTGTTGGTAAATCTGGTTAGTGGCGTTATCTTACATGCGTTGTGATTTCATCACCCTAAGCGCCATTCCTTACGCATGCCTAAGGCCGCTGAATTTGAGCTAGCTGAGATTATATATGGGCAAAAAAGTAAGTGTTGGGTTAAGATATAGGGGAGGCGGTTGTTAAGTTTCACCTTTAAGGTCTCTATAGATCCGAGGGGTTAACCGCTGGAAAAAATTGTGTACACCAAACTTCATACTTCACATATTTCATCAGTAATTCACAAAATTCACCTGCTTTATCAGTAATTTGCCGAACTTCATCTACTTGGTCAGCAATTCATAGAAATTCGCCCATTTCACCATTAATTCACCGAACTTCATCTACTTTATCAATAATTCACTAAATTTCATCTATTTCATCATTGCTATATTTCATTCATTTCACCGTATGTATCGATAATTTTGCGGTTCACCAAGACTTCATACATTAATACTACCAAATAATACTTACTGTTCAATTTTAAAGAATTAAATGTCTTTTACATAAACTGATAAAATGAACTAATTATGTATTTTCTAACAACTTATACATCGTGAGTAAAAAGGTAAGGAACCTAGTGTTTATCTCACTACAAATTTAACATATCCGCAATTAAAAATTTAAAATAATAATTATAATACCGTATATTATGTACTTACATTAACAAATATACACATACAACTCACTTATTTAAAAAAGTCTGTTATATTTGACTGCAAGCGTTGTTCGCGTAAAAATTGTTTATCAGTAATCATTTTCTATATCATATACCTTATTCATTGTTTCACATAGGGTCTCGCGAGAACGTTTCTATTTTTTTTAAAAACGTGATCATTTCCAATTTATAGATTTCTAAGGACAGTTCGGGTACAAGTTTATTATAGAATTTTAAGGTTTAAATACCTGTTTACATAGACTAGAAATTTCTGGAAATTTCTTTTGTATTGATATTTCCTTAATCTCAAGATTTACAACCCTCTTCCTTGCCGAGCAATAAAATATTTTACTGAATGGAAGTTGAAATAGTAACTTAAACATGTGAAAAATTTAGCTTGTCAGAATCTTTGTACAGTCTTTGTCAAATTAAATGAGAATCTGGATTTAAATTGTATAATAATTACTGTACTCTACAGGTTTTTATTGTAATTATGTATTGTAAATTTAAGAATACAAGTATCTAAACAATTTATCTTTTTATTTATTGTAATAGAAACATACAATGCGCAAAAGTTATTAAGCGATATAGATCCTTCAAATTCTCATTTAATTTGGCAAAAGCTGTACTAACATTTTTAAATCTTTATTGCTTTCCCTTATAATACATATAATGTTCTTGTCAAGGTTCTCGAAGGTTTCGTTTAATTATATAGTGAAAGAAGCTTCACACTTCTTTTACCGCTTCTGGCAATTTGTAATACGGTCAGTAAATTTTACGATTTTTTTAAGGGATTAGGAACCGAGTTTACTAAAATATTGCTTTCTACCAGGCGGCAACCTCTGCTTTAACAATGTATAAGAATTTCTAAAATAAATTTTTGTACGAATCATAAAAGTGATTTTTGGAGTTTGCTAGAAGAAGAAGAAATTATTATGTCATTGTCATTTTAAGAGAATTTAATGAACAATCTTTTAAACTTACTCTTAATTAATTATTATTATTTTTGATTTTTGTTAAAAAATTCAAATATTAAAATTTTTTTATATTTTGAAATGAGTTTTTTTAAAATATTATTATAATAATCGACTTGTAGATCACTGTTTTTATTAAGAAAGAAAATGCCCAAGAAAATGTAATTTGATCGTGTCCCCTCTAAATTATCATTTCCCCCCTGATATACGGCTCTGGCTACGGGCCTGTATCAGAATTGGCATCAATTATACATTTGTCAAAAAACCTTTAAAGACGTTATTAACCCATTAACGGCCGTTGATGCGAAAACGCAACATTAAAGTAATAATTTTTTCATCAAGTACAATAAAACGATATCAGATCTATTAAAGTATCTGCTATAAGATGATGTTTTGTAGTATGTAAATATATTTTTCTCATTACAAAAAATTATTATTCTTTTGTTAAAATTTGCATATGAATCTGACCAACTTCGCTAGTTAAGAGATGTCTTCCTACAATTTTTCATAACTACATTATTATATTGAAAAGTCTAAATATTTTGTAATGTTACATTGACGAGATACAAATACACATGTTCTAATAGAAAAACATTTTTTTCCTGCAATTTTAGTGTTCAGAAAATAATGTTGCGTTAGCGCATCAACGGCTGATTCATTGTCCACTCCGCTAGCGTATAATATAGCTAGCCCATAGTGTTAGACCGACAAAGGGGCTGCAAGTTCTGTAGATTTGTTTGGTTTGGTTGTAAATAACAGACTTTTAAATGGGATAATAGGAAGCAAGAAATATTTTAAAATTTATAAACGTACCTACTGCAAATAACACCATAAAGTAATTTAAATTTTAAAAGTTTGAATAGGATGTAGTGAAAATTCCACAGATGTGGAACGGATGCAACGTTTTGACTTCGAGAATGCAATTTCTGACAAAATGCAATAAAAACGAGAATGCTGGCAACTTATACAATAAACATACAAATTCTAATAAATATACGTGTCTACACATAATAAAGATGTTGATAAGCGTTAAAAGTGAATCCGGAGCCGGCAGTAAAAATTTTGCTTATTCAAATTATTGTCTGATTGATATTGCATAACTGTTGCATTATCTCTTCCAAAATCACATATTTGCAACAGGAACTATACGAGACAACCGCATTCAAATTTGTAGTCTGGAATCTAAAGAAATAATAAAAACTCAAATAGAGGAGCATTTGATTATAGGTTTGACAGTGAATCAAATATTTGTGTTATTCGATTGAACCACAATTCCATCGTAACAATGATAACAAAGAATATACCAATAAATGCCGTGCAGGATACAAAACGGTATGATCA
Organism: Ignelater luminosus; assembly: GCA_011009095.1. NCBI lineage: Eukaryota > Metazoa > Arthropoda > Insecta > Coleoptera > Elateridae > Ignelater > Ignelater luminosus. The sequence goes on from VTPC01090618.1 coordinate 181,437, forward strand.
GAAGCAGAAGAAAGAAATTAGTGTTCCACAGCTTCTATTGGTAAGAGAATACGTATAATAAAAATATGGATGGTGTGAACTTGCACGATATGGTATAGCTAACTACCGAATAAAGGTTAGAGGTGAAAAGTGGTGGTGACCTCTTTTTATAAATTCCACTGGTAGTGTTTAGTCAACTGTTAGAATCTGTATAAAACTGCCAACAATAAAAAGATACCTCAACTCGAATTTCGTTCTTCTATAGTTATGGCACTAATCAAATCAGAAGGTAAAATTGAAGAGGAAAATCAAGATGAAACTAAAAGGGCATACCAAGGAAGAGATAGATCAACCAAAAACGAATTACTTGGCGAGATTAGAAAAAATACGGTCGCTCACAGCATTATTCGCTATCCAGAAAAGTCGAGAAGAAGATGTAGAATTACAAGTTAGACTGGGTATATGTGTACAAAGTGTAATGTGCATCTTCATCCTGCATGTTTTGATGACTTTCATAGACAATAGGCTTTCATGTGTGACCTGTCACAAAACTATACTTTTAGAAATAAAATAAAAACTGCATTTTTCAGCTTATGTGTCAAATAATCGTATTTACCCCATATTCCGCTATTGATGCGAAAACGCAACATTATTTCTTGAGAACACCCTGTATAGAAAAATTTTTTTAACTTACTGTGGTACTTTTTAGACTTCAGTTGGTCTGTATTTAAAAGATGAGCTCTCAAAAACTAAAATTTGATGCCTTGGTCGTTAATGGGTTAAAATGAAGGCTGGGATTTTCCTTTAAAGAAGTCATTTTTGTTATTTACAGCCGTTATAGCTTTCTTGATAATAACAAAGTAATTTTAAATGCATGATTTTAACTGATTCAAAATAATAGGTACTTTAAGTAAAAGAATTCGGTTAATTATAAAACAAATGTTAATAATTTGAGTTCTATAGTTTACTAATTAACTATAAATTTAAGTTTAATGATTATAACAATGACAATATAAGCAAGCACATACATATTCTCACCACAGACACCATCACACCTTGAAAGTAATATCATAATAATAATAATAATAAAACATTTGCTAATTTCTTTATTTATTTATTTACATAAAACAAGTTCAGTTAAAAGAATTTTAATAAGTTTTTAATTTAATTCACACGTGGAGACTTCAGTTAACTTCAGATAGTTACATATATTACGTATTTTAAGTAAGCTATACAGGGTGGTGAATTTCATTCCGTACCATACAGAAATATCGATTAATTCTAAGTGTCAGAAATTTAGATTTTCAAGAGAATTTCAATTGCCTAAAAACACGGTATACAAAGAAACAACTCTAAAACTTGAACAAATGTACAAACACTAACATATATAAATTTAAGCAGTAATGAATTTAATTGGAGTACACTTTTCATAATTAAGCAATAAAAAGGCAAAAACATTTTGCGGTTAATAAGTATTAAAATTCTTCCTTTATTAGCAGGTTTATTAGCCTAATAATTACTCGATTAGAATTTAGTAAACTTCATCAATAATTCACACATTTCATCAAATCTTCACGAACTTCACTAAAATTTCACAAACTTTACTTAAAAATTCACGAATTTCACGAACTTCATTAGAATTTCATGCATTTCATTAAAATTCATCTACTTCACATCTAAACTTCACGTACTTCATGACGTGTGTACATTAAACTTCATCAGCGGTTAACCCCTCGTATAGATCAGAAGGACGCTATGGCTTTTTTTTGATGCATGTGGTAGTATCAATAGAAAAATTAGAGCAAGAGAAGTCCTTTGATACCAAATTTACGTAAGTGGCTAGAGTATAACATTTAGAAGCGGATTTATGTTTGATTACGCCCTAGGCTTATTTTGATATAGTGCCCTTTTTGTTTTTTAAAGGTGTATTATATTAAATATACAATGTGTCTCGTAAATGCTAATAAAGCTTCAGGTGAAGATCTTCTTCTATGAGTGCTTATTGCAAATCTGCAAGAAGAAAATTTCTCCTCGGCTTAGTTTTCTTGTTACAAGTGGTCAGATGTTAACATTTTTAACACTAAATAAACAGAAATCAAACAATCGAATCCAAATGAAGCCAATACGAATTCAGCAAATGAATCTGTTGAAACAACAATTACCCTTGATACCGGCGGCCCCGACTCGAGCTTTACCTCGTTTGGGCCGCCTCCGGCTCGAGATTTCGCTCGTTTGAGCCGCCTTTCACGGCCCCCGTATGGGCTTCGCCCTCGAGTTCGATGAAATCAGTTGCCAGCAATTCTTTCAAGTTTTGACAATTTTATGGTCCATTATCACTGGAATAAAATTAAAAAATCTGATTTCTTGCGATACTTTAGTTCTTGCATTCGAATAATATTGTTTGTCTACAGCAGCGTTGCCACGTTTCAATTTCTTTATTTGATTCTTGTGGCAAATTTTTTTTTAAATAAAAAGCATTTCCCACTTAATGTGCCATGTCTTGAAACATATGAAAAGCATTGATTTTTGTCAGATAAATTGCATTCGTTATGTAACAATTGCTAAAACAAAACAAAAGACGCTTTTAAGATACTTTACTAAGCATTCACAGATAGCATCAAATAAGCAGCTAATGCCCCATAAAAGCGTATTTATTTTGTTTTAGCAATTTCTGCATAACAAATGAATTTCTTTGATAAAACTCCACGACTTTGTGTGTTAGATGTCATGGCACCCTATGATGAAAAATGATTTTCACTTCATAACTCGGTAAAACAACAGAATAGCTATGTCAAACCATGTATCACTGAAAAGTATTTAAGGCGCGTAGTTCAGTAATATGGAAATCAAGTAGGCGTTCCATTAGAAAAAAATTGGATTTACGTTTCACCGCCGAAGTAAAACAAAAGACAATTGTGAAAATAATTTTTTTGTGTTTCGGAGTAAATTCTCTAAAACACCCTCTCTGCTGTTCTTTTCTATCTTTGCTCTTTCCTGAGATATTTCGCTTTGAAAAAAATTTAATAATTTCGTGTTTAGCAAATATCTAGTAAGCCGTGAACTTTGAAAAAACAAAAGCATAAGTAAACGGATCTCCAAAATAGCCAAATCTTTTCTAATTTATGCGATTTCGTATCTTTTACAATTTCCGAGATTCCAATAGTGAGCATCGAAATGTGGACACACTCTATAGTTGAATATAATCTCAAAGACTGTTTTGCAAAATGGTCTATTTGCTAGAATTTAATTATTGTACGAATTGAAACAACGAATTGGATCGCTTTTATGACACCTTCAGGCTTCTTAACATAACTACCAGGCATCTGCTAGATGACAGATTTTTACATATCTAAAAAGCAAATTGTTGAAACATAATTTGTCTTAAGAAATCTTAAAATTGTTGCTTGCCGTCAGCAACATCAGAACATCTTTTATGACATTACACTACGTTACTACAGATTGTGTTCAAAATTCTATTTTGGAAAAGAATTTCTATCCCACTAGCTTTAGATTTTAGTACCTGTACTTGAAGAGATTTGGAGCAAGCTGAAATTTTATACAGGCCCTTGATTTAGCGTTCTGATTAACTTACAGAAAACCTTCGGATCTCCATTCTTAAATAGTCGTATGGGGGGGGGGGGGCCGGCGCTATAGAATTTGGCGCCTGTGCCGCCTACGTGTGGCAAACAGGCAGGGTGATGTGTGGTGCGTTTAATGTCAGTTTTAGCTTTTATGGCAGGTTGGCTCATTTGCATGTTTTCTTCAGAAAGATGCTGTTGTTAGATCCTCTTCGTTGTACGCTAAATGCAGGAAAATGCGACTCTCTTCCATAAAAGCAATATCACTACGGATAAAAATGAAGCTATGGAAGATCAGCTAATGAACTAAAACTGCCAAAACATTATCCACTTAATCTAAACCACTATTGTGTTTCGTTTTATGTGAAAATGATTGGAAAAGACAAGTGGAAAATAGAATTACGGATCTTATCGGAGCTCAGCAAAGACTGTTCCACGAATTTCTCCTGCCGTTTTTGGTGTGAAACAACGAGAGTTCAGAAAGGAGCGATCACTAGATCTAAAGGACGGTGCTTTTCAAACGTTCAGAGATTAGCGGCGAGGATGAATGCCAGTACAAACCTTACTTGAGCAGGTGCCGTCGTATACCAAACAGAAAATTATACAAATGTCGTTGTCATTATCAAATCACACTAAATTACACAATATTGCAGTGGTACCAACTGACACTGAATTTCTGCGTGAGCTGATCTGTTCACAAAACTGATATCGACCAAGAACATCACTTCGTTGACGCTGTTTCAGGCTGTGGCATTCTGTCCTGTTTATGAAAATAGCAAGACTAAGTCTGAGAGATATTTGTTCTGTGTCTCTGCGAGAAGTCGAGTGGCTGAAAGTATAAAAATTCAGACAATTTTCGATTTTATGCACATCAACAAGCAAATAATCGCTTAAAGGTTATTTCAAATCGGCTTCTTTGCCTCCTACCAGAAATGCAATTAACCAGCACGTTATGTGTCGCTAATACTCTAGGCAAATTAGACAAAAGATTGGAAATGAATCACGTACTCTTGAAATTTGGCACAGTTCTTTCTTGAGGCGTCCTGATGCACATATTAAAAATTCCCGGGGGGGAGGCTAAGGGGGGGGTAGCAGTTTAAAGTGCGTTCTTTTCAGTTGTTCTCAAATATCTCGAAATCTATTGACTTACGGTAAAAGTACTGTGTATACAAAGTTTAAGTAGACAAAATGTTCTACAAGAAAGGTCCTATACATGTTTTTCGTAGGATTGATAGTTTAAGAGTTATGGTTGGGGAAAGGTATGAAAATAATATTAAAAATTGAAGTTTCGCGTGAATGTTTTTATTTTTACAGAAAATCTTGATAGAAGGCTGATAGCATATAAAAATGTTGTATTAATAATACTAATAATTCAATATAAAGTTCAATTATCGAGTTAGAACTGTTAGAGGAGGTAAGGCAGGATATAGTCTTCCAAAAGGTATAGTGCGTTTATGACTTTGACTTCGTAAGTATTTCACAGCGGATCCCTCATAAAAATCAACAAATACAAGCAGTGGCATGTGTCACGGACGATTTGGTAAACCAAGAACCGTATTGGAATTGTCAGTAATTAGGACATGTTTTGTGACCTTTGACCAGCCGCTTTTCTTCAAGGCAAGAGAAATGATGCCAAACTGCCAAATTTTAAGAGTACGTGATTCATTTCCGAACTTTGCCTTTTTGTGCCCAATTTGCCTGAACTATAATACAAGACTTGTTCGAATGCTCCAACCCATCAGAAGAATGATATATTCAAAGAACTGTAATTGTTGTACAAATTAATGACATTTTACTAATTGTATTTTCAGTAATAAAATATTTCCAATAATAAATGTGTTGAAAATTCAAAAGATGCAGGTTTTTGAGGAATTTCCCAATTTTTCGGTGTCTTAGGTTCTTTGATCGTCATATCTCAAAACGCAAGCGGAGGATTATGGGAACTTTATATGTATATGAACGTGGATACGCAAATTTTCAGCTTCAACTGAATTTTTATTTTCCCCCAATTTTATTTATTTCATACTATCCTCGACCGCATTTATTCGATATGGTCCTAATTTGTAAATCTGGCCAGAAATAATTTAGGAACCCTCTCCAAAATTATATTATCATCTACTTGAATTGCCACTCGATTTTATGTAAGGTTTTATTAAAATAACATACAATTTCAAAAAACATCCTTTTCAATAAATCTAAAGACTAGCTTTATTTATTAGAGAAGTGTGTTTTCTTAAACGTTTTATATTATTTCACCTTTGTACGAACACAGTTTATACGACAGTATTTTATACTTTTTATACTGCAGTGGTATATTGGTGATTATATTTTCCTGTCAGTTCATTTAGGATTACAAATTATAATAAGAAACGATTGTTATTAAATTTTAAATCTTTGTTTGAAAATCTGTTTTAAGACCAACAACAAAAGTGAAAGCTATTTTTATATTGTAATACTAATATCCTCTATGTTTATTTTTCGCAGCTGCTAGAAGAATTTCGCAACTCGGACTATGGACGTGAACACAGATTAGTGAAACTGTTAAACGGTCAGTGATTATTTTTTTCTTACCTTACTTCAAGTATTATTTCCTATTACAAAATGAAAAACGATCTTTATTATTATTATTATTATTATTATTATTATTATTATTATTAACTACTTACTAATTTATTATTATTAATGTAAAAGCGTAGCTATAAATTCCATACAAAAAGGAAAAGTATAAAAATAATGATCGTTAATTAAATTATGTTCAGGTTATGATTGTGTCTTATCAAAATTGTGTAAAAATTATTAATTTGTAGTATTACTATTTTTTTAGCGATATTTTACAAAGTGTAAACCTAAGCGTTTATATATAATATTATTATTAAGTTGTGATCGAAAACGTGAATATGTCTCTTTTTACTATATTGTGTATTTGGTATTATTATTACTATTATTTTTGTATTCTAAATATTTTTAAATAGAATTATGAATTTTAACGTTAATTAATTTCATTATTGAGATACATACTAATAGACCACGTGTCCGTTTCATTATTGTGTGTGCAATGTTAACTTGATTCCTTTTGTTATATTGTAAGTAATAATAATCAGATAATAAAAAAAAAATGTTGTTAAGGCTGTAACACGCGTAAGGAATAATTTTAATAATTACATTAAAGATTACGTTTTTTTTTTGAAACGAAATATTGCTTTGATGCAATTAAAGCTATTTCCTAGAAATATTGCTGAATTGATTTTTATGAATCATTAGAATTCTTCTGACGTCACACAGAATCACCATTTTCCTTTTATTATAATTGTAGTAATAAATAACAAGCTTTGAAATAAAACGCATCTATTTGTTTTTTTTTATTTAGCTCTTGTCTTCATAAAATCAAGATTGTCATGGCCTACTGTTTTTGAACGGACCAATTGCTACCTTAGAGTTATACAGTTGTATATTACAAAAACCTGGTTTTGAGGTAATAACTAGTTAGTTTTCCAACTTTTGAAATAGCACTTGTAGTGGATATCAAATTTTAATTTTTGAATATATTATAGTTTCGTAATGTAAAAACAATTTTGCATTTTGTAAACTTATACAGTATAAGATACCATGTTAAAAATTAAATAAAAATACAATACTCCTGAAAAAGGATTATTTAATAACAAAAATAAACTGATAATAGGTACAGCATCAACAAATTCTGTTTCAAATAACAATGAATTTATATCTGTTGCAAAAAGGAAGAAATACTCAAATATTCGTCTTACTAGAGTAAATCCCGCTGTAAATAAAGATAAGATTGTTAATTATGTCCAATCTAAATTGCAGCAATTTCTTAACAACACTAATATACCAGAAGTAAATATTATGGAATTAAAGTCAAAATTTACCGATTCTTACAGTTCATTTAAAATCACAATTGATGCGAATCACTTATCAAAAATTTTGGATGCTTCATTTTGGCCTGAGGGTATTGCTGTGCGTAAATTCTATGTAAATAAAAATAATAATGGTAATAAGATTGATTCAAGTAAAAATTTTCAAGAGGTACCTTCAAAACAAAAGTTAATTTAGTAGATATTCAGCAAACAGTTAAAAATCTAGAAGTACAACATAAAAGTAGTGTTAATAACTATATTGAAAATAGAATAGAAGAATTAAAATTTTCCAATCAACATAAGGGATTACGTATAGCACATGTAAATATACGATCATTAGTTTCAAGTTTTGATACATTTTGTGACTTTGTTAGTGAAAATGAAAATAAATTTCATTTAATAGCTATCTCGGATTATCGGGTTATGTCCTGATTTTCCATCGAGTTCAATACATATATCGGGATATGAATTATTACGTGGCGATAGAAATTCTAGAGGTGGTGGACTGTGTTGGTATATTCTGAACAATTTAAATTTTAAGGCTATATCTATAGATTTCTCGACGTCAATAAATACGGAACAACTCTGGGTATTAATAACGATAAAGAACACTAAAATAGATCTCGGCGCTATATATATACCAAAAATATATAATGCCTGCTTTGCTGAAATGGAATTATCATTTTCGCATGTAATGATGGAAGTCGATGATCTTGTAGTGGTTGGAGACATAAATATTGATTTAAACTGTGATTCACCATTTTCAAGAAAATTTAACAATCTGATTAACACATTTAACATGAAACAGATTGTAACTCAGCCTACCAGAATAACAAATACAAGTGCAACTTTAATAGATATTATATGTGTTAGTAACAATATTACTGTTACAGAATGTGAAAACTTGGATTTAATCAATGTAACAGATCATATGTTAACGTATTGTGAATTAGATTATACTACAAAGAAAGTCTTACCTAAAAGAATTACATACCGTTGCTACTGCTGCAATCAATTGAGATTACGTGGAAAGATTAGATAACATTAATTCCAAAGTCAATTATATTAACAATCAAATTTTAAAGTTATTTAATATCCATGCACCTATAAAATCTTCCACGTTACGTAGTAGAAAACGTCCTTACATCACGGATGCTTTAAAAGTAATAATTAATGCAAAACACAAAGCGTATAAAAAGTATTCAAAAACCAAACTAGAAACTGATTTGAATAACTACAGGCATTTACGAAATTACTTATCTGTTGCTACAAAGAATGAAAAAATTGCTTTTATTAAAGATCAATTATATGTTAACCGTTGTAATCCAAAGATGTTATGGAGAAACTTTGCTTCTTGGAATGTTCACTTGAAACCTCAATCAGAAATAGCAGAGGAAATTAAGAACCCAAATTTAATTAACAATTACTTTACAAATATTGTTCAAAATGTGGTTGTTGATAATATTTCCTTAACAATAGATTTAATAACAACCCTCCAACTGACTTATTTAGAGAAATAACAGCTGAAGAAGTAACCAAAATTGTAAGTAAATTAACATCTAACGCTTGTGGAATTGACAATATAAATTTAAAAAATGTTAAAACTAGTATTACCATTTTGCATAGATACTCTAACACATATCATTAATTTCTCGCTTAAAACTGGTACCATCCCTGCAATCTGGAAGAAAGCTGTAATTAATCCATTACCAAAAGTGACTAAAGCAAGTGAATTAAAAGACCTTAGACCAATTAGTATATTGCCCACGATGTCAAAAATCTTAGAAAAGGTTGTTTACTTATTCTTAACTGAATATATTTGCGAGAGTAAAATATTGCCACCTATTCAGTCTGGGTTTCGTAAACATCACAGCACTACCACCGCAATGCTTAAGATAACTACAGATATAGCGAGAAACATCGATAAATCAGAAATCACTTATCTTGTGCTTTTAGATTATAGCAAAGCATTTGACGTTGTTGACAGAGACCTACTTTTAGCGAAATTACATTTTTATGGAATCTCCGATGAAAATTTGCAGTGGTTTAAAAATCATGTGACAAACCGGTTTCAAATGGTAAAAATTGATAATAAGATTTCTGAAGAAACTGAAATGAATTATGGTGTCCCTCAAGGAAGTGTTTTGGCACCTATCCTTTTCACAATTTTTACGGCTGATCTTCCAAATTCTTTGCAACATCAAGGGATATTCACCAATATGCAGATGATACTCAAATATATAAGTCGTGTTTACCAGAAAAAAGTAATGACTTAATTACAGAGCTCAATCTTAATCTGCATAATATTCAGGAATGGTCGAAAAAGAACGGATTGCGTCTAAACTCTGAAAAAACCATCGTGATGTGTATTGGTACAAGAAATTTAATTTATAAAGATAAACAGAATGCTAGAAACCAAATTATGTTAAATAATTCTATTCTAAATGCTAGTGAAAGTTCCCGCGATCTTGAATTAACTATAGACCATAATCTAAATTTTGAAAGCCATGTTGTCAAAAAGTGCAGCCAGTGTTACATGAAATTAAAGTCTTTGTGGAAATTTAAAGATATTTTACCGCCAAATGTAAAATGAAATTTAGTTGATGCCCTTATCTTACATCATCTGGATTACTGCAGTTCCGTCTATTTCAACTTTTTAACATCTCGAATGAAGAGTACCTTGCAAATTCTTCAAAATTGTTGTTTAAGGTTTGCATATCAAATTAATAAAAGAGAACACATTACGCGTCATTATAACAGTTTAAATATTTTAAAACTGGAAAATAGATTTACACTTTTGTATGGAACAGTCCTATTTAATGTTTTAAAATCAAAAGAGCCATGTTATTTATATAAATTATTACTTAAGCGATAAACAATACATAGTTGTGATTTACATAACATGGATATGTACACAATACCCAAGCACAGAACTAACAAATTTAAATGTTTAAAATATTTAATAGTCATACAAATTTATTTAAAGAGTACTCCAACAGCTCAGTTCAAAAGACGTTTTAAAAATTGTTTATTAGATTTCCAGAAATTGTGATATTTAATTATTTGTTTATTTGGTAAGGGAGAAAGTGAAAAACAGCCTTGAACATTAATATCTTTCTTTTTTTTTAAATATATATTGTATTATTACGTTCAATAAACATTATTATTATTATTATTATTATTATTATTATTATTATTATTATTATTAT